>CM061920.1:372837286-372893515 GCA_031002005.1 Vandiemenella viatica
TGTTGTTGGCTTTGTCGAACGAGTGCCAATAGCTGCGGCAGAACGAACGAGTATCAAATTTTATTTTGGTCCAAGTACCAGTATTCTCTGTATGGTGTGTTACATGCTAAGGGACCATTTAAAGTTACAATAGTAGTTATGTACTGTATGGTTGCTAAACAATTTTACTATGGCATGAACTGAGCATTACTAGTAAAGTTAACTTATGATGATTGTGTAATTAAAATTGCCAGAAGCAGGTGTAACATGTGAATGTACTGTAAGATGATTCACACTGAACTTGTAGCAAAAAGGAATGCAGATGGACAAGGGTATAATACATTTCGACAAATGAATACTGTTTGGTGGAGTAGAAGTGGTGTGACAGCATTGCATTTGTCTCAATGTGGGGGCAGATGCAACCTTTAATCTCCAATCAATGTATATATATATTATTATTTATATCTTCGTATTAATTAATAATTAATAATTTAAAAAAATGTAAATACTCTGAGATTGTAATATAACGAGTTCCACAGACGTTTTTAATATTGTACTGGGGTAGTTGTAAGATCTTAGGTTTAAGTAGGAATAGTGTTGTTGTCTTTGGAGAGTCAGAGAGAGGAAGTATTATTGTCTTGAGAGAGAAGGAGAAATACGTGCAGAAGCACGCACAAAAAGTCTTGCTGCGGCTGTGGTGTAATTTTAGAAACGAAATGTGTTAAGTGGTGAGATTAAAAGTGAAGTATACTTATGTAATATTGTTTTTCATTTAGTAGTTGCTAGACTTATAAAAAAACTCATTAAAATCGTTGCGCTTAGCATTACGGGCCGGGTTTCAAGCAAAGATATTCTTGGAACCGAATTGTTACGTTATTAGTTAACATTTTTGGAGCTAATCCTTCCAGTACGCCCTTCTGAGCGTACAAAACAGGATACAACCTCCCAAATATAATAGCCTCACACAGTAATTAGTTTTACTGTAAATGTGAGAAGGAGAGGTTACAAGGTCTGTAGTGTGAGATAAATGAGATGATGTTGATGTGAAGAGTTTGGTACCTTGCACACATGTTACTGATGATTTTTTGGTTAGTCATGAGCCATTGGGGGTTCTACACCACTTTTTCGTTGCCATAATTGGGGTGGTTGTTGTGTCGATATCACTGTAGGTATGGAAATGTAAGTGTGTGTGCGTCTATCTCTGTGTCTGTATGTGTGAATATGGTTATACATTACTTAAACTCATCTGTCTGGATGTATGATTTGCTGTACCTCCACTTAAGTTTCTTTGTGCTTGTGTGTGGAGACGTATGGATTTGTGGGTGGGGTCTAGTATGAATATGAGGGTTTCTGGTATCTGCAACTCATGGTACCTGGGCGGGCACTGTTAATGAATGGCTGAAAGGGTTGTGGAGTGGAGGAGAAGTGGTGGTGACCTGATTGTTGATGGTACATGTAATCAATTGTGTCTGATTAACACTATTAATGGGATAAACACTGAGGTGTGTAGCGAAAACATCTTTTGCACACCCTCTCTCTCGTCAGGCCGATGATATGTGAAAAGAGTTCTGTTTTTCAGTCAGTCATGATGCAAGAGAGTACTTCACCACTTTTTCGTTTCCATGATTGGTGCAGGTAGTTGAGCTGAACTCGCTGTAGACATGGACATGTGTACCTGTGTCACTCTTTGTACGCGTATGTATGGTCATACCTGGCTTTAACTCGTCTGTCTGATGATTTTTGTAACGAGAGTTCTGTCCAGTTAATCAGTGGTAACGACAATTCTGTCCCACTTCATCGTTTCCATGATGCTTGCTGTTGTTTATGTCGAACTCGCTGTATGGATGTACGTGTGTGTGTGTGTTTGTGTTTTGTGTGTACGTCTCTATCTGGTATGTATGCGTAAATATGGTCAGACCTTCCTTTAACTCGTTTGTCTGGATGTAGGATGCGCAGTTCATTTCCTACACTAATGGGTGTGTATGTCTTCTTCCTCTGTGTGAGTTCTATCTTGGTTCTGTTGTGTGTAGGCATGGAAATGTGCGTGTGTGCGTGATTCCTCTGTGGATTTGAGTCTAAAATATTTGGTTATAGAATTATACCCACCATCAATGTGTGTTTCTAACCATTGTTTCAGGGCTTAGACACTATCCCATTCCACTGTGCTGTTTACAGTTTACTGCTGTTTCTTACGTTTTTTCACTATATGCACTTCGTGGTATAAATCATTTAATGGAGATGGTGCTGACGGGGTGTGTCAGAGAACCAAAGTACTTGGGTACAAACCCACAGTGAGGCTATAGTGGTGTAGTATGGAGTCCACATTTTTTGTACAACAAATGTAGGTTGCAAAGGAGGCTAGCTAGATTTATTAGTGGAAAACATTCAACAAGTGACATAATAAAGGAGCTCGGGCTGGATGTGACTGGAAGGTATGAAGAGTGTTGGGATTGCTGTATATGGCGTATAATGATGTTAGAATGGATATTGGCAGAATAATTCTGAGTGGTGTATGGAGCCTAAGTTGGCCATGACCACAATCTGGCATTAGACTTTAGGTGATGAGGCCTGAGTGGATAAAATATCCAAACACGCACTTTCGCATACGAATGACCTAACAATTTACGACAGTTTAAGTATGGGCGCTATCTTCAGCGTAATAGAACTACATCTATGGTGACGTTTTGGAAACTTGTCAATGTGTAGGGATTTACTATGAAAAATGTGGGTTATGATGTCTGTTTGATGACCATGAAACTATCAGTTAGTGCATTATGGTAACTTTATCGTGTGGGATGTGTTTTTTTCCCATACCTTTGTATGTGAATGAATTTTTAAAATTAGGTATTTGTCGCGGCTATCTTAACATCCCAGTCTACCGTGTATTATTACTGGCACAGTGCTGTCGTTACACAGACAAATTTCAACGACCATCCAATATTCTAGTATTTCCAGCGTATCAGGCTTTTTTTTTCGGGCTCGTCGATGTCATTGTCATTAGAGGTGAGAAAGGATGTATGGCAAGGAACGGTGAGGAATTCGGCCATGGACTTTTGAAGGTCTCTTTCCCTGCATTCGTCTGGAGTGATTTCAGGAATCCAAGCACTCTTCCATTTCACTGTTCTGTTTACAGTTTGCTGCCGTTAGTTTTGGGGTACGAACTGTTTTTATCAGGTTGTTCACTATATGTCCTTCGGGGCAAAAATCGTGATGATTGGATGTACCAGAGAAGGAAGAACTTGTATTACAAAACCACAGTCAGACCTTGCTTGTATGTAGTGGTGTAATGTGGGATCCACAATTTTTGGACTTGAAATGCGGTGTGCACGGGAAGGCAGCTAGAGTGTAAATATGGTGATTCCTTTCTTTCACTCGCCAGTCTGAGTGTAGTGTGTGTAGTTCATTTCCACCACTAATGTATGTTTTGTGACGTATGCAGCTGTGAGTGAGCATCAAAAGTACGACATTGCCGCCTGTGTTAAGAAAGGATCTTGAATCTACTCATGCCTTTATGGTACTAGGGTCACATGTTACTGGATGGCTTGTGGCTATGTGGGTGATATGAGATGATGCTAATGTGAACAGTTTCGTACTTGTGCATCTTGCTACTAGATGTTTAAGTTGGCTGAGTTGAGTGAGAGGCGAGGCGATGCTAATGTAATCAGTTTGGTACCTGCGGGGTAGCTGTTACCGATGGCTTTTTCTGGTTCCATTGTTAATGTGAAGTCCACAGTTTTTTGAATTGAAATGCTGTTTGCGAGGGACGGCAGCTAGAGTGTAAATATGGGGATAGCTTTCTTTCACTCGTCTGTCTGCGTGTAGTGTGTGTGTGTGTGTGTGTGTGTGTGTGTGTGCGCGCGTCTTTCAGTGTATGTCTCTCTCTGCGTATGTATGTGTAAATATGGTCAGACCTTCCTTTAAATCGTTTGTCTGGATGTAGGATGTGCGGTTCATCTCCTCCACTAATGTGTGTATCAGTGTGTGTGTTTTGTGACGTATGTAGCTGTGAGTGAGGATCCACAGTACGACATTGCAGCCTGTGTTAAGAAATGCTCTTGAATCTACACATGCCTTTGTGGTACTAGGGGCACATGTTGCTAGATGGCTTGTTGTTATGTGGGTGATATGAGATGATGCTGATGTGAACAGTTTCATGCTTGTGCACATGCTACTAGATGGCAAAGATGTCTCATGTGTGTGAGAGGCGAGGCGATACTAATGTGAACAGTGTGGTACCTGGTAGCTGTTACTGATGGATTTTTTCTGGTTCCAGGGATAATGATACTATAGAAAAAGTGTGTATATATCCTCATCAAGTATTCTCACTGTTTGCTGTATATTATTTACAATTACCACTCGTGTTTCACCTACAGTGCCCATACCTACATCCATTTGCCTTATACCTACCCAAATCCTTCCTAAAACTTATCCCTTAATGAGTGCGGGTGTGTTTTTTATTTATACGTAGAGCAATATGTTGAGCTCAGAGACAAGAGACGATTGTGATATTAAAATTGTTCAACCGACTGGCTGACTGTTTGCTCCTCCCCCTCAATGCAGTATGAATGCTCGTTTAGGTCACGTTAGGCATTCGTCTTTTTTGAATCTTTGCTTTTGAAAGTGTACACAACCATAGAGTTGTTATCCTTAGAGGAGACCTACAGTTTAACGTGGAATCCGAGCCACAGAAGCGTTCTGTACCAGAGGTGAATGTGGGTTAAGGGCTTATGAAAATCACCGCCCAGACAGGGATTAGAACCGAAGACCTTTCTATCTCCGGTCAGACGCCTTAACCACTGAGGCACTGTCGAGATTTAATGTTTATACGAATTCTTTCTTCCCTCGTGACATTCAAGTTTGAGATACACCTGTAAGTGTGGTGTGACAGCGTCACCCACAACGAATATAATTAAATTATTATTAATTATATTCATAATTCTCTTTTTTTTTATTATATTCAAGTTTATTAATTATTTAATCTTGCAACGTGTAAATAAATTGTAGATAATGAGGGTTGTCTGAATAGGTTAAATGTACGTTTAAACCAGGGCGGCCAAAGGTATAGTTTATTATAAATTAATTTTTCTGTAAACGCATGGCTCAGCACGGTTGAATATCGAAGGCTAGGGACTGCCATTTCGGCCGTTGAGAAAGGAACAATGGAGCAGGCGAGGCGACAAGGTGACGCCGGGCCAGCCCGGCTTGAGTCCCGTTGGAATTCGGTCAACGAACTACCCCACCCTGCTACTACCCCCGAGGCCAAGTAGGAAACGCGCGAAGGAGTCAGCGAATGTGACGCGTGATATTAAACACGTGACGACGGAAATGTGTAGCTAGCCAATCCTGAACATTTATTGGGGGCTACAATACTAATTCCATGGAGTTTTTACATGTGGAGTGCAACTAGCCGAGGAAGAAGAGGGAGCCATTTTTGAGACATCACTTGGGTCCAAGACGAGCTGGTGAACGGACGTATCAGCCGATACGCTCTCTGATGATCATTGTGGTTGATCATTTCTTGCTTTGGGAAAGCGAGATGTTAAGTGGCGTGCTTGCCATTATTTGGAAGTTATGCTAATAACGCGGGCGTAGCCGCGTATTTAGCTTCCATTGCTGCAGTGGCATTGTGTTTGTCGCTCACCATCATGGCGATGATTCTATGGTAATGTACCAGAAACGACGGTCACTATCCAGTGGATTTTAATAGACTTGAGCCCTTAAGCGACGCCTGGGTTAAGACTCTGCTCCCGCCACTTAAATTCTGAGCTAGCTGAATTTATATTTCGATTCAATTTTTTCTTAAGCATCTTGCTGTTTGTTAATTCAATTTTGATGCTTTTCATTCACTTTATACGGCGCCCCCTGGGATTTTCCTTTGTACAGTAAAATGTTAGCTTCAATTTGATGGCCTGTGTTGCCATGTTATTTCAATGTTAACTTTGCTGTTTTTTTTTTTTTATTACTTGTTTGAGATATTTCATTCAGTTTTGTTTGCTTACTCCGGCGAATTGTAAACGTCGGGTATTGCTTGTTTTTGCTGATCTAATTGTGTTTAACGTAACGTTAATTACTACCCGACCTTGTAAGGCCATAAGACTCAATAAATGAGGTTTTATTTTGTGTCTGAAATTCATGGTTCTAGTTAGTAACCCATTAGATCCCCTTATAACATCATTATTATATGTATTTTTCATTTTCAGGAGTTATTTCAGAATTAATAATAATTCCCCCCTCCCTTTTTTTGGCAACTCACGTTTTTCTTAACGGTAGCCAACAAATGGTCTTTATTACAAAGTTACACGTCCATGTTATTCACAGCAATGTGTGACAGAGAGTATGTGTCACCAACAAAAAAACTTTTCTCATTTCATAAATATTAGCAACATTTAAAGATATACATGCTTTGGTATGGAATTTCATAACATGTAAGACAATAAATGGATATTAAGTGAAGAATCAGATAAAAAGGGGGGGGGGGGGGAATTGCAGGATGTGAAGGCAAGAGAGGCCTATGACACACATAGAATGAAATGATAAGTACTGAATGATGTATTATTATGCAATAAAATATATTTTAAAATTTCAATAAATTTGTATCATTTACAAGAATTTATGTTTTTTTATTTAACAAAATCCCTACCCAACAATTTTGTATATTCCTTGAGTATGATGGGGTAGTATAGTATTCTTATTGAGAGTATGAAATACTAGAAACAAAATAGAGGAAAACTTTTAAAACTGATATATCACAAAAGGCGTGTTGGGGTAATAAGACAATTGGAGTGGGGAAAAATGGCGGCTAAATACTTATAGAGATTTAAGGTACAGAAGAGTATGGGGGGGAGGGGGAGGGGAAGGAGAACTGGTTTTCCAGTAAGGATTTATTATTTGAGCCAAAAATACCATTTTCAGAAGGCAACAATAAGTTTTGTCCAAGAAATTCGAAAAAATAATTTTAGAAGTTAATTAATGATAATTTAACAATTCATGAATTAAAATGGTTCAAAATATTAATAACACATGACAAACTGCTAGTAAGAAATTTAATATCGAACGCTAACAGCAAGCAAGCGGATTTCCTCAGTGTTATTGATGAAAAGTCATGACATTCTGCTAAAATGTTATTTTTAGAAGTTAATTTTATGATAACTAAACAATTAATGAATTATAATAATTGGAAATAGCAATGAGACATGACAAAATGCGCTTCGATGGTCCTAGGAAGAAAATTGCAGGTTTGGTAATAACGATTGTTGAGGGATCTGTCTTTTATACCAGCAATGCTTTTAAATCGTCTATAACTTATTTTTTATTCAATTCCAAGTCAAGCAGTTTTTCTGTTCGGCCAGGATGAAAACAATGCTCTTCGAAGGACCTAGGAATAAAATTACAGATTTGGTAATAACGATTGTTGAGGGATCTCTCATTTGTACCAGCTAGCAGTGTATAACATGACGCGCACATTCCACGTCAGTGAATCCGTAATGATACGCTCGAAATAGTGGCTATCGTCGTGCCTAACGGGACCCGGCGCGTCACCCACGCCGAGTTACAATACACCCGGAAATATCGCTGCGCTAGGAAAGTACGCACTCCAGGAATAGCGTATAACGGTACCCGACGCGTCATGTGTGGCGCGCGCTGGGAATAACAACAACCGTTGTCGCCTGCGGGGGTGTGCGCCCGACTAAGCTCCACAGAATACTCAGATAGATTCAGGTTACGCGAGCCATGGAATGTCTGCGCAGATTGAGGTTTGTGCTTCCATCTGGGCGGTCGATCAAGGAACTATCGTTTGCGCAAACGCGGCCGGTGCTGCCCCCCTAGCGGCCACCAAATGAACTAATCTTGTGACGTGAACGCTGATTGGCCGTCCGCCATGCAACTGTGACGTCACGCGGACGAGTGGAGTCTCTTCCGGACGTCACGCGGACGAGTGGAGTCTCTTCTGGGGCCGGCTTAAGATCTTTTGCACCAGCTCTCTTATTATCTTACTACTCATTGCAATAACTACATGTTTGTTAAATCTTTATCTTTTCTTAGCCAGTCACAATATTCTTTGTTCAGCAACCATTCTTCCCGAAACTTCTGTTTATAACGCTTTATCTTTGCTCGTGTTGGTGTTAGGTTATCTTCTTCTACAGAAACGCTGTCGCTATAGCTCACCATCTTTTCAAATTCAAAATCAAATTGACAACAAGACTATAAAAAAAAATTAAAAAAGAAATTTCAACTAAGAATACTAACAGACTTTATTCAAAATTTCGTAGTATTCATCTACAATCAAATACGGCAATAATACCTACCAAACCTGTTCGCATTATATCTCGAAGCTCAAATTGGGGACTTCTCATAAATTAAACGCCTATGAAGGAAAAAAAAAATTAGTGTTGTCAACAGAATAAAAAATAAATACCCAAATAAAACTATGGATGCATTATCATCGGTCGATAAACTCTTTAAATATGAAGAATATATCACTATAACGTAAAAATTACGATTCCTTAAATTACGGCGTATTTTGCTACCGTAGTTATAACCCCACGGTAGGTGGTAGATCTATGCTGAATACGGTATTTTTACCGTAATTACGGTGTAATTGACAACACTGGCTATGAGGATGTGGTACACATTGTGGTTGAAAGTGATGGGCCTGATAAAAAAATAGACGTGAGTCCCCATATTTCACTATACAGCCAAATGTAACTAACGCAGTCCACTGTTGATTGTATGTGGCATTAACCTCACAACGTGCACCATGCTGGTGTCATATCGGTAGCAATAGGAGTGTGGGAGATGTGATGGATAAATTGGTCGACGGAGGGCGTCTTCATAATTCGACCAAAGACATGTGTATCCCCATATTTCATTTTGGAGCCATAATCCCATAAATACCCAGCGCTTAGCGGGCGTGCACAAACTACTAGCACGGTCCAGGGGGGGGGGGGCTGGCTGGAAGGATATTCTGAGCTACGTGGGGGGAGGGGGGGTTTCCGAGCCAGGCCACGTAGCTTTCATTTCATAACATTTTTCACAGTTAAAACCAGGAACAAAACACACAACAGCATGTGAATATTTATTTTCTTCAGTTAATTATGTCTGTTGTAATTTACAATAGTCTGACAGTATAAAACAGTACAAAATGTCTTCTGGAATCAAAAGTGGAAAAAAGCTACTTGCTACGTGGGGGGGGAGGGGGGGTAGAGCCAAAAGCCACGTAGGGCTACGTGGGGGGGGGGGTTCACAGGAGGCCAAAATGGAGCTATGTGGTTTATGCACGCTCCCTTATCGCTGATGATTGTGTGTGGTATTAGCCTCCAAAGGGCGTCTTCATAATTCGACCAAAGACATGTGTATCCCCATATTTCATTTTGCTGCCATAATCCCATAAATACCCAGCGCTTATCACTGATGACTGTGTGTGGTATTAGTCTCCAGTCTCCCATTAGTCACTATAAAGGTTACATATCGGTAACTGTTAAGCAAACGTATGTACACACTAAAATGAAAAGAAAACGGATGGCAAGGGATCAATGAACAAATTTTATAATCTTGTTTTTTATATATAAATAAGACTTAACACTCTGACTGCGAGAAACAATTTACGTTTTTGTGTGTTTCGATGAATGGGATTCTCAGAATATCTACCGTCCGTTTTGTGATGTAGTTTCAAATTAAGCACATCCCAAGGTCCAGGGGTTTTTAAGTAAGGTTTGTTTCATTTTGAATTTGAAACGCTGAGATAAAAGTGTCCACAAATTAGTTAATTCAATGCAATTAACTACTGGACGGATTTTCATTGGCTTTCGAATATTGTACAGTCCGTAGACCCGAGTGAACACTTGGATTTGTTTCTTTCGGATGTGAAGTCGGAAAACTTAGAAATTTAAGATTAAAATTCCCATAAAGAATTAGTATCCGATTTTTGCTAAACGGCCATTCACACAGACAATACGAGTCGGATTTAATTAGTTCTGATAGTCGGAATGTCTATCGTGTGTTCAACGTGCGAGCAGTATCGAGTTGTAGTCCGTTCAGCTAACAGAGGCGGCTCAAGGTCACTCTGGTCTTAATCGTACATGGGAGGGGAAGTGCCCTCTGACAAATTTTTTTTTTTTTTTTTTTTTTTTTGTAACAGTTTAACGTCCCTTTTTAACAACGTGGTCTTTAGAGACGGGAAATGATGGGGGCAAGGAATGGGAAGGAATTCGGCCATGGCCTTTTGAAGGAAGCATCCCGGCATTCACCTGGAGTGATTTGGGGAAACCATGGAAAACCCAAATCTGGATGCCCGGACGGGGATTCGAACCGCCGTCCTCCCGAATGCGACAAATTTGCCAACCATCTGCCTGTACACAGGATGCTATTGGTGGGGTAGGCAACGGGAGGGGTGGTGGGGTGACTTGCGGGGCAAGGTGAACATCACCTGGAGATGCCAGTTGAGCGTGATCAAATTATAGTTTCATTTTTCTTTTCTTCCTGTGTTACCTGTGACAATAGGTAAGAGAGAAAGTTTAGTACTTTAATATTCCACTACAGCAAAGTTGTGGATAACAGCTAGTGTTACATAATTAGAAATATTTGCAACTTAGAGAAAGTTAAACCAAGTATTTCTTTCAAAGTGTTATGATTTTTAATCCAAAAATGAATAAGTAGAAGCTAACTGCAGGAATTTCATTATTTCAGAAAAACGGAAACGATGATATTAGTAATGAGAGTGTGAAATTAAGAAATTTTGAATGAGGTATCAAAACGGAGTTAATACTTTCAAATGTGCAGAAAGAGGAAATTGACTGATCCCTGGTTTTACGTGTTATGAGGGGAGTAACTAATGGGACAATAGAATTGGAAGCAAATCGTAACTATCCTTGATAATATAACATATATTTTACAGACGGAGGTATCATCATTCAAACACAGGAAGAATAAGAGCTGACATTCAAAGGTAACTTTAGTTCAAGTAAAGTAACACCTAATTTGTGATTGATCTCAAGAAGGTAGTTATCTCCCGGTTACGGAACTGTTAACTTTTAGGGTTATTGCAACAGAACGAAAAAGCGCATACTATTTTAGTGAACAGAAATCTGTACGAGTCTTCATTACTGTACATTTCGAATATCTATCTATGTGATACACACATATGTCTCCTGGAGTTTATGTTTACAAAAATAAAGTTTATTCTCGTCTCGACTCGCAAGCTAAGCTCTCAAACCAGCCGTTGTTTTCAGGCCATACAGTAGCCAACTCTGTGATGAGGGAACGCAAGCATCCATCCGGGCGCGCCTTGTAATCAGCAGGCCCGCGCTACAACCGACGAGTTCTGACGTCACAAATGGGGGAGCCAGCGAGTTGTACGACACTCGTAGTCGGTACTACTTGTCGCGCGTGCAGGCGTCACTCGACGCACACACGTTCCCACATCTCAGGACTGCCGAATTGTTGTCGAGAGGGAGAATTCTGCTGTCAGCTCCCTATCAAACTCTGCGTTGTACCTCGGCGGCTTTACTTGTTAGTTTATTGCCATTCGTCTTTCTGGTAGATGTAATTACATTTGTTGCACTGTGTACTCTGAAAATGTGTAGAGTAGTTTTTTTTTTCTTATATGTAAGAAAAAAATGGTTCCAGCGAAAACAAGAGATATATTTGTTTTTCGTTTAGATGAAACATATATTCACTAAAATTTTTCTGTAAAATTGGGGATAAAACTTTCCAGTCCACCCTGGTAAAACATGGATGTGAAGTAAAGTTTTCGTGCAGGGCGGTGTGTATAAATTTGACTATGTGTGTGTATGACTGTGTGTGTGCCAGGTTGTAACTTACTTATGACCAGTTATGTAGATGTTGCCCCTGTCACGGCGACAAGTGGATCGTTATAAATTCTACCAACTTCTGAAACTATTTTTTGTAATGGACATTGTTGTCAGAAATACTCCTCTGAAAATTTAAAGTAATATGTTGGCTGTCGGTTGGAGTATTTATTTTAAAACACTGTTGCGAAGATTCGGTACGGCATAAAATTTTAATAGCTGCAGTCAGTTTTTCCTGTTTTTATTGGGTTCAAATCAGTTCAATAAGTAATTTGCACTAATTTTTCAGATATTTTTACAATAGGAAAATCTCGTCGTTATTAAGTCAGACGAAGTAACTACACTCAAAGTTACAATAGTAAAAGGTAACATGTGTCAGCAACTAAATTTGACAACATGAAACAATAGTCGACAGTACTTGACATCAGGAAGGAACTCTTCGAGTTGTATACTAAACGAAGACTGCTTGCAAATCAGACATACATATACTGAGCCAACAAGAATTATTGAGAATACTGCTGAACTGATCACCGAATTTGGATTGAGATGGAGAGGTCGGCTACCATGGTGTTTCAGTTTCTGTTAAAATTGTTTATCTTTGTCTTCTTTTAATACTTGGTTATGATTGGCATTGAACAAAATTAATTTAATCATAGAAAATGAAAGTTGGCGGATTCTTCTAGATTAAGATCGGGGCCGACTTTTAACGAAGTTCCCTTTTAAGATAGTGTTTCTCATTAATCTTAATTCAAATGATACTTTGCATCGTACACACAAAAAAGAAATATTGATAATATTACTTTAACGCAGGAAAATATTGAACAGTTCTTCTCACAAACACCAGGATGGTTATTTCTGGAATTTAATCGGACTTCTTTAACTGCTTGTAGATGTAAGAGTCAAACCAGTTTTTGACTCGAATTCTCTGGAGAATTCTCCCACGAATTTTATTTTGTTTGTGGTGTTGGTGAGTGTCTGATTGATTAATTCTCTTGATTTATTGTCCAAACAATATTCCCTTAGGATGTTGAGTAGGCTTTTCCTGTCGATGGAGTCATACGCCTTCTTGAAGTCTACAAAGGCGCATATGGTTTTCTTGTGCCTGATTGATCTGTATTTTAGGATTGTTTTAATGTTAAAGATTTGCTCTTCGCACGATGTGTTATGTCTGAAGCCTGCTTGGTATTCGCCAATTTTGTGTTCGATTTGTTCTTGTACTCTTTTGTGGAGACAAGCAGGGAGAATTTTGTAGGGGACTGATGGTAGAGATATTGCTCTGTTGTTGTTCACATTGGTGCGGTCACCTGTTTTGTGAAGCGGGAGTATGAGAGCGTACTTCCAGTCTTTCGGGATTTCGTTTGTCTCCCAACAATGTCCGATGATTTTGGTTAGTTCTTGGAGTGAACTTTGACTTAGATTTTTCAGAAATTCCGCCACTATGCCATTTTTTCCTAATTCCTTCCCATTTTTGTGTTTCTGAATATGCTTCCTGATTTCTTCTAGTGTTGGTGCTGAATCTGGATTGATTTCTCCTGATTGTTCTGAGAACCCTTCAGCTGGTTCTGGGCAATTTAGCAGTTGCTCAAAGTAGGTAGCGAGGAGGAGTTTACAGTTTTCTCTATTGTTTAGAGCCAATTTTCAATTTGCGTTTTTAAAGCAAATACTCTGTGAGGAGAAGCCCTTAATTTTGTTTGCACATGTGCTACTCGTATAATAGTCTCTAGCATTAAAATTTCTGAAGTTTTCTTAGATTGAATCCAATTGCTTCTTGAGGTACTGTCTTCTTGTTTTTATGAGGGTTTTTGTGGCTAGTCTTTTCTTTTCATCGAGTTCTGTTTGGTTTTTTGGTGATTTGTGAGCGCTATACTTCTTGTATGCCATTTTGCTGTACTCTATTACTTGGTTACAATCTTCGTTCCACCATTGGTCCTTCTTTTTTAGTGCAATTTGTTCTTTAGCCGATGAGGTAATTTTGTCTTTGAATTCTATCCAATTATTCGCGGGTATTTTCTCACACCTCTTAGTGATTCCTGATGACTGTAGCTTGGTAAGATGGAATTTTTGTAGTGGTGTTATTTTTTTGAAGCAATTTCGAGGTGTCATTCTAATCTTGACTCATATGAGGTAGTGATCAGAGTCGATATTAACCCCTTTTCTGACTTCAACATTGTGAATTTCTTTCTCGAAGTTTCCTGATATGGCTACATGGCCGATTTGGAATTCTCCGACTGAATTTACTGGTGATCTCCAGGCCTTTTTTTTTTTTTTTTTTTTTGCTTGCTTTCTGACGAAGTGATGTAGACATGATTCTGATGTTATTCTGCTGGAATAACTCCACTAGTCTGATTCCATTCCTGTTGGTAAATCTGTGGACCGGGAATTTTCCTATGGTTTCTTCGTATTCTTTCTCTCTGCTTATTTGTGCGTTGAAATCTCCGAGGAGAATTGTTACATCTTTTTGTGGGATTTTGGTGACGGTAGTTTCTAGTTTGTTCCAGAAGTTTTCTACAACTTTAGGGTTTTTCCGGTTGTCTTTGTTTGTTGGGGCATTTGCGTTGAAGATGGTATAGTGTTTGTTTTTTGTATTGTTGCCTTAGTGTCATTAGTCTGTTGTTAATGGGCGTGGTATGCGAAGGCCATTCCAAGTAGCGGGGCTCCTCTGCCAATTTTTATCTCCGTTTTACTTTTGTAAATCCTGAAGTTTCCGTAGTACATTGTATCCTCGTCTGTGAATCTGGTTTCTTGAAGTGCAAGAATGGTGATCATCTGTTTATCCAGTTCAGTGACTAGTTGATGTAGTTTCCCTCATTGGATTAGTGTGTTCTTATTATTATTATTATTCCTTTAGAATAGAAAACTCCAAGGAGTTTGAATGCAGGTAAAGCATGAGATAACCAATTATACCCCATTGCATATGTAATTAAAATACGAATAAAAGTGGTATCAGAATATATAGCTCATTTATTAAGTTAAGTTCAAATACAATGTTCAAAGAAATTGTCTGAGACTCTGTGTCTGAGAATCGCTTTGCAGAATCAAATAAATGTGAAAGGATATTTTCAGACCGGCGTCTACATCGAAATTAAGAATGACTGCTCAGCAACAAAATTCAGGCTACCAACCCTATTTAGTCAATACCGTCAGTTCCACGCTTGGCACAGGCCATACGTAAGGTTCGCAGAACTAATATACATTGGACTGGACTTATTTTATATGAACATCCACTTTCAATTAAGAGTGGCTGAAATACTTTGTCCATTAACCTAGTTGGATAGTAGTGAAAGTGAAATAAGGTGCCGTGCTGACCCTTACTTTAATTCTAGGAAATAATGGTTACAGATCTTTCAGTAACATCGTTTAATGTTGGTGTTGTATACTTTTGGAAGATGAAACACGGCAGATCAATTCGGAGCACTATGGCTATCTTCTGTACGTATTAATTACTGAGAATTATTATTTAAATTGATTTTCATTCTTATAAGCGATGTTATTATTGTAATTACAGCAATTAAAAACTAATATCATTTATTGCTATCCATAAAACAACCATTTATTTTTGTACTACCGCTTTGCCTAATTTTCTACTACACAGGAGAGAAATAATTTAAAAGAATTTAATAATTAACGCTGCAAATGGCTAAAGTATTGTAATCTGCATTCATGATGGACTCAGAGCTGAGAACTTAACTTTCACGTTAATTACATCTTTAATAGACTTCTGATATAGACAGTAATCATTCCCCCAAAATCTCAGGAATAAACATCAAATTTAGTTAAAGATTAAGCAATATTGGCCAATTTATTATTCTGTTGTTTGGCATTGAAAAATGTTTAACTGAAATAAGTGAACAGAAATAAATAGTTAGTAATTGACACAAAGAAGTTCACAAGACACAAGTCTTTTATAATACAAACATTGTAGCATCAATAAAACCACTTATTTTTTACTTATATAGTTATGTTTAGAGGTAACTGTTAGATCATATAATCCACCGTCGTTTCGAAAGCTCCAGTGGTGCAGGTACGAAGTTCCCGCTTATGGTTCGGTACATTCCGATATTCATATTCACCTCTTACTACGTTAACCATTTACAGGTTCCAATTGCTATCTCGAGTTTCGGTAAGGTTCATGTGGATCAGTAATTCCTTTGTGACTAATTGGATCCACTTTCCGTGATCCCGGATATATTTTTTGTTGTTGAAATCATCGTTCATTCAATTTTTCAATGCTGGTTTCCATTACATGAGGTGGCCGAGACGAAAAAATCAATTGGGTAGTCAGGATGATGCAGCTACCGCCGTTCTCTCGAAGTTGCTTCCATTCGATTCAATTCTGATAATCTGCATGTACCACCCATATCAAATAACTATTTGAAGAAGTAAGTTTCGCTGTCTAACCGTCAGTAAAAAAAATAAATTTGAAGACAATTTTTTGAGGACTTTTCTCTGTCATTAGCCTATAGAATGGTTTGATGCAATGCTCCATCTTTCCGTATTCTGAGAAAATCTCTTAACGTTCTCTATACAACCGACGCCATATATTACCTACCTGTTATATGTTCTATAATCTCTGTCTTTCCTTCTACTAACAAATTAAAAATTCACCAAATTTTTAAATGTTACTTATCACGTTTCCTCAGTAAACATTCCACATTTCATACGAAAACATAATATTCACTGAATTTAAAATTCATATCTCATTATTAGAATAAAAAGTCCAAGTTTCATTCCCTGAAAATATACCTACACAGGTTAGTAAATTCTTTCTAGGTGCTTTGTCAATGTTTGGTATAAAATTCTCTTAACTTCTATGGGAACTTTTTCACATTTCTCTTCTTTTGAAATGGTTCTTGACCTTCTCATGAGCCTGTAGCGTTATGAGGTCTGATCTGCAGAATGTTTGTATGTATTTATTATACTGTATTATAGCTATCATCCTCGGATGAGAAAGTGCCTTCAGTTTGTGAATTCTTCGATGATTACGTTGAAATAAAAACCATGCATGAAACCTTAACTTCATGTACAAGGGTTTGTATTGAAACCGTATCTCATAAGGTAAGTTAAAAAATCATCTTCTTGTTGGAACTTACTTATGATGGCAATTGCTACCAAATACCAATCATTTATTGCGGTGTGATCATAATTTTTAATTGATGTTTGATTTGTTTAACCGTCTTAAATTTGAACTCCAGTCAATAAACCAATACACAAATTCATTCTAGAAAAAATATTTAAATAAATGTAATGTTCATGGCCTAATTAATTTATATACATTATTTTAATATTGCCATATTTCCGATTACTATTTTCGGTGATAATTTTATTAATCATTGTTAAGCTGAAAATGATAAATCGACAACTATCAACTGTGACAGAAACATATGTAATTTTGAGTGTATCCGGATATCATTACCAAATTAACAGTAAACTGTGTTACACACACCTCCATATAAACTACTCTGAGACCGACTTGTAGTCATACAAATGAAAACAAACGAACATAGTGATAAAAAAAATTTGAGATGATGTTTCATGATTTAAAAAAAATTAATATACTTAGAAATCACTCCAGACAAATGCCAGGATAGTTCATTCAAAGACATTTGTCCTAATTCCTTCCATTTCCTTGACCTAAGCCCTCTAACACCTCTAATGATCTCAACGTTGACGAGGCTTAAACCATAAGGATGGGGACAATACTTCTGGTAAGTGTCAGCCACTTTTTTTTATCATCTGATGCTTTAACTTGTCTCTGACGATGCCCCTGATTTCGTAATTACCACCATTGGCACTATATACTCTTAATAAGTAAAAATAATTACTCTTTTGCTAGAGGGTATGTTTACCTATTCCGTCTAAATAATTTCTACGCCTGTTACGATAGAAACCGGCCTGGACATAGGTTTTACAAGAATCTTAATGGGAAGATAATTGATTTGATGATTTACATTTTTCATTCCATTCTCCAAGTTCAGAAAAATTCGTTTATCTTCTGTTTTAGCTTCAAACATTATTTGCTTTTATAGCAATCTAACTTCTCTTTCAGCACAGTCGTGAGACGAATGTTAAAGTATCTCACCACTTCCTGTTTCTCGACATTTGTGTTATTATAGTTAAAATTTCCTTCACGTTATTTTATTAACCACCTCTCTTAGTTCAATAATAGCGGTTCCATCCTTTTAAAAAAAATTTCGTTATCTATTTTCATTCCATCTTTCACTGCAGTTACTTTCACTTCATAGAAAACTGTCTCCAATGGAAAGAATGCATAAATGGATCTCTTGAGTCTAATGAAGGGTTGAGAATTGATGCTTAAAATTGTTGTCACCTCCAGTGTCTGCGGCAGAGCCTTCCGGTTTCACCTTTTGACCTGATTTCCCGTGGGGCTTCTCTTTCGCATTGTCTCGCTGCCTCCCTACGCAAAATCACTTAGTCTAACGATATTTTCTGTAAATGTTAGCAGTGTGTTCCCAAAGGGAGGTGACCTACTTCCATGAAGGTTCTCACAATGGAGAAAGGAAGACTTATTAGTGGAAATGCCGAAGTCAAATTAGTTCAAGGTGCTCTCCACTCTACTGTTATTATAACTTTTGTAAGAAAATTTTCATTCACGATCCTAGGGTTACCAGCTCCAGTACGAACCATAGCAATCAAATCTGATGGCTCTGACTGGTAGGAAGACCTATATCCTCCTTGCCAATTTTGGTAAATATGTTAATAAGTACGGCACCACACATCGTTAGTAGCATATTATAGCTAATATCTCACAAACATCAAAACAAGATGTAGTACAACTATTTTGGTAAAAGAAGAATATTCTACATCTATAAAACTAAAACCGGATAAGTTTGTGCTAGAAAAACTCAGAAACAGATTTCTATGGGGTTTGCATCGCTTTAAAGCTTAGACTCTCAGTTGATTTGTATGGTATACCTAATATTTCAGTGTTACATAAATCGGAGCATTAAATTAAGTTCTGGGCGTTTGTGACAAATACCAAAGATGGAACGTCTAAATGTTGCATACTCCACAAAATACACTGTCTCTGACCATTGTCTCTGAAGAAATCAATAAAAGCAGTTTACAATTATAACTATTTTGAACACAAATTAAACTTGAAATATTCTATCCCTTAATTCGGGATAGTCGCATTGAAAGCGATTAACCATCAACGAAAAAACAACATAAATTTTCTTTGATCACAATCTCTGTCAGCACAACTACAATGTCCATGGCTACCATCTTTAATGTTCTGTTCACAATAAAATGACGCCGCAGTTTGTAACTCCCTCAAACAAATCGAAATTAAAGAATATATTTTATTTTTTCATATCTCGCTTAGTTCTGAATACTTGATTAACAACTCCAGATACCTGGCTTTCAAGGAATATATTTTAATTTTGAGCTCCAGTGGTAGATGAAATATCATAATTAGAAATTTTTTTGCTGCTGCGGCAGATTGTCAGCATAATGAGACATATCTATTGTTTGGTACTGTGAATACTCCGTTAAAATCGATTCAGCAGTTTTCAGGTAATGCTAGGTTATTCGTAAAATAAATGCGTCGTAACGTCTTAAGACATACGTTAAATTTTAACTTTGACCCCAAGCTTTGAAAATCTGAAAATTCATTAAAAATCTGTATTTTCTGCGTTATGCCGGAATAAACAGACACCTTACAGATACATTTTTGTATATGTAGTACGTATTAATGCGCATACGGTCCATGTTTCGATTTTCGAGCATCAGATGTAATTAGTTTTTTTTACCGGAATTAGCCGGTACGAAATCAATGAAGCTTGGTATGCTTGAATATTTTCAGACGAATAAAAATAGTGTACGGATAAATCAACTTCAACCCATTCTTTTTTGATAGGGCGCGGGTGATTCTAGGTTTGTTTTAATTACGGAAATTGACGGCACCTATAATATGAAACTTTGTACAAGTTTCTTATTGCATGAATAAAAATAGTGTACGGGCAAATCTACGCCAACTAGACCAGTCAGCGCTGGGAACTCTGCTGCTATTTGATAATAGTAACCCATTTAATAGCCGATATCATCTTTCTTCCAATCATAAATGTCGTCAGTTTGCACGGTAGCATGTTTAAGGACTTTATGGCTAAGTGACTGAAGTGTATTGTTGTTCGAGGTCACTTTTGGAGGGGGAGGTTATGTAAAACATGGTGTACCTCCTGGTGTCCTTCAAGATGAATATGTCAGTTTTTACTTTCTTCCTTTTTTTCAAATCTCATTCAAAATCCAAATAACACACCACAGCAAAAACAAACTCTCTGCATTTGTACCCGTATATCATAATATCAAAACACATGGAAAACAAGTAAAATTATGCCTAGAAGATGCCATGAAAGTAATATTCCCATTTCATTTCTGAGTAAAAAACTAAGCTTTTGGCTGGAGTGTTTTCTGGAGAACAAAAAGGCAAACTCTAGATAGGTTGGACATGAGATTGAACCAAAGTCTTCTGAATGATAACCACAAAAGTTAAACGCTAGATGAAAACGCATTACCACAGTCTGCACTAATTATTGAATTATCATTGATTGTTCATGGATCATATCTACCAAATCTGATTTAGATGAAATTGGTGTCTAATTTGTCTAAGGCAAACAACATAACTTTTAAACTTATTCGGCAAACCTTTTTTTCGGAAGAATGTAGGACCACAAATGTAATGAATGTCAACAAAATTAGTTTTGCTTTGTGACTATATCAGTTGTGGCATATGAAGCAATTAACGACGTTACGAAACAGAGTGAATTGTTTTGCGTAACGTTAAATTTAAATTGTATTAGTTAATTTTGTCATGGAGAAATTACTTAAACTCAAATTATGCAGCACCTCAGCATTTTACTGCAGACAGCAGCCTTAAATACTTCAAAGGGGGTAGTTGGCAGCTAACAGAATGAAATTACGTCTGACGTATTCACCCAACTCACCAATGGGTGTACCTAGTGTTTCCTGACTTTTTATAAAAAAAAAAAAGAAAAAAAAAAAAAAAGAAATCTGAGACACATACATAACATACTTGTACGTTATCTAGCAGACAAATGCAACAAAAAGCTTATAGTCAATATTTCAATGGATATAATTCCAAGTGTTTAGTCAGAAATATGTATAAGTGTAAAACGGTTTTCTACTTGTGAAAAAGAAAATCTGTAAAATGCATAAAGTGCTGTTCCAGACCGCCATGTAAATATCATCACTATAGCTCCACTGATGATGCCTCACACCATAAGGGCGAAACGCATATGTGAATAAAGTAACACTAACATCAACAGTTGTTTCCAGACGGAATTTTGATTTATAATCTATTAACCAACAACTGCAGAAGATGGCCTACAACCAGATTTGCCGTTTTTTAATTGTTTTCCACCAAAAACTTAGAAATTGGTAGAAATGGTGAAAAAAAATTTAAAAAAATTACAGCTCCAAACTTTGAGAACGTCTGGAGTGGAGAGTACTCGATTTCATTTAATACCCAGTAGATTTTGAAAAATACTTTATCCCTAAACAGCACACTAAACCCTCATCAATTATTACTACCGTCATGATTTTTTGTTCAATTCTTATCTTACAATCATGTTTAGGGTAGCAAAAAGGAAAATAATGAATATTATTTCTCAGTTAAAGAGTTCAAAAGTTATGAAACTGCGATAAACAAATGACGAGATTCATGAGGGCTCTCCGTTTAGCGTAAGGAATCGTAGAAGAGGGATTAAAATAATGATATACGAATTCTGTTAGGAACTCATGTTCATGACTGTTTCTTTGGTAAAACATACGGATGCAGTAAATAACGCGTACTGTTGCTGTAAAACTAGTTAAGCTCGTTTGATTGTCATGAACTGGTGACAGGGGTTTTATTGGCTGCGCATTCCGCCCCTATCGTAACCGCCAAATATTTTTTTTTTTATTTTTTATATTTTTTTTTACATACGGCTTTAGGACTCGTCTATGGCTAAGGTCATTAGAGGCGGGATGGGATTAGGACAAGGAAGGGAAGGAATTCTGCAATGGCCTTTTAGAAGGATGCATCCCTGCATTCGCCTGGAGTGATTTGGGGAAACCATGGAAATTCCAAATCTGGATGCCCGGAAGGGGATTAGAACCGGCGTCCTAAGAATGTGAGGCCAGAACGTTAACAGTTCACCCAACACGCTCGGTGTGAAAATCTAAGTGAGTAATTCTACAGGTACAGAGCACCTGCAGTTTAACGTGGAATCCGAGTTAAGGTTAAAACTAGTTCATAATACATTACTACCATCAACACACAATAATACTAATCTCATTGTAAAATATAACTTCTGAAATACACAGAACGTACTGACAGCTGAATGACTAGTGATATGTGGCCACTGTATGAATGCAAATAAACAAATATTGAATGTAATTACTGACCGCAGAAACTTTAACGGTATTTCGGTTGGCCAAGTGAAAGAATATAATTGTTACAGCACTCCTCTCATAACGTGTTTCAGATCACCAAAACGAAGTGTTGCCTGAAAACAATGTCAGATTAAAGGTCCTCTAAAGTTGATGCCATTGTAACCGCTGATCTCTCAATTAAAAACAAGCCATTTTATCTACCAACCCAACGCACCGTCATTTTTAGGTAGCACAGTGTATTGAAAAATCAACCTATAAAATTCTGTTGCATATAAAAAAGTCAAACACCACTTTATTTTATCATCCACACGTTAGCGCTTCGCGGGTGATTTGAACTGGCTTTTCTGAACAGCCAATAAAACTTAAGTACGTACTCAAAGCGAGTGGTCAGTTCCAAACTGCTGTAAAATAAAATATACACGAAGTGCTGACGTGGAATGAAAATCATTCTATGATGTCACCATTCAACTGAATGGTATTGCCCTGTATAATGCTGATGAGAACAGAAGCAAACACTGCATTGAACATGGTATTGAATACGAATTATAAAAGCACTCATTTCAGCGCTAATACCGAAAGATTAAAAGAAAATGCGGTTTTGAAATATTGTTTCAAACTTTACCTGCACGAATCGAATTAGTATTCATTACGTAAATATTTATTTGTTAATGAATAATTGGAAGTTATTCCAGCTTCCTTAAGGCACTTAACCTTCTACGAATTGCTCAAAAGTCTTATTTACTTCTAAGTTCATTATTAATGTCATTATTATTATAACTTAACAATAATAACAACCATTGCGATGGAGCTCATGTTCCGGTTGAAAATTCTCAACACACCTACTTGACTAATACTTTCACTATTAAGAGAAAATTTTCAACCACTTTACGAGAATAAAGGCGGTAAATATTTGCTGTTGTTCGGCTGATGTAACAATACCAGTGGAAGGCTACAGTCTATTAGTATAACATTATTCCCGCTATCTGAAGACGGAAAACGTTTACTCAGTTCGCCTACAATAACAAACCAGTTGCATATATTTCATTCTGTAAACAGCCTCCAACCTTACTCCCTCATCCTCTGAAGAGCTAAGACAATCTCAGAAAGAAGCTCACAGAATCTTTAACTGAAACCTAAGCAATTTTTTCTCCATACTAACCAGTCTTCAGCTTGATAACCATTAGCTGAAATCCCTAAATCTTCTTCTCTTCGTTTCATAAATTGACAATACCCATATATCAGTTATTTTTCGAGAATACTAGCTCTTGCGAACATATAACGAAGTTCCCTCACAGTTTGGCGTGCTGACAGCTGATAAACCGTAGAAACATCAAAAACTGTTTGCCACCAGTTAAAAAATTGTTTCAAGACTGATCATGACTACTCCCTGCAGCGATTCATGAAAACGTTTTAACCTCTCCACTCTGCGATCCAGTATATACACATTCTGAGCGAACCCACGTCTCGCAATTATGTCCGAACGAGTGGTGCTGTCAACTCCTCTCAACGATGAAATCTCAATATATTTCACCAATCTTGCACCTTTATTACCAATGCCCTTGATCTTTCAACAATCTGTACCAAGTCACATTTATAAAGTCCTTGTGGAGATACAACCATCTCGATTTTTTCCCTGTTCATTACTTGCCTTCAACGACAAAAATATCACAGTCCATTATTACAGGCTTTATATTAGCTTGACTTGTATGTATGTGTGTATGTATGTATGTATGAATGAATGAATGCAACGGAATTTTACAACTCCATTTTGAACCCGATTCCAGATGTCCGAGCTGTTTGAAATTTGGCACACATATTAAGAACCGGTGACAATACAATAATTTCATAGCTATATCCTGCTATTCTCATTACTTTGACAGTAACAACAGAAAAATTGTTGAATGTCGTGAATTTTGCAATTTAATTTTAACCCAATTACAGATGTCCGAATTGTTTGAAATTTTGCTCATGTATTGATAACTCATTACAATAATTTCATAGCTATATCTTGATATTCTCATTACTTTGACAATAAAAACAGAAAAAAATTTGCACACGTTTTAAGAACCGTCGACAATACAGCAGTCTCTCAGCAACGTCCTGCTATTCTCGTTACTTTGACGGTAATAATAGAAAAAATGGTTGCATGTAATTGAATCTTTCATCTCAGTGTTTACCCGCACCCTGACGTCCGAATCGTTTGAAATTTTGTACACTTATTAAGAACCGATAAAATTCAATAATTTCACTCTCACCGCGTTGTCACTTAAAAGTGGTTTAATGTAATGGAAAATTTCATTTCAATTTTCACCCTCTTCAGAAAGTCCGAACTGTCTTAAATTTTGTACATGTATTAAGAACCGATGACAATTCAATCATTTCTCTATGTCTTGGTAATCTCATTACTTTGACACAGTTAATTTAACCGTGTTATGACAGATGTGGCTCATTTTCACCCACTTTCCGCTTCGCCTTTGGTTAAGGCCCGTGACTGGCGAACAGACGTTCCCGCTCGAATCCCGATTTCGGTTCAAATTTTTGCGGATATTATAAATGGAAAATATTAGGATAATCCATAGTTCGGATTTCAAGTTAAACTGCACGTACCCTATACTTGATAGGATTACCGAGTTAGGCAAATGCAGCCGCGACATTAGTGCACAGGCGCGTCGATTCGATAAACCTTCGTCAATTGGCGGAAAGACCCTTCGGAGATTTCCTGCCCAATATAGCCATCATCATCATCGTTGGGGGCCATCTCCAGTTTCCCAGGTGTGATTTACGAGCCTTGGTTGCTGAAGACGATCGTCTTCCACTGTCTCCTAAACATAAAGGTTTCTCTGTCTGCAGTCGCTTAACGTGATGTTGAATAGTGAGTATTCGAAACATTACTTCGTACTATTATAGAAAAGTAGTCTTCCACATTTACCCTGCTCTTGGACCTCTCCTGAGCTGACCATTTAATTTATACTCGTGGGAATAATAATTAAAAATAAAAGCTACAACACAAAGAAAAAAGAGAGATTGGCGAAGAAAAGCCAACAGTAGGAAACTATCTGAACTAAAAAGTTAAAAATAAAATTGTAGTTTAAAAAACAAAAACACGCTTTCGTAGTAATGTTAACTAAAAGGTTAAAAATAATCTTTAAATATAAATATTTTGTTTAACAGTGATAGGACGTCCACAATTCAGGATAAATTATTTTTTTGAATAAGCTTAAAGAATAAAGTCACTGATTAAAAAATTAACTTTAATGTAAAAAAAAAGCGTGGGGCGCTCTCTACACAACTTTTGACAATGTCTACCTTTACAAACAGCCAAAGACAAAAAATATAAGACAACTGATGTAGCACCCCATGCTTTTTTACATTAAAGTTAATTTTGTAATCAGTGACTTTATTCTTTAAGCTTATTCAAAAAAATTAATTTATCCTGAATTGTGGGACGTCCTATCACTGTTAAATAAAATATTTATATTTAAATATTATTTTTAACCTTTTAGTTCACATTACTACAAAAGCGTGTTTTTAGTTTTTTTAAACTACAATTTTATACCAGATATTAAGCGCTAGTTTATTACCATTTTCTTTTATTCTTTTTCCGATAATAATCCTAATCATTCCCGTAATAGCTTTCCTGTTCCCATCCTATCCATAAGGTTCTTGACTTTTAATGACATCCAATCCAATATCGTACACTGCCGATGGCTCACTATAATTGACGTAATGGGTCATATACTGCTTTGTAGGTTTTACCTTCTCATATAGTTGCTCCACAACAAGTTATTGGCCGGAGCAATTAAAAAGCTGGGCAGTGATGTTTTTGGGCTAGGGTTTACAATGAGCTGCAACGAAACTGCTGATTATTGCCGTGGCCGAAACGTAAACATTTATCACATTGCATTACTGATAAAACATAAGTAGATGTACAGAAGCTGCTGACTCTCTTATTAAAAAAAATACATCGATTTATACCCCATTCTTCTCACTTCTGTTTTATCAATTTCATGCTCTATATCTATACATTAGATGAAAATTTCATGATAAACAATATTTAAATATCTCTAAGACCGATCCCTATATTTTATTTCTTACTACATTGTGGATATGATATTTAAATTTTGGAAGACAGTGTTTAGTGAGTTGGAGAACGAACAGTCTAAAGATTTTTTTTAAAAAAAAAAGTTATTTCAGGTAAGATTCTGATATTCTGATAAAAGCGTATTCAATATACATAATTTCTTCGTGAAGAAGTGTCCTTGTTGGCTATATTTCAATTAAGAAGAAAACCGTGAATAGTCCAGAAAATTAATGTTGATATGAATCGCTCGAAAATCCGCGGTAGCTATCATGATAATAAGTGTCATTTTCTAAAGAATATATATATATATATATATATATATATATATATATATATATATATATATAGGGATGCAGAGGAGAATGCGATTACGCTGTAACTACAGCGCCAAGAAATAATGTCACAAAGCACCCAAAAAGTACCACAAGGCACATTTAACTGAATGAATAAAAAATAAAAAAATGACTAACAAAATTAATCTTCAGTTATCTCAAATCTGATCCTAAATATCAGTTTTCACAGAAAAAACACTTACCATACGGAACAGAGTTTATAAGTTCCGCTAACAGATGTCAGCCCTTAAGCTTCCACAACAGAGTGAGTTCTGCAGACCTAGTTGGTAGGACTGGGGATAGAAGATGAAATCCAGGATCTACATCTATATTCCGCAATTCGCAAATATTGTAGTTGGCAGAGGGTGCTAAGCACCAATCCTATTTCTGTGCATTCCAATCCCGAATGGAACGAGGAAAGAAAGAATACATAAAAGTATCAGTACGACATCTTATTTCTCTAATCTTTTCCCACCTGTCATTGCAACCTAAATAGGTTGGCGTGGTGGAAGAAGTATTTCATTGCGTTCGTAAATGAATGATTTTCGCATATTCTCGAAAACAACGTCGTATGTTCGCCAAACAATCACATCCCAAGCCACGTATCAACTCCTTAATACTTTCGTAAGGACTGTAACTCGCGGTCACGATTCGAGCGGCTCTCCTCTGTACTTTCTCTAACGTGTCAATCAATCCCTTGCGATACGGATCCCACACTCCACAACAATAATCCAAATGCGGACGCACTAGTGTTTTGTACGCCATTTCCTTTATATGAGCATTGCAACCTCTCAAAATACGACCTATGTAACATCGCTTAGAATTAGCTTTGCCTACAATGGAAGTTATGTGCAAGTGCCACTTCATGTTGCTCTGTACTGTTACGCCCAGATACTTCAGAGAATCCACCGTGTAAACAACTGAATTGTTAAATTTGTACTAGTGAGCAAACGGAGTCTTTTTTATTACTTATTTGCATTGCCTTGCACATTTTGCACTAACGTGTAAGCTGCCATTTATGGCACCATTCCGAAATAACATCCAGATCACGCTGAATTTCTAATCAATCGTCAGAGAACCTTTCTTCCCTATAGATAAGTGCATCATCAGCAAAAAATCGCATCACGGCACTCAATTCCGTGTTTACGAATCGCTAAGATCCTTTGATAAAAACTTCTTCTGTCACCTGAACCAGCGGGGTGGTTTGTTAAACCACTAAGGCTGCCTTTTTACCCAAGGATATCGTAATCACATTTAGTCCATTGCAGGGGTTGCTGGTTCGAAACCGGCTTCGGGCATTGATGACCCTATTTGAGTGTTTTGTCCATCTCTTGCTGAGGAATGATTATACAGAAATTGAATTTTAAACATTCTAATAGAACCACAGTACTACTGGACTTGGTTGTGTGGCCTAAAAGATAAAAGGCATTAGAAAAACTTTCATCTGCATACCGTCACCATGGACGTCTGTTTAGTAGGCTTCTGGTATATGTATTCCAAGATGGAAACTATTTCCAAAAATTGTTGCAAACTGAATTCCAAGTCGTTAATGTAACACTGGTAGATTTAAGTACCTAATCGTTAATGAATAATCAGCTTAAAGTAATGATACCTACTGTGTTTACCCAAAGAGCTTGTGAATTCTTTATTGCGTGCTGCACTTTCGGAAATTAACGTAGCCTATTGCTTAACTTAATAGTCTTGAGAAGACGTATAGTAGCTGGCCAAATTATTAGGGACTGTAATAAGTCGCGTTTCCAAGGCGACGCAGTGTGCACAGATAAAGCGAGGGCTATTTTTCGGCGAGCGGAAGCCGCGGGCCTGTTCGTCAAGCCACCCGCTGCGCTGTTTACAATAACAGCAGGGACAGCCAACCTACGAACAATAGGCACACGCCACTTGGATATTCTTGACTTCTTGTATGCTGTTGCATGGAATGCTGCTCAGAGGTGCAGTGGAGACGAGACACTTCTGGACTGGATGTCGAGGTGCGAAGAGGGACTGCGAGACCACCGCCATCCTCTGTGGGCCTGAGGTTCATTTCCCGTCCCCGGCAGTGAACAGTGTGCGGACACGATAATGTGCATATAAAAGTGAGACTTATTGCAACATATCAAGAGCCCGGAAAATACCCCTGAGAAGCTACCCTCATTAGCTAGATACTTGTTTGAAATATTCAACTGAGCTAACCATTCGGAAAACTTCACATGTCAGATTTGTGTCTTTAGTTTGGTCAATAAAGTCATGTCTTTTGTGAACCCATTTTCTTTATGGTCTTGTAACCCCTGAGACGTGTCATGTGCGAGGCTTAGTATTAACATGTTGATGAAGAAAGGTTTTAATTGCTGACGCTATACAGTGTGTCTAACAAGTTTCAAAGCAAAGCCACCCCCACCAAAAGAGAATATTACAGGACAAAACAAGATTTTGGTTTTCTCTGATTTAACTGATTCTCTAATGCATGTTTCTATCAGCTGATGCTTAGTGGTGATCACTTCATTGGCAATTGCTCGTTTGGTTAGCTCCCACAGGTTATCTAGAGGGTTACTTTCTGGTAAATTACCCGACAAAGGCAAAACAGCAATGTTTTTCTAGGCCAGAAATGCAGTAATACTACTAGATTTGTGGCAAGGTGCAGAATCATGCGTAAAAACAAATTGTTCATCTCCAGAGAACCATTGTTCCAGCTGTCGTAGCAGCCCAGTTTCTAATACTTGTTTGTACTGATCCTGCCTCATCGTCCCTTCCACGATGTACAGGCGCCCCATATCCCTGGCTGAGATGTCTGACTACATCATGACACTGACTGGATGTTTGTTTGACCCTCTCCACAAGGCTGTCTGGGTGGAATTGCTCTCCTGGGCGTCGTCGGACAAACGAAGTTTTATCGACCAAAATCTGAAACGTCGACTCGTCGGTAAGCACACTTGAAAAATATTTCACTAATCACAAAATATTCGTATTTCATGAATTACGCCACTCCCAAAAGTTGTACTTACTCGGCTCCAGTCTGTAACAGTCATATTACGAAGTTGTCTGGCCCACAGCAGTCGCTTTTTCTTCATGGCCGACGACCGATCGGGTTCTCTTCGGCTATTCGCCTACGCACTGTCCTTTCGGATATTCTAATTCCTTCTTCGCTCTTCATCGTTGTTAAACGCATCACACTCATTTTTCGGTTTTCGATACAGATGACCTCATTTATTGATCAGTTCGAGGAGTCGTAATCCTTTTCTTACCACATTTTCCTTTATGGATAGCCTCCAGTGGCTTTTGTATCATGCAATTTGACATTAATCGGATTGACTACTGACTTTGAAACACCAGAAATAGATGCTAAGGCTCTCTGAGAATTTTCAGAGTGAAGTAATAATGTTTCAATTTTTCTACATTTTCTCGAAGATGTCTCAGAAAAACGCTCAAAACAAGCAGTTTTGAGGTTACCGCTACATGTTATCGATAAAATTTAATTTTTCCCCCGAACAGAAGCAAAAAGTCAATTAATAAGCTATTTATACTTACGTTATGAATATTAAAGACGGAATAACAAGCAAAAACGTTTTATTAATATTATTTTTTAACTCCTCACGAAAACAAGTTTACGACAGCTTAGCATCAAAGGAGAACTAACCGTCATTATTGATAACTGACGCGGAATAACAATGTTGCTACTATAAAAAAAAAAAACATAAGAAACAATCAATAATTACAAATACGATAATCACACAAACAAATAGTGTAAAAGTTTCTTTTATGTCCAAAATCATAACTTAAAGTAAAATATACCAAAATCTGTGTTCTGTCCCTAATAATTTGGCCACTGTATTTTCCTTGGCGATAAATGTCCGCATTGTTGGAAGATATCTCCGTTTCAATGTTAGTACTAGGGATTAAAATCCAGCAAAGCGGGATCCCGCAATCTCGCGGGATCCTGCAACATTAGACAGTCTGGCGGATTTCGCACAAAATTAAGGGAATCCGCAATCCGCAAAATGCGGCGAAATAGTGCGTCAGTCTGCGTGACCCGCTGCCCCACTCTGTCTCTATCCGATGTATTGCACTGTTTGCCTGTAACCTTGCAGTTGGTATTTGACTCGTGTGAACAATCGGTGTTTTTTCAGATTTCGTCATTCGTAAGTAAATAGATCCACTTTTATTTATCAAAACTTGAAGTTTCTTTTGAATAGATATTTGTATAATTTGAGTTATGTTCGTATTTATTACGATTTTCTAATTATGTAATAAGTATTTTGTATGTGTCGAACACTTTATCTGAACTACACAGTTAAAGCTTTTTATTCTCAGTTTCATTATTCCCATATTCTATATTTTGCAGATAAAGTGATTGTGATAACTTCCTGTATTTGCGGCCGAAAATTTGAATGTTCGTTGATACGAAACTAATTGAGTATCAATACAGGAGTTGGAGAAGGTGCGAAGAAGGGCTGCTAGATTTGTTTCTGGAAGTTATCCCAGAACTCTATCAGTAACAGATGTGATAAAAGAGCTGGAATGGGACTCATTCGAAGACAGAAGGAGGGTGAAGAGGGTCATGGGAGTGTACAAGTCATATATTGGTTATGAGGCATGGAACGATATTGGTGTAAGAATTGAAATTAATGTATGGAAGGGAAAAGATGACCATGACCACAAGGTGGCACTCGATTTCTGCACAAGGGTGTAGGAAGATTCTCTTTTAAGGTAAGGGTGTCAGGGATTGGAATAAGTTATCAAGAGAAATGATGAATAATTTTCCAAAAACATTGAAAGAATTTAAAAGTTAAAATTTGTAAAGGGTAACTGTAGGTGGATGCAGAAAAGTGGGAAGATGGGTGTTTAGGGAAATTGCCACTGGAGCATGCGCTCCATTGCAATTTAAATTAATTTAATTTTTTAATTTAGCTATCGTAATTTTAACGATCGCATACCTATTTATTTAGCCATCAAAAGGCAATTGTATATCCGTTGAATTATTGGTCTCTCGAGTACTGCCTCAATGCGTTTGAAATACATGTTCTTTGATGAAAGCCACCTGCATACATGTGCCGCTCTGGTTTGCGATTAATCCCTCTTGGGTTGATTTGGTCATCCGCCACATTATATTATTTTTAAGTGAATAGCACGTGTCCTTTCAATTCCCTGTTATTACTGTGTTTGGACTATAGGTAAAAATACTTATAATGAAGTCTTCACGGCTGTATCGCCGAATTGTGTTGTAAAAACACCATACTTCTATTTCGACGGCTGCCTCCACCGTCTTCCTCACGTGTGAAATTTCATGTTTTTACAACGCCATCCTTAGCTACATCCGTGAGGACTTCACTGCAATCATACTCCGATAAAGTCTCCTTTCTTATTAAAACAATAATTTCTACTCTAAAAAAGTCGTTACGCCACTTAAAGTAAAACTGAAATACTTGACAATTTACGTTCTGGTGAGTAGTATCTTTTAATAACAAACAACTATAAGATCAATCAAGGAATTAGCAGACTTGATAATGAATCTCACATAAACGATTCTTGTAAAAATAGGCCAAGTCTCTTGCTTGTTCAGCGACAAAAAGGTATGAGATCTTGTTCTAAGTCAAGTGAACACTTCACCAAGTATAGATAGTTCATTTAGAATAAAAAACAACTCTGGTAACTTGGCCATTATGCACACCATGTTTTTAAACTGATGTGATGTATTTTAAGGCACATAATATGACCTAGGACTGAATATTTTCAATTTTTGATTATTTATTTAAAAATTGGTTTATATTAGATTTTTTTAAATGTAAAACCTCTAAATATAGTTATTTTTTTAAAAAACATTAACATTAAAATTGATTTATTAACTTAATTAATAGACGTTTATTATTTAATTTGTTAGCTCTTTAAATAATCATGCTTTAAATATATGCCTTAAAAAAACTGTTGACGCCAATCCCGCTGGATCCCGTGGGATTGGTACAATTTCCGCAAAAATCCCGCGGGATTGGAAACACTGCAGGATTGCAATCCTTAGTTAGTACCACTAGCACTGCCTGAGTCTCAACTGAAAGCAATCTCGATGGGACTTCAACACTATTACGTAGCTACAGCTTCGAGCCGTAATCTGAAGCTTCGTCGGTATTTGAACCCTGCTCGTCTTGGTAGTAATTTCCCATCTACAAGCTCTACTGCGACATCGATCATCCATGACTTACCAATCAGATACTACATAGTTTCCTTTAGGTATTCAAAATTGCACTAAATGTATGATAAAATTAAATGGAAATACTATATTTGGAAACAAAAGTGCATCCAACTTGCGTTTCTTCCAACAGTGTGACATGCTCAATACAAGAAATGAATCCATTCAAAATCCCAAAGCACTCGGGGAATAAACGTGGTAGATTTTTTTTTTTTAACTGACTCTCATTTGATGACAATGTAGCACGGTCAGCAAGCTACTGTAAACACTTATTTGTAACGGGTCACAACACTATGTCAATCAATTTACCGTTAGGTACTTAGCAACATATTACTATATCAAATGATTATTGTGCGTATTACCTTGGATATCTGGGTGGAGCTGTGTCAATTTGTGGAAACGTAACGTTTTAATAAATCGACGCGGCTCCAACCAGAGAACCAAGATAATATATTACTAAACCGCCGTAACAATGATGATGAATAAAAGCGATTAAACCCTTTTCTTTTTATCCACCTCACTGACTCCCCTAATTGCCGATGTGGGGAAATAGAGGATACAAACCACTTGCTGTTTGGGTGCCGCCGAAACAAATTAGAGACAGACCTTCTACTACACTCTCTCAAGAAGAAAGGAATCCCTCTCCCCACATGTGCTGCTACCCTCTTGTCAACGGAAGACTACGACATATATCAGCTCCTATACCAACATTTGAACAACATTGGTGTCTCCATTTAAACAAGCTGATATGACATGTGTTTTAATTATACTCTTTGGACGTCATTTGGTAATATATCATTATTGTAATAATATTGTAGATATCCTGCAAAATGAAAATGAATGGTTGTGTGATTTTAACATATGGGTGATTTAATCACAACAAATGTAAATAACTTGTTTTAAATGTATCATACTTCTGGTAGAATATTATTGTAATTATTCTGAAAAATGAAAATCGCAAGTTGCTGGATACCAGCATTTGGGTGTCACAGTTTATAGTCAAGTAAGAAGTTTTAATCGTGGTATATCACTATTCTTATACTATTGATGTTTTCCTCTCCTTTAAGTGACACAATTCAAACAAACTCAAAAATATGTTTTAACTGCATTATATCATTACTGTTATATAATGGACTTTGATTTGTAAATTATATTGTATACTACGATTGTATTGCCATAGTGGTTATTCGGTAAAAGGAAGAAGGCTAATGACATGGTATTATTATTATTTTTGTTACAACATCGACGTTATTCGGTGAAATGTAAATGACTAGTTGCATATATCATTATTGGTATGTTAATGATGCTATCCTGTAATATGAAAATGGATGTATGGGCGCACGCCTAGATGCCAATAAATAGTAATAAATAAAAAAAACAAACATTTTCTTTGGCTTAGGCTGTTGGGGCATCCAACATGGGCCATCGGAATAGCCTGATTAGAGACTTAATTCAGGTCATTTGGATTTTTGTCAGTAGGCTATCAAAGAAGATGGTGAACAATTCCGAATGACCGGACTGTGTGCCAGAGTGATAAGTTAAATATCAAATCTCTTCGCAGTGAAGATAGTGATTCATTCGTTGCATGAGGACGTAAATTTTACGGACCCGTTCGAGTCTACCGGAAAAATATCGGAGGACAGGTTCTACATTTTTCACTATCCTGATTTCGTCTGAACAACGCACTAGTCTTACAGTAACCGTCTGACTCAATTACGCATATTCAAGGAGAAAATGAACTGGTCCTCCTATTTTTGTGATAAGGGCTAATACACTTCCTATGAGGGGTCTCATCCATGTATAGGTTTAGGATCACGCAGGCATAATAGCATTAAGGTGGCTAATTAAACAGTTAGATGGAAAATTAATTAAAATAATTGACACGACGACCTGAATTAAAAATCTTTTGTTCAGATTCCATATTTTATAAACACAAAAATATTTTTTTCTAATAGTCTAAAACTCAAATAGAGAGTACTTATTTAGGATTTTATATGGCACAGTGTTTCTTTAAATTATATATACCACTTCGCTAACTGATATTAATGTTAAACGTGTAACTCACTTGAACATATACGTAACTCACATCCTTGATTAGTTATTACTGTTTTAATTTTTTTTTTATAATCTATACCACTGCTGAAATTAGAGATTGGATCCAAACCACTTTTAAACTTTATTTTTTCAGGTAACTATACAGGACTAATTAAATGTTAAAATAAAATCGAATTTAAGCATTGTGATGGGTTTCGTTAAAGTTTACTAAGTAACTAAAAAAAAAAATCACCACACTAAACCAATCGAAGTAACAGTTACTGTTAAACCGAGTCCTAGCAGATAAAGTACCTGGCCAGGGATGTCCAGTGAACTGAGACCCTACGGGCACATATATTTCTATGGAGCTAAACTGTGGCATTAACCGGTGCTCGTTATCTACGCTGTGACAGGCTAATACGCTTTAATTACAGGTAAGTTATAGCTGCCCTGACTCTGTACTCGTATCAGGTGTACTTCGTCTTGGGGAGAAAACCCAAAATGTCTGCTCCCTAGACACTCGTTACTTTCACTAATTGACTTTTTTTATGACGTCGACCGTAATGCCAGGTGTATAATGTCTTGATACTTGATACTCTCCATATGGTGAAAATTGGTATGACAGTAAAGAAGGCTTCAGTTTAAATAATCCGCGCTCCTAAAAATAGTAGAGTAAAATGAAGAAGTTCTTTCCCGTGCACGGATGGCATGTAAAATTCATAATAGCTCAGGTCAGACAGGGTAGTGTTTCGGCTGCTACAACTAACAATATCATGAGGTTAACAAATAATTCATACAGTACTTGGTGCAAATATGTTAAAACTATATTGCTGCCATGAACTCTTCACAGGTTTGCTGCCGGATAGCGTTTGTGAACGACAAGCTTTCGGCGACCAACTCCGTCGCCATCTTCGGGTTGCCTTTTATATGCAAATAATGTTTTGTAATATTTAGTGTCCATCACGAATGAGACGATGAAATAAGCATGTACATGATCCGTTATATTATTCAATAGAAGACGTATCTCTACCAGCATCGTAGGTACTTTCTGCCCTTATGAAGACAATGAAAGCTACCATCGAATCAGTGTTGCCAACGCCTAGAAATTCTAGTCGCTAGACTCAAGATCAAAAGTCGCTAGATTGTTCAGTGCACAAAAAGTTCGGGGATTCTCTGACCACATTACTCTTTTGTTACTACTACTGGTAGAAATAATTCAATTACAAGTTAACAATTCGAAAAATAAGATGTAGTGGGACGGAAATAAATTTCATTATTACTTAATATTACATATGTTTTTTGTCAACTCGAAAAAAATTTAAGTTAAAAAATTGAAAATTTCGTGTGTAGATCGATGAGTTATCGACGATAATAAGGTACGTTGTTCAATAGTCAGTGAATTCTGAATTGTTACTATAGAGTGGTTTCAGGTTTATCAAATGCCCTAAATGCTAAGCAGGTGCTGAGATCAAGGTTCCTAACATCCTAGTAACCTTGGCTGAGATTAGATTAGTATACCTTGTATACATGTATTCTGTTTGTGTACCTTAAATTTGGCGCGCAAGTTGCGCATAGTTTTTTTCAAATGAAGATTTTTACATTCAAATTTTAATTTTAAAAGTTGATTTTTTTTTTAGCTAAATCTTAAATTAGAAGATTTTTGAATTCACTCAAAAAAGTTTAACATTCAATTAAAGCTAGAGTTTTTTTTAGCAAATAAATGTAAAACTTAGATTTAAAAGAAAATTAGATGTAAGTTTGAATTTGGTGCGGAAACGCTTTTGTCGTTTTCCATATATATCTCTTGCCACAGTATAATTCTGTGTCGAGTTGACAAAAAAGTATCCATTATTGGCTCTAGAACTGTTTTCACTTCTACTCCCAAAGTCGCCAGATAAGTCGCTAAACCATTTTTGTCGTCAAAACGTTTTTTTGGTCGCTAAGACTTAAGCAAAAGTTGTCACTTCTAGCGACAAAGTCGCTAAATTGGCAACACTGCATCGAATCATTGATCTCCATTTTCCATACGAATTTCCTAATATATATATATTCTGCTTTATATTTCAAATTCTATATATCGTAATTAATACACAGATACACACTAGCGTTTTAACATTTGGACTATTTATGGAAATTCCTGTAGAAATCAATAATATAAATAAACATATTACATATATTAGATAGTTTGGTTAAACTACTTATGATAGAATTTAAACAAAATGGCTGCGAGAAAAATAATTGATGTTGTCTTCTTCATAATTTAGTTGTGTCAGTTAACAAATAACGCAAAAATTAAATTCTTACACATGGAAATGATTGAAACAAAAAAATGTAAACAGAGTTTCTTTAATGATAACAAAAGATTTACAATAAGTATTCATTTACTTTTCTTTAGTGATGTAGTAGAATACACCTTTTAGAAAATTAACGTTATAATTTTAAAAATTACTTTTTTAGCAGTCACTTAAAAATACTTTTTGGGCCAGCTTTAATTTATTTTCAGATTAAAGAAACTGAATGCCTTGTAAATGAATTCTTAAAACTTACTATGACTTTTACGAACGAATATCACTTCATGGAAGATTGTTGTTTTTGATGTGACAGAAATCACTTTTAGCGACAAAAAATTATAATTACAGATTTGTACACAGTAAAAGGGTCCCAAATAGCACAAGGTCAGACGCTTCATAGCGCAGGATTGTATTCACCACGACCTGTTTTTTTTTTTTTTTTTTTTTTTTGTAGGGACACCTATACGTTCTTTTTCACGCGTTCGTAGATTCAATTAATATTTATGTTTATGTTAAAAAGTAAACGATAACATTATAACTGCTCATATTGTTTTTAAAGAAGTTATGTGAAATAAAGAAGCTTAAAAAAAACACATCTGTCAAAGTCGATATCTATTTTTTAAATATCTACTTTTTAAATGTTTTAAAATGAACATGTAGTATTTAATGATTAATTTTTACAATAAGACTGACATTTATTATTACGCTACAGAATAAAATACCTTTCATTAATAAATATTCGTGTTTACTTATTTTCACATTATTATATTACCATTCGGTGACTGATACTATACGAAATATTCGCACGGGTCAGTTAGTATACAAGAACTGTTCGTTTAAAGATATAAGAGTTCCTTGTTGTAACCAAAGAGAATCTGACTATCAATAGGATTTCTGGTACCTGAAACATCTACGAGATGGCGTTAGAGCTTTTTCAAGATACCAAATACAAAAATTGTTCATATTTTGTTAAAACGGGTTTTTGCAGGAAGACATTTACCAAGATCAACTTAAAAAGAAAAACATTATCTAAGCATAAATTTCATCCAAATCGTTAGAGCTGTTTCCGAGATACCAAATATATATATATATATATATACAGTATATATACATTGTGTTCCTCTTGAGTGTAATGTGCGTTGTGAACAAATGTAATATGAAGGGAGTGCCGGATCATTCAGAACGTTTCTTCCGAAGGACAGCTAGGGACCGCCTCACTTAACGCAACATCCGACCGAGGATTTTCCATCAACCATGTTCTCACTCCACACGCACACGCACACGCGGACAGGTTTGGGATTTAACGCAGGATTTTGGTCCACAATCTGGTGATTAATAGTTGGGTACCACCAGCTCTCCTATCCTGCCTGTCAAGACCTGATGAAGGAAATTTCTTCCACGACCTGGACTCGAACCAGCTATCGCCGTCTCAGGCGCTGGACACCATCACGGTGCCGGTACCTCCTGAGCCAAGGAGTACTAATATGAGGGGGCCGATTTTGTGGTTGCGAGCCTATGATAGACGTTCCCCTTTTCTAGGAAAATTACCAGGCTTGATCAGGATTCGAGATCTTTGTAACATAATCTTTGACCATCTCTATTTAAAAGCCAAAATATTTTTTCATCTATTTAAATATTTTTCATACTCTTTACAGTTATTATTTCATTTAGATTAGTCAGTTGGAGTATTCAGCTGGCATCACTATTAGCAGAGTGATTTTTCAACATACAGTATTTTTGTAATTTGTCTTAGTGGTTACTCATTTCGCGGCAATTCAGATTCAATGACCCACCATGTATTTTCTCTAACCGCGCCCGTAATGTACTTTCAGGTGAATTATTATTTATTGATCTATCCTTCATAATATTAACTAAACGCCGCTATAACGTTTATGCTCATAAATAAGACTCCACGCCATTATTTTCAGCTGTGACTACATTAGCCTCTTCAGTATGTAAAGTTTTAGGCAGTTAAGAGGCAATTTATACAAGGAGTCGGTCTCGAATGATCAATAGCGCGGACATGTCCATAGCAAGCGCTGTGCCGACCACTGCAAATGTTTGCTAATGATTTTTCTCTATTCAAAATATGACAGCGTTTTCATATCTAAAAGACTGTAAGCGTAATTGAACTCTAGCAAGGTGTGCTTTCTAATTTGTACACGAGTGGATGACTGGAGAAAGATCTTCTCCATATTGTTCCTAAAACGTAAGACTTCGTAATTTTATCTTGTTTTCCAGTTAAATATCTGTTATTTCGGGACAAACTGTTTAATTTAGACGTTGCTGTGAGAGTTTGCCAAATACGTATTTTTTAACAGTAAATTGAGTTAATAAACTAAAAATATAGAGCATAGCATTTCAGGATAGAAAAGCTTGGAATTTAGGAATACCACCAAAAATGGAAACTAATGGATTTGAAATGTGGTATAGAGAAGGATTTTCAAAATCAAGGGGGCACTTGAAGAAGTACATAAAAACGACTTGGAAATGATTTTTACAGAAACAAGCCTGCGTAGGGATAAAACGATACGAGTAAATACAAGTACTTACTCGATACATTCCTTCCGATACCAAGTACTTTTTGTATCGATACTTTAAAAATAAGTATCAAGTAGGTATCGGTCAAACGTACTCGTATCGGTGTGTATACCAATATCACGAATATCATGATTTCATTTAACACGTTAATTGATACATCGAATCAATGGAAGAATTAATCCAATATGTGAAAGGGGAGGAAAATTTAATAATCATGGGTGATTGGAATGCAATAGTGGGAGATGGAAAAGAGGGGAATAGTGTAGGAAGTTTTGGTCTAGGAGAAAGAAATGAGCGAGGAAGCAGGTTGCTAGAATTTTGTGAAAGATATAAGCTAGTAGTAGCGAACACACTGTTTAAGAACCATGCAAGAAGAATATACACCTGGAAACGTCCTGGGGATACAGGCAGATATCAGCTAGATTATATCATGGTCAAACAGAGATTCAGGAATCAAGTTCTGGACTGTAAAGCGTACCCAGGAGCAGACATAGACTCGGACTATAATTTGATAGTAATGAAGTGCAGGCTGAAATTCAAGCGAATAAGGAAGCAGCATAATGAGAACAGACTGGAAGTGAATAAACTGAAACAATCTAACACAAGAGAAAAATTTGCAGAAATAGTAGACTTAGGTCTAAAAGTAACTGTGAAAGGAGCTCAACCGAGGACGAATGGAATGCATTAAAGACCGAAATAATGAAAGCTGGCAAAGAAACGTTAGGCTTTAGGGAACAAGCTGCCCGAAAACCTTGGATCACAGAAGAAATTTTGCAGCTGATCGATCAGAGGAGAATGTACAAAAATGCTCAGGATGAAGCAGGAAAAGAGCAGTACAGGAAATTTAGAAATCAAATAAATAGAAAATGCAAAATAGCAAAAGAAAAATGGCTACAAGAAAAGTGTGAAGAAGTAGAAAAGGAAATGGTTGCAGGAAAAGTAGATGTTGCTTATAGAAAGATCAAACAGAATTTTGGAGAAATGAAGAAAAGAGGTATGAACATTAAAGCTGCCGATGGGAAACCTCTTTTAAGGTCAGAAGATAGAGCTAACAGATGGAAGGAATACATTGAGAAACTGTATGTTGGGGACGACTTGAAGAATAGTGTATTGGAAAAGGAAAGCGATGTCGACAAGGATGACTTAGGAGATCCTGTTTTGAGGACAGAATTTAATAAAGCTCTGAATGACTTGAAAGCAAATAAGGCTGTTGGAATTGATGAGATCCCTGCAGAACTTCTTAAATTTCTAGGAGAGGAAGGAATCGAAAGATTATTCAAGTTGATATCAAAAAGTTATGAAACAGGAGAAATTCCAACTGATTTTAATAAAAATATCATCTTCACACTTCCAAAGATAGCACAAGCCGACAAATGTGAGAATTATCGCACCATTAGTCTAACATCACATGCTTCAAAATTACTGACCAGAATAATATACAGAAGAATGGAAAGGGTAGTAGAAGATATAGTAGGTGAAGATCAGTTTGGGTTTAGGAAAAATCGCTGTAAAAGGGAAGCAATTCTGTCTTTAAGATTAATACTTGAAGGGCGGATCAAGAAAAACAAAGATACTTTTATGGCATTTGTTGATTTAGAAAAAGCTTTTGATAATGTTAGGTGGGACAAGATGTTCAAAATTTTAAAGAAGTCAGGTCTAAAGTATCGAGATAGAAGAATACTCTATAAACTATATAAGAATCAAGTGGCTGTAATAAAAGTAGAGAATCACGAAAGACATGCATCAGTTAAAAAGGGTGTGAGACAAGGTTGTAGTCTATCCCCGTTGATATTCAACTTGTATGTAGAAGAAGCAATGAAGAAGTCAAAGAAAAATTTCCATGCGGCATACATTTTCAGGGAGAAAAAATCAGTATGCTACGATTTGCTGACGACATTGTCTTATTAGCAGAGAGGGCTGAGGATATTGAGAAGTTATTGAATGGCATGAACAAAATACTGAAGGAAGATTTTGGACTGAATATAAATCAAAGCAAAACAAAAGTGATGAAATGTAGCAGAAATGATACCAATAGTAGCAGATTAAATATAAAAATAGGATCGGATGCAATAGGAAAAGTGAGTGAGTTCTGTTACCTGGGAAGCAAAATTACAACCGATGGCCGAAGCAGGAATGATGTTAAAAGCAGAATAGCACTAGCAAAAAGAGCCTTCATGAAAAAGAGAAACCTTTTAGTTTCAAATATTGATCTAGGAATCAGAAAGAACTTCTTAAAACTCTATGTGTGGAACACAGCACTTTACGGCAGCGAAACATGGACTTTAGGAATATCGGAAAGAAAGAAACTTGAAGCATTTGAAATGTGGTGCTACAGAAGAATGCTGAAAATTAGGTGGACAGACAAAGTAAGAAATGAACGAGTTTTGGAAATGATGGGTGAGAAAAGAAGTTTATGGAAGAATCTTACAGGAAGAAGAGACAGGTTGGTAGGTCACATTTTGAGACATGCTTGATTGGTTAATTTGTTAGTGGAGGGAACAGTGGAAGGTAAGAACTGTAGAGGAAGACAGAGATTAGAATATATGAAGCAGATAATTGAGGACGTGGGTTGTAGGGGGTATGTAGAAATGAAGAGGTTAGCACAGGATAGGAAGGGATGGAGGATTGCATCAAACCAGTCTAAAGACTGACAACAGCAAAAAAAAAAAAAAAAAAAAATCCTAAAAAAAAAAAAAAAAAAAATTGATACATTAAACCGTTATCTACACTCTAAGGAATATTTTTTGGTTGTCATTATTGCATTTATTTAACACATTCTTTTTCTAAGTATGTGTTGTCGGCAAACTTGTTTGTCTATGCCCGGCCGAAAAAAAAAAAAACTCTGCCATTCCGTCAGTTGCCATTTTATGTCGTGGTCGTCACTGGCTCATTGTTTTATTTTCGTTCTGCGTTTGTAATTCTAACCTAGGGCTGTCGTCGTGTTTAGTTTTGCATTAGGTATATTTGCTGATTGAAAATGGGATCTCCAAAGTCTAATGTATGGCAATATTTCAAGAAAAATAATGACAATCGAAGCTGCAAAAAATGCTTTAAAAATGTACAGTTTTGTGGCAATACTTGTAATTTGCATAAGCATTTAAAAAGCAACCCCGATATTCCATCTGTTAATAGACACGATAAGATTTCAATGTAATTACAACATTTATTAATCTACAAAATTATTATTTGATATGTTTGGATGTTGATTGTGAATAGTGTTGTGTGGATATGTTAATCGATATTGTTTGATATAATTATATTGTAAGTATTGACTGATATCGATTAAGTAAAAAACTTTTAACTTTTTTTTATAAAATTAGTTTTATTTTGTCCTAGTCGGTATTAGTCCAGTAACGATCAGGAGGTGAAAATGTAATACATATCTTTTGTCAAATAAATATATACTTTTATATCAATAAACACTATCAATACTTATTAGATACTGTATTTTATTTATTCGAAACTTCACTACGAAAAATTAATAGATACGTGTAAGTATCGATACTTTTCAATGGATACCGAATAAGTATCGATACTTTACGACCAATACTGTATCGAGTAAAAGTATCGATACCTCAATGGTATCGTTTTATCCCTAAGCCTGCGGAAGAATCTCACAGAAAAAAGAGACATGCTGGTGGGGTCATATTTTAAGACATGCGGGATTGGTTAATTTCTTAGTTGAGGGGACTGTTGAAGGAAAAGTCTGTAGAGAGAGAAACAGATCATTGAGAAAGTATGTTGTAAGGAGTGTGTTGACATGAAGAGGTTATCTCAGCATAGGAAGGGATGTAAATTGCGTAGAAACATTTGAGAGATCTGCGAGAGAAAGAAAAACTTCAGTTCTTGCTGCATTAAACGTACTTTAGAACTGTGTAGGCTGTAATAATCCCTTACGGCTCCATCCTCTTCCATTATGGTCGCTGTGATCAGTTAACCTCATTACCTGTGCAGGGTTCAACAGTATCTGTCGAACAGTAGCTTCTATTCAAACACTAACACAATCAAGTGAAATTACGTCATTAATTTCGTATTCAGTCGTTCTACGAACTGACGTAGTGGGAGGTTAATCCAACGTTCTGCCGAGGGCAGATACGAGAATTCCGTGGTAAAAAAGAGTTGATGCAAAACTACGGTAACTATCTCATTTCCACCAGTGTAACAATGTAGGGCTAGAGTGCGGCCTACCATACCGCGGTGGGCATGATTGCTTTTAACAAAGTCCCCACTGAGATACAACAGTAGTACCACATTCATTTGAGACAGCGCACATCCGAATTCGTTGCAGGTTGTTTTGCCAGAAGAGATACGCGTCATGTTTTTCTAAGAACAAATAAGTGTTGTGTCTAATATGTGGTGTGTGAATGAACGAAGGTAGAGGATGAATCCCCATTTTTTCTCATTCAGGGCTTCTCTTCAGAAAGAAATGGGAGCGATAAATCTTATCATATCCACCAGACTGATGACTCACCGCCAGTAGTGTAGCATGCACTCTTATCTGTACGCACTGCAGGGAGGTTTTGAACTTAACAGAGGACTTCGGTACACAACATGGTAATTAAGAATGATGTAGCATCAAGTCTCCTACCTTGCAAACTCTGAATTGTGCCACATGCGAAGGTTCAAAACACAGAACTGATTTTCCTGCTATTGTTAAAACGGTATGTTGGTGGTTTTGTCAGTCATCTAGGTTTATGCTACTATGAACCCCAAAATCGGAACCAAAATTAACGCGGCGAAATCGAGCCTGAGAGATGAACGCTAACGGTCCTGGCTGGCATCAGAGAAAACGTGGGTTCAAATCCCTGTTCAACCATCTCCATTTCAGTTATCCATGGGTTTCCAATATTACTCCAAGATGATTCCTGAAGGTTTCCTATAAAAGGTTAAGGCCGAATACCTTCCCGTTCCTGTCCCAAATCCCCTCCCGCCTCTAGTGGCCTCGACGAGGCGTAAAACAATAAAACAACACAAAATTGTCTTACTGATTGACTATATTAATATAATAATTCCGTGTGGACGTAATTACCTGGTGACAAGGTTTCTATTGATTGCGCATTCCTCCCCTGTCGTAGCCACCTTAACCTAATCCGGTAGTCCTACCGAGTTAAGGTAAGGCGGCAACGATCTACTTTCATCGCGGAATCCGAACCACGGAAGCGTTTTGCCGTACTTTGCTTTCACAACAGCATGTGCCAGAGGTGAAGGTCGGGTTAAGGGTCTATAAAAATCCGCGCCGAGACAGGTATTTGAACCTAGGACCTTTCGATTTCCATTGAAAAATCTTACCACCGAGCCACCAGACCGACCACTAGTTCACAATATTGTGATTCCCTTATGCTTCCTCTTTAGGAATGATCCAATGTTACGATAGATCTAAGAAGTAGGTCTAAGTACTGCTCTAAGTAATGGAAAATATCAAGCGTTGATGGGGTACTATATACGTGAATTAATCGATTTATTAGAATAATGTATAGATAAACTGCTAATATGCAAACCAATAATATGCATGATAACACCACTATAAGAAAGAAAAAGAAAAATACATTCTCATATTATAACGAGAATACTCCATGACATAGAAAACAGGTGATAACTGAATTTATGCTATAATGACATAGAAATGATATAAAATGTTTAATCAGAAAGGTTGCGAAATTACACAGTTTGACAAATGGAAGGTTTGTCAGTAAGAAAGTATTTTAAAGTGATTAAAGTTTTAACAACTGTGAATCGGTAGAAGTAAGGTAAGATTACGAAATCAAAAGGATAAATTTATTTTCTTACAAGTGGGTTGTAATTCTACACATATACAATAGGAACTTACGTTTGTCATCCTTTTTAATGTATTCCATCGTTAAAAGAGATTACAAAGGGAAAATTCTATCATATTATAAGACAATTGCGAGTAGATAAATGAAAAAGTACCATAATTAGTAAGTAAGTTATATATCTGTAGTAAAATATCGTTTATGCATCTTCAAATATGTAGAGAAAACTAATAATTATCTTTATACGTTACTAACGATAAATATGTGGTGATGATTCCGTAGTTGGTTTCACAAAATACCCTCGAAATTACAGCGTAGATATATTCCCCTGAAATTACGGTTATTGGTACGTCAGCTCCTATGTCTTTAACGAGAGAATTATCTATTGGTTTCCATACATGTAGACTGTACAGAATTGGAATACGTATATAAGGGCTATGAATCTTTAAGTGTATTAAGAACATACATAATTATTACATCTGAATTCTATAATCAATATTTTAATATAGCTACTCTCTAATTCTAATCCACATACTTTTTTATGACAGAATATCAATTACACATCAGAATTCTCTTATGGAATATAAGACCGTATTAGCTAGGTAAATTTTTAATTGTCTTTTGAATTCTTTTAGATTTGTGTTAAATTCTAAGCGTATTGCTACCAGCAATACTGGACGAAATGTTTAAACCAGCTAATGGCGAATTATAGATATAATTGTATGAACGCTACAATAGATAAATTATAAAAACTTTATTGCAATTAATCATTTGTCAAGTTTATCGTGTTTGCGATGTTTTTCAAACATTTTATAAAAATGTTAATTGTCTTTGTGTAATCCTTACCTAATTTAATTGAAGTACAAAACATTACGCATCAGTTTATATGTCCTTGTGCTTCAGATTATAACATTTCAACTCGTTTGTCAAAGAAACTTTTAATTAACTATTCTGGAGCTAAGAGTCTTCAAAACCGATACGAGCGAAAAATAAAAATACATTATTGAGGCTTACAAATATCCTGCAGTTTCAGTGTCAAATATTGCGCATGTACAGAAACAGGGAGACAAAACACGGGACCGAAATAGTGAGGAAATTTAGGATAACCGCAAGAAACGACCGAAAATAGCAGAACTAACTTGTCCCACATTTTTACGCCGTTGCGTATCGTCGGGCAACAGCTAGTGTATTCCTGGCGCTCTGCAGTAGATTATGTATAAGACCAGGTATTTATAGAGCCGCATGGTGACTCAGAGGTTAAGGCGTCTGACTGCAGCTCGAAAGGTCCACCGTTCGAATCCCTGTCTCGGCACTTAACCCGACCTTCACCGTTGGCACAGCTTGCTGTGTGATGAGAAGTACGCCAAAACGCTTCCGTGGTTCGAATTCCACGTTATACTGTACGTCCCCCGTACCAGGATTACTGTATTAGGTTAGCCACCCAACCTCCAATACCAGGCTAAGTATATTTCCTTCGGGAATTTCCAACCAACCTTCGAATTGAAAAAAAAGGATAAAGAAAAATATGGTAGTTATTTATACTTCTCCGTTTCAATACAGGTAGCATTCTGACATACTGTGTTCTTGAGGTTCCTAAAGCTACGCATAAAAGTGCTTCAATCTGAGAATTCCAGTTCCGGAAATCAAGATTATGTACTTGTCGGATCCGGAGTATGGGGCTACTCTACTAGATGGCGCCACAGACGCACCGAGCAGGATTCCAGCGCCACAGGGACTTCGTTGACCTGTGAGGGGTCTACTTAAGGGCAGCGCACAGCACACAGAGTCTCTCTTCATGCCTGACCATCGAGGCAACATCACTCCGCTATCTGTCATTGTATATTGTGAGCCTGAGTCTAATAAAGCGGATCCTTGTATCAGCTGTGTCCTCGCAGTTACTCTCCACTGTCCGAGGGATATCCACAGCCTACCTTCGCTAATGAGTCATCAACCTCGAACTGAGAACTCCATTTGACCCGTCCGATTCCTGCTCTTTTCCTGATGGATTCGACATACTGAAATAAGAGGAAGAAAGAATCATGGAGTGAAGGTGATTTTACGTTTACTTCATATTCTGACAGTATCAAAGTATTTACGGTTCTCAAGAGAAAATAACCCAGTAATTCAGAGCCATTCAATGACGAGTGATTTTGCAAAAATTACATCGGACTCATTTTATCTCAAAGTATGAAAGATAAATATAATACGATGTTTGAGGGAAATAAAATCATAGTTAGAATTTCCAGAGTTTGTATAAAAGCAATAACCTAAACTTGAATTAATACATTAAACAAATTTTCAAATAATGTTCTTCCTCAACGAATTTTTATGGATACTGTTTATGAGGATCCATCAAAGTCTATAAACAGACTTTTGGACTATGCATAGATACATTAACGACCCTTTTTTTTATTTGGGATTTACGTCTCATTGGCGTATATGTCATTATAATTGGGAGTGTTTTAAAGACAGAACTGGAAGGAATTCGGACACGAACATTTTTTATAATTTTTTTAATCCTACCTGGAGTGATTTCTGGAAACAATAGAAAACTGAGATCGGAATGGGCGACGGCGATTGAATTCGCGTTCTCCGGAATGCCAGCTCAGAGCATTACTGCTCACCAAAGGGGTTCCGTTAACGTTAGAATAGCCTGCCTCATCGTATTCCGACAAACAATCGTCTCCTGCTACCGAGACTAGTGGGCGAGTGGTAACGATCGAGCCTGGAGGATGCGGTTTCAAATGCCGTCAGGCTACCCAACAGCTTTCTGTTTTCCATTTTTTTTTCCGAAATCACGAATGGCGGGGTAGATGCATCAAAAATCCATGACAAAAATCCTTCCCGTTCCTTGCCCACAGACCTTTCACGTCTCTAAGGACCATGACGCCCACGAAAAGTAAAGCCACAAGAAAAAAGAAAGACTCCTGTCTTGCAGTTGGTTTTGCACGTACATTAAGTATTGTATAGAATAAAGTAACTCCCTCTCCGGTTTGTGACTGTCTGGATATTAATTGTTTAGACACCTCAAAAAAGGTATAGATGACGAAGACTTGAAATACTATGTACACGTCAAATAATTTTTTATAAAGAAGGAACTAAAAGTTGACAATAAGATGGATAAAAGCCATAGAAAATACTGGAAGCCACGTATTAAAATACTTACGTTTTTTACATTATTCCAATAAAGAAAATTTTAAAACAATTCTCGATCATATTTTATCGATACTCTAATTTCCCCGTTAGCTTGGTCATTTTAGTTAATGCAATGTAAACAGGAACAACAATGATCTAATGCCCATACTAAGGTGGCAATCACTCTGATTACCATTTTCAGGATTTTTTACATTGTCGTATAGGCGAATACAGGAATGGCTCTTACACTCGACTTCAAACTAGGAATTACACTTACAAAATAACACAAATACTGTCACACACAAATTTATATGATTTGAGGACAGAAGTGTATGACTTTAAGAATTTGGTTGAGCGATTTCTTATTCCGTCGGCCGCGGGCATCTATGTTCGCGGCGGAATAGGTCAGTTGGCGTAATTCAGACATCCACTGGCCTATGCAATATTTGCGTGCCTTGTTACACAAGGAAGCTATATATGTGTATTCCTTTCTTTTATATGAGTGACTATTATTGTTACGCTCACGTCCGCGACGATTAAGCTCGCGTACAAATCATCATAGCGACTTAAGCTATTTATTTGACTGTCGGCGAGTTCTGCCACAAGTTTCGGAGTAAAGAGTGTTCTACAACTCAGATTTCGGTGCATCCTGGTTGCATCTTGCTACAAATAATAGCTGGTGTCATGTTATAGTATTAACATGCAAATTGACGCCACAAACATAAGGTGAGTGGATCTCTGTTTTTTGCGCTATTACTGCCCGAATCGCTGCCGCCGAATTTCGGGTGTCTGTGGTCGGCGGAAGTGGAGAGATCGCTCACCAATTAATTAATAACGGTTATGTTCCCTGCGGGAAGTCACTATTTATACGTGGCTTTCCCAAGATAGATTATCCATCATCTATTTTTTGGTCCTCCTGGTGTCGGATATGACACGATCAGTTTGATTAATATAATCTTTGTATAAGCAAGTTACGCTATACTTCAATCATATTTTACAAGATGGCTTTCGGGACAAATGTTGATTCTGTAGAATTCAAACGGAAGCTAGCGTTATTAACTTCAAAGTCGGATATGATTTTTGAGAGAGTTAATAAATTGTATAAGATATCTATGAACATCTCTTCGTTTGATTCCCGGACCAATGAAAGTTTTATGACTGATTCTGAAACAATTGATGACCTTCAGATCAAGTTTGAATCTATGATAGATCAGATTAATGATTTACATTTGACTAAAGATCCTGAATATACACCTGATTATACCCCATTAGCTGCATTTGAGGATTTGTACACGCGTATTAAACGAACTCGCAACAAAATTAGTGCCTCTACCGTTACATTGTCATCGCGTCCGAGTGACCGTGAACACATTAAATTGCCTGCTATAGATATTCCTAGCTTTGATGGTAGTATGGAGAAATGGTCAGTATTTTATGAATCTTTCAAAGCTAATATTCATGAGAACGATCAGTTAACTAACTCACAGCGTGTGCAATATCTTGTAAGTAAACTAACAGATAATGCATTGAAGTTAACTGCAGGTATTGTACCTACAGCAGAAACATACCAAATAATGTGGGAAAATCTAGTAAAGAGATACCAAGACAAACGCCTCTTAGGTACTCACTATTTAAATATCATTTTGGATATAAAGCCTAGCAACAATAATCCAAACAGCTTGGATACATTTATAGAGAAATATTCAGCAGCAGTTGCAGCTTTGAAACAATTAGGCATTCATGATCTTACAGATTTTATTTTATTTCAATGTGCATTGCGTAAGATCGATGCTCAAATTGTACAAGCCTTTGAAATGTCAGTACGCGATAAAGAAATGCCCACTTACAACGAATTAACTTTATTCGTGAAAGATCAGGTTAAAATTTCTAAACGTTCAAGCAATATGAACAGTGCAAGTTCGGGATTATATTCTCGCGCTTCAGATAACATGAACAAGCGACTCACAGAAAATGTGACTCGTGGACGTACTTCCAAGCATTTGTTTTCTAAAGAAGATAACGCAATAGTCAGAGACAATATGGCAACTAAGCTTATCTCTGGATCCTGTGTTTATTGTAAGCAAATAGATCATACATTACTCTATAATTGCTCCCACTTCAAATCTTTGGGTTCGCCACAGAATAGATATGAATTTGTAAAATCAAAAAGAGGCTGTGTGAACTGCCTGGGAATTTCTCACACTGTTTCCAACTGCAAATCGTCGTCTGTTTGTAAGTTATGCAAGAAACGACACCATACTCTCTTACATTTTGATAGGAAAAATACGCAGACTCATTCCACTCGTCTCAATACGAGTGAGAATTGCGCGTTGCAAGCCATTTCCGACAACAGTGTAAGAACAGACCGCGCCAAAACTTGCCTATTGATGTCGACACCAACTGTTCTGGTCCAGGGCTCGCATCATCGGCTCATATAAATAAGGCTTCACATAATGAATCTCCGCTTTCCTTGAGCGTTAGTGTAAAGACTAATTTTCATATATTACTTTCCACAGCTCAAGTGTATGCCAAGTCCACTGATAATAATTATCAAGTAATTAGGTGTCTAATTGATAATGGATCACAAAATCATTTAATTACCATCGATTGTTGTAAGTCATTGAACCTACAGATAATTCCATTAAATAATTCCTATGTGAAGGGTATAGGTTCGAGTTCGCGACCGATTTATGGTTATGTGAATATCGAAGTACAATCCCGTGTATTTAAAAGTAACAAATATAACATTCAAGCTCTAGTTGTTGATTCTATTACAGACCAATTACCTTCTCATTTTATAGAAAAGTGTGACATGTCATATTTGGACAACCTACCTTTAGCTGATTTAACATGGAATATTCCGGGTAAAATTGATCTTGTGTTGGGTGCAGCTTTTTCCGTATATTTATTTCGGAGATAGAGTTGAATCAGGTACTATGGCACCACCTGCTTTACTGACCGCCTTCGGTTATGTGTTGATGGGAGAATATTCTAGTATTCATACTCACCCAACATCTTTTACTGCTCTAGCACTCAATGAATTGGTGCAAAAATTTTGGGAATTAGAGGAGATATCTCACAAAAAATTCCTAAGCCCTGAGAATACAGAGTGTGAGAATTTATATACTATCTGTGACTAGGAACAGTGAAGGTAGATATACTGTGGCTTTACCGTTCCTTTCAGATCCTAATGAGCTTGGCAATTCTCGTTTCAATGCTTTACGCCGATTTATGGCGCTCGAAAGGAAATTTAAACTATGTCCCACACTCCGAGAGAGCTATAATAAAGTTATTGAGGAATATATTACAAATGGTTACTTAACAGAAGTTCGTGAATCAGAGGTTAGCGATGACGGGTATTATATTCCCCATCATGCAGTCATCCGCCCTGATAAACCCATGCCTCGCATTGTACTTGATGCAAGTGCTAAAACTCATACTGGTTTGTCATTAAATGACATTTTGCATACCGGTCCTAATTTACAGGCCGATTTATTCTTGCTTTTATTAAACTTTCGGTTATTCCCGATTGCTATTACAGCGGATATCAAGCAAATGTATTTGCAGATTGGTGTTGTTAATGACCATCGCAGATTTTTGCGAATATTATTTCGTTTTGATGATAGCGAAATAGTTCGGACATTTCATTTTAACCGTATTCCTTTTGGGTTAAAATCGAGTCCTTTTCTAGCTATGCGCACTTTGCGACAGCTGGCGGCTGAAGCGAGTTCTCAGTTTCCTGAAGCCTCTGAAGTCGTCGAGACTAAAATGTATATGGACGATTTGGTTCATTCTGTTCCTGATGAGGAAACAGCTTTTCGTTTATCCCGAGAACTAATCTCATTATTGAAGTCTGGAACTTTTGATTTAGTAAAATGGTCCAGCAATTCTTCTGGGTTACTCGATAGTCTTCCTGATTCTCATCGAAGCCCAGTAAACTTTTCAGAAGGAAACGTAGTGACGTCAGCTAAGGTTCTGGGGCTATCATGGAAACCTTCAGACGACGTTTTCTACTTCACCACGACCCAAGTTTGCGAAAAGTGCACGAAGCGGAACATATTATCTGTAGTGGCTCGTTTGTTTGATGTTTTGGGTCTGGTTGCTCCGGTTATTTTGTTAGCCAAGTTGTTAATTAAAGAACTGTGGCTAAGTAAAATTGATTGGGATGATACCCCGCCCGAGAGTGTGTTACGCCGATTTGCGGCGCTCACTCAAGAATTACCTCTTCTTTCCACTATGGAAATCCCTCGTCATGTAGGTGCATCAAAGGACTGCAAGGCCAATATTGTTGCCTTTTGTGACGCAAGTATGAACGGTTATGGTTCTGTTATATATTTACATACTACTGATGCGTCTGGCATATCTGTTCGACTATTATGTGCTAAGTCCAAGGTTTCACCTACCAAAATAACGACACTTGCGCGTCTCGAGTTATGCGCCGCGCTTCTGATGTCGAAATTAGTTAAATTAGTTAATGAAACCTATCGAGATCGAGTCCATATAGTAGGCACCTATGCCTTTTCAGACTCTACGGTAGCTTTGTCCTGGATTCATTCTTCCCCGCATCGTTGGTCTGTTTTTGTGAGTAATAGGGTCGCTCAATGTCAAGAGAACCTTGCTCCGCAAAACTTCTTTCATGTTGCGGGAATCGAAAATCCAAGTGACTGCCTCTCTCGAGGTATGTTACCGTCACAATTAGTTTCTCATAGCTTGTGGTGGAATGGACCGCCTTGGATGCATCGTCCCACTTCTGAGTGGCCCATTAAAACGTTTTCTCCGGGTGATTGTAAGGAATTACCGGAACACAAGACGAATGTTTTCACATTACTACCACTCAACCTGAACCTTCCGTGCTGTATGGTTTATCTCAGCGCGTGTCTTCTTGGGACAAATTATTGAGAGTTGTGATTTACATTTTTAGATTTATAAAGAAGATTACCCCCTTCTGGTGGGTAAAGAATTTGTTCTTTGCTGAAAGGGCAATAATTTGTGCTGGTACAAGATGTGCACTTTGCAGTAGATATTGCTCTTCTAAAAAGAATAACTTGCCTTCGAAGAAGCTGCGGAATTTTGTCAGTATTTCTTGATGAAGAATGTATTTTACGAACTGGTGGACGACTCTGTCTAAGTCGGACTTACCCTTCGAAGCTAAACATCCAGCGCTACTTCCCAAGCATGACCATGTTGTGCATCTTATTATCAGACATTACCATGTTTTGAATTGTCATGCAGGTGGTATGGTCTGTTAATATCGATTTGCGGCAGCGCTACTGGATTTTAGCTGCGAGGATTGTTGTTAGGTCCATGGTACGTAAATGTAATTTTTGTTTTTAGAGTTAACCCCTACTCATCCTACTCCTAAATGGCAGATTTGGCCTCCCTGTCGCATACAGGAAGCTAAGGCTTTCGTTCATACTGGAGTAGATTACGCAGGTCCGATTCCTATAACCCTTACACGGACGCCGTGGTCAACACTCTCAAAAGGCGTACATTTGTCTTTTTTGTGTGCCTAGTCACTAAGGCTATACACATAGAGTTGGTCTCAGACCTTAACGTCTGATACATACTTAGCCGCATTCAAGCGCTTTATTGCCAAGACGAGGACCTGTTTCTTGTCTATATTCAGACAATGGTACTAATTTTGTAGGTGCCAAGGCTCAGTTAGAAGAGTTGAACAGAGCTCTAAAACCTGAACTAAGTAGTCGCCGTATCGAGTGGAAAATGATCCCTCCACGTGCTCCGCATTTCGGAGCATTGTGGGAGTCTAATATAAAGAGTTTGAAGACCCATTTATTTAGAGTGATTGGAAATCAACTTCTCACTTATGAAGAACTGCAAACGGTTCTAGTTCAGATTGAATGCGTTATGAATTCGCGACCTTTAAATGTAGTGTCGTCGGATCCATACCCAGAAGTTATTACTCCTGCACATTTTTGATGTCAACTCCACTACAGTACTTACCGGCCGCTGACATGTCTTGTTCGAATCTAAACCAACGTAAGAAGTTGTTAGATCAGATGGTCCAGTCATTCTGGAAAAAATGGCGACTTGAATATTTGCACACCCTGCAAGTTAGACATAAATGGTCGACACCGGATAACCCTGTTCAAGTGGGTACAGTTGTAATCGTGGGGCAAGGTGATTCTCCCCCTTTTGAACTGGCCCTTAGGGGTGATTATTAAAACTTATCCTGGTTCAGACAATGTCACTCGGGTGGCGATGGTGAAGACACGATTCGGCACTTTCAAGCGTCCAGTGGTTTAAACTTTATCCCATACCCAACACAATAATATTTTTTCTTTCATTACTTTTAATGTATTCAAATTTATTAATAGACTTTTAATTTAATCTTGCGTCAATCCTACTCTCAACCCCTATCTTCATTATTGTTTTAAATCAGTAAAGTTACTTTAATTTTTATGTCACAACTTAGAATATCCCATAATGTGAGGGAAAATTATTTTTATTTTTTGAAAGTCCTAAGAACTTTCAAGGGGGGGAGCATGGTTGAGCGATTTCTTATTCCGTCGGCCGCGGGCATCTATGTTCGCGGCGGAATAGGTCAGTTGGCGTAATTCAGACATCCACTGGCCTATGCAATATTTGCGTGCCTTGTTACACAAGGAAGCTATATATGTGTATTCCTTTCTTTTATATGAGTGACTATTATTGTTACGCTCACGTCCGCGACGATTAAGCTCGCGTACAAATCATCATAGCGACTTAAGCTATTTATTTGACTGTCGGCGAGTTCTGCCACAAGTTTCGGAGTAAAGAGTGTTCTACAACTCAGATTTCGGTGCATCCTGGTTGCATCTTGCTACAAATAATAGCTGGTGTCATGTTATAGTATTAACATGCAAATTGACGCCACAAACATAAGGTGAGTGGATCTCTGTTTTTTTGCGCTATTACTGCCCGAATCGCTGCCGCCGAATTTCGGGTGTCTGTGGTCGGCGGAAGTGGAGAGATCGCTCACCAATTAATTAATAACGGTTATGTTCCCTGCGGGAAGTCACTATTTATACGTGGCTTTCCCAAGATAGATTATCCATCATCTAGAATTATATTTACAAATTAGAACAGTATGGAGTTAGTGGTAAGCCAGTACTTTGTTTTAACTCATACCTCTAAAATAGAAAGCAATGTGTATCATTGAAAGATATAAATGCAGGAGATGCTATAAACTCAGAATGGGATATAATTAATTGTGGTGTGCCTCAGGGTTCAATTCTTGGCCCTCTGCTCTTCTTAATCTATATAAATTACCTCTCAGATATACTAGGTGATAATGAATATATGTTGCTCTTTGCAGATGATACTAGGATATTTTTGAAAGACACATCAGTAAAAAACCTTGAAAACAAAGGAAATGATGTTATAAAAAAAAATTAATTTGTTACTAAAAATAAAACAAAGTGTAGCTATAATGTGATATCGGAAGGAAAAGCAATCAATGAAAGCAGTTTCACAAAATTCCTAAATGGAAGCAACATATTCAACAACTTCTTAAAAAAAACTGAATTCCGCAACATTTTCACCGAGGATAATATCTAGAATAGCTAGTATAGAAACAAGAAAGTATTAGTTGCATATTTTCACTCCCTTACTTCCTCACTTATGGCATCTCATTCTGGGTAAACTCTTTACAACCACAGAGGGTATTTAAATCA
>CM061920.1:372894515-372927247 GCA_031002005.1 Vandiemenella viatica
ATTATTGCCGTGGCCGAAACGTAAACATTTATCAAATTGCATTACTGATAAAACATAAGTAGATGTACAGAAGCTGCTGACTCTCTTATTAAAAAACAGACATCGATTTATACCCCATTCTTCTCACTTCTGTTTTATCAATTTCATGCTCTATATCTATACATTAGATAAAAATTTCCTGATAAACAATATTTAAATATCTCTAGGGCCGATCCCTATATTTCTTACTACATTGTGGATGTGATATTTAAATTTTGGAAGACAGTGATTAGTGAGTTGGAGAACGAACAGTCTAAAGATTTAAAAAAAAAAAAAAAGTTATTTCAGGTAAGATTCTGATATTCTGAGAAAAGCGTATTCAATATACATAATTTCTTCGTGAAGAAGTGTCCTTGTTGGCTATATTTCAATTAAGAAGAAAGCCGTCAATAGTCCAGAAAATTAATGTTGATATGAATCGCTCTAAAATGATAATAAGTGTCATTTTCTAGCTAAGGTGTTTTCACAATGCCTCGAAGAGAGAAATATCCCATCCAGCTGGAACAAAGCAATGACTGTGTTGCTACACAAAAAGGGCAGTCGTTACAATATTAAAAACTACCGCCCCATCAGCCTCCTTCCTATCATATACAAAGTGTTTACAAAGGTCATCAATAACCGCATCAGTTCCACCTTGGACACAGCGCAACCAATTGAACAGGCTGGCTTTAGGTCAGGATTCAGCACAGTAGATCACATCCAAGTCATCCACGAAGTAAAAAGTCGAGCAAATGAATACCAGATGCCCCTCTGTTTGGCCTTTATCGATTTTGAAAAAGCATTTGATTCAGTCCATCACTCAGAAATCATGCAAGCCCTTTTAGAACAAGGAGTGAATCCCGGCTATATCGACTTACTGTACAACATCTACACCACTTCCACTGCCTTTGTCAACATGGCTGAAGTCACCAAAGAGTTCCCAGTAGAAAGAGGGGTAAAACAAGGAGATTCTATATCCCCCAAGCTATTCACATCAGTCCTAGAGTTGGCAATGTCAAAAATCCAATGGCAAAACCGAGGTTTGAGAATAAACGGAAGAAGTCTCAACAACTTAAGATTCGCTGATGATATAGTTTTACTCTCAAACAGTCTGGAAGAGCTCAAAGAATTGATAAATGAACTAGAGGCAGCGTGCAGTGAAGTAGGCCTTAAAATAAATATATCAAAAAGCAAAATCATGCAAAACAAATGGGCAGAAAAGATAAAGAAAAGGCAGACATGAAAGATTCTGGTATTGAGTCCGTAGATCAGTACATCTATCTTGGCCAACTGATCAATATGAATGGTGACTCAAAGCCTGAGATCTATAGACGGATAAAGCTGGGCTGGAGAGCATACGGAAGAAATTCCATATTTTTTATATCGAACATGCCAGTACATCTTAAGAAACAGGTATTTGAACAACGTGTATTACCGGTCCTCAAATATGCCTGCCAGACTTGGACCCTAAATAGCCACACGAAGCAAAAACTGAGAACTGCCCAGCGAAGTATGGAAAGAGCAATGCTAGGGTTTACAAGAAGAGACAGGAAAAGGGCGGTGCACATCCGTTCAATAACTAAAGTAACAGACATCTTAAAAAGAGTCATGACCCAAAAATGGCAATGGGCCGGTCATGTTGCTCGCAAAAGAGATGAAAGATGGACTACGATAGTGCTGGATTGGATACCGAGAAACCTGAAAAGAGCAAGAGGAGACCCCCGGATCGCTGGGACAAGGATATATGTCGAGTTACAGGCGTGAACTGGAAGAGGGTGGCTCAGGATCGATCGGCCTGGAAAGAACTACAGCAAAACTATGTAGAATTAAATTCTAATATATAGCTCATCAGGCTTAAAGAGGCTACATCCTGAAAAAAGGATCGATATAGCTGCAATAATAATAATAATAATAAATAATATATATATATATATATATATATATATATATATATATATTCCTTGGCGCGGTAGTTACAGCGTAATCGCATTCTCCTCTGAATCCCTTTATATATATATATATATATCCTTTATATAATTAATCTTCAGTTATCTCAAATCTCATCGTAAATAACATTTTTCACAAAGAAAAAACACTTACCATACGGAACAGAGTTTATAAGTTCCGCTAACAGATGTCAGCCCTTAAGCTTCCACAACAGAGTAAGTTCTGCAGACCTAGTTGGTAGGACTAGGGATAGAAGATGAAATCCAGGATCTACATCTATATTCCGCAATTCGCAAATATTGTAGATGGCAGAGGGTGCTAAGCACCAATCCTAATTCTGTGCATTCCAATCCCGAACGGAACGAGGAAAGAAAGAATACATAAAAGTACCAATACGACATCTTATTTCTCTAATGTTTTCCCACCTGTCATTGCAACCTAAATAGGTTGGCGTGGCGCAAGAAGTATTTCATTGCGTTCGTAAATGAATGATTTTCGCATATTCTCAAAAACAACGTCGTATGTTCGCCAAACAATCACATCCCAAGCCACGTATCAACTCCTTAATACTTTCGTAAGGACTGTAACTCGCGGTCACGATTCGAGCAGCTCTCCTCTGTACATTCTCTAACGTGTCAATCAATCCCTTGCGATACGGATCGCACACTCCACAACAATAATCCAAATGCAGACGCACTAGTGTTTTGTACGCCATTTCCTTTATATGAGCATTGCAACATCTCAAAATACGACCTATGTAACATCGCTTAGAATTAGGTTTGCCTACAATGGAAGTTATGTGCAATTGCCACTTCATGTTGCTCTGTTCTGTCACGCCCAGATACTTCAGAGAATCCACCGTGTCAACAACTGAATTGTTAACTTTGTACTAGTGAGCAAACGGGGTCTTTTTATTACCTATTTGCATTGCCTTGCACATTTTGCACTAACGTGTAAGCTGCCATTTATGGCCCCATTCCGAAATAACATCCAGATCACGCTGAATTTCTAATCAATCGTCAGAGCACCTTTCTTCCCTATAGATAAGTGCATCATCAGCAAACAATCGCATCACGGCACTCAATTCCGTGTTTACGAATCGCTAAGATCCTTTGATAAAAACTTCTTCTGTCACCTGGGGTAATTTCTTAAACCACTAAGGCTGCCTTTTTACCCAAGGATATCGTAATCACATTTAGTCCATTGCAGGGGTTGCTGGTTCAAAACCGGCTTCGGGCATTGATGACCCTATTTGAGTGTTTTGTCCATCTCTTGTTGAGGAATGATTATACAGAAATTGAATTTTAAACATTCTAATAGAACCACAGTACTACTGGACTTGGTTGTGTGGCCTAAAAGATAAAAGGCATTAGAAAAACTTTCATCTGCATACCATCACCATGGACGTCTGTTTAGTAGGGTTCTGGTATATGTATTCCAAGATGGAAACTATTTCCAAAAATTGTTGGAAACTGAATTCCAACTCGTTAATGTAACACTGGTAGATTTAAGTTCCTAATCGTTAATGAATAATCAGCTTAAAGTAATGATACCTACTGTGTTTACCCAAAGAGCTTGTGAATTCTTTATTGCGTGCTGCACTTTCGGAAATTAACGTAGCCTATTGCTTAACTTAATAGTCTTGAGAAGACGTATAGGCCAAATTATTAGGGACTGTAATAAGTCGCATTTCCAAGGCGACGCAGTGTGCACAGATAAAGGGAGGGCTATTTTTCAGCGAGCGGAAGCCGCGCGCCTGTTCGTCAAGCCACCCGCTGCGCTGTTGACAATAACAGCAGGGACAGCCAACCTACGAACAATAGGCACACGCCACTTGGATATTCTTGTATGCTGTTGCATGGAATGCTGCTCGGAGGTGGAGTGGAGACGAGACACTTCTGGACTGGATGTCGAGGTGAGAAGAGGGACTGCGAGACCACCGCCATCCTCTGTGGGCCTGAGGTTCATTTCCCGTCGCCGGCAGTGAGCAGTGCGCGGACACGGTAATGTGCCTATAAAAGTGAGACTTAGTGCAACATATCAAGAGCCCGGAAAATACCCCCGAGAAGCTACCCTGATTAGCTAGATACTTGTTTGAAATATTCAACTGAGCTAACCATCCGGAAAACTTCACATGTCAGATTTGTGTCTTTAGTTAGGTCAATAAAGTCATGTCTTTTGTGAACCCATTTTCTTTATGGTCTTGTAACCCCTGAGACGTGTCATGTGCGAGGCTTAATATTAACATGTTGATGAAGAAAGGTTTTAATTTCTGACGCTATACAGTGTGTCTAACAAGTTTCAAAGCAAAGCCAACCCCACCAAAAGAGAATATTACAGGACAGAACAAGATTTTTGTTTTCTCTGATTTAACTGATTATCTAATGAATGTTTCTATCAGCTGATGCTTAGTGGTGATCACTTCTTTGGCAATTGCTCATTTGGTTAGGTCCCACAGGTTATCTAGAGGGTTACTTTCTGGTAAATTACCCGACAAAGGCAAAACAGCAATGTTTTTCTAGGCCAGAAATGCAGTAATACTACTAGATTTGTGGCAAGGTGCAGAATCATGCGTAAAAACAAATTGTTCATCACCAGAGAACCATTGTTCGAGCTGTCGTAGCAGCCCAGTTTCTAATACTTGTTTGTACTGATCCTGCCTCATCGTCCCTTCCACGATGTACAGGCGCCCCATGCCTCTGGCTGAGATGTCTGACTACATCATGACACTGACTGGATGTTTGTTTGACCCTCTCCACAAGGCTGTCTGGGTGGAATTGCTCTCCTGGGCGTCGTCGGACAAACGAAGTTTTATCGACCAAAATCTGAAACGTCGACTCGTCAGAAAGCACACTTGAAAAATATTTCACTAATCACAAAATATTCGTATTTCATGAATTACGCCACTCCCAAAAGTTGTACTTACTCGGCTCCAGTCTGTAACAGTCATATTACGAAGTTGCCTGGCCCATAGCAGTCGCTTTTTCTTTATGGCCGACGACCGATCAGGTTCTCTTCGGCTAATCGCCTGCGCACTGTCCTTTCGGATATTCCAATTCCTTCTTCGCTCTTCATCGTTGTTAAACGCATCACACTCATTATCGGTTTTCGAGACAGATGTACCTCATTTTTTGATCAGTTCGAGGAGTGGTAATCCATTTCCTACCACATTTTCCTTTACGGATAGCCTCCAGTGGCTTTTTTATCATGCAATTTGACATTAATCGGATTGATTACTGACTTTGAAACACCAGCAATAGATGCTAAGGCTCTCTGAGAATGTTCAGAGTGGAGTAATAATGTTTTAATTTTTCTACATTTTCTCGGAGATGTCTCAGAAGCCTTGCCCACGCTAAAAACAAGCAGTTTTGAGGTAACCGCTACATGTTATCGATAAAATTTAATTTTTCCACCAAACAGAAGCAAAAAGTCAATTAATAAGCTATGTATACTTACGTTATGAATATTAAAGACGGAATAACAAGCAAAAACGTTTTATTAATATTATTTTTTAACTCCTCACGAAAACAAGTTTTTACGACAGCTTAGCATCAAAGGAGAACTAACCGTCATTATTGATAACTGACGCGGAATAACAATGTTGCTACTATAAAAAAAAAAAACATAATAAACAATCAATAATTACACAAATACGATAATCACACAAACAAATAGTGTAAAAGTTTCTTTTATGTCCACAATCATAACTTAAAGTAAAATATACCAAAATCTGTGTTCTGTCCCTAATAATTTGGCCACTGTATTTTCCTTGGCGATATATGTCCGCATTGTTGGAAGATATTTCCGTTTCAATGTTAGTACTAGGGATTAAAATCCAGCAAAGCGGGATCCCGCAATCTCGCGGGATCTTGCTACATTAGACAGTCTGGCGGATCTCGCACAAATTTAAGGGAATCCGCAATCCGCAAAATGCGGCGAAATAGTGCGTCAGTCTGCGTGACCCGCTGCCCCACTCAGTCTCTGTTGGATGTATTACACTGTTTGCCTGTACCCTTGCAGTTGGTATTTGACTCGTGTGAACAATCGGTGTTTTTTCTTCAGATTTCGTCATTCGTAAGTAAATAGATCCACTTTTATTTATCAAAACTTGAAGTTTCTTTTGAATAGATATTTCTATAATTTGAGTTATGCTCGTATTTATTACGATTTTCTAATTATGTAATTAGTATTTTGTATGTGTTGAACACTTTATCTGAACTACACAGTTAAAGCTTTTATTCTCAGTTTCATTATTCCCATATTCTATATTTGCAGATAAAGTGATTGTGATAACTTCCTGTATTTGCGGCCGAAAATTTGAATGTTCGTTGATACGAAACTATAGCTGTGGACAGAGTAATTGGCGGGTCAGTGTGATCGCGCTGTTGCCGTACTTGGGGACAAACTCGCGATGCGCTCTCTTTCTATCACCTGAAAATTGCAACGCTGTGCGGCCTGTGTTGCCTAGTCCAAGCGTCAACAGCTCTCTAACCACCCCCAAACCTTCCACCTCCCTTTCACTAAAAATGTGTGAACCTGAGAATCGGAATTAGAAAGTGTCAGTGTGAGTGTGAACTTGCTCGAGAGAGGATATTTTGATTTTTAGCGATTTACGATTTTTACGTGCGATTTAAATAATTCCTTTTGGTTATTTATTAATTGTAGTAATTTAGTGTAATAATTTTACCGAACAAAAAGTGCAGTAACTTATAATTAGGGAAATTTAGCAAGAGAATCTTGCTACTAAAAATGGATACTTAGGAAGAGACTTATTCTCCTATTCCAGGTGTTTCCGAACTAACGACTCCCAACAAGACGCAAGTCATCGACAGCAGAACCACCGCTGGCTGAAGCAGACAACACAGTAAATCTATCATTCACAATGTTTATAAATATTTCAAATTTCTTGTGGACAATGATCGAGAAATTTTGTCTTCTACATGTACGCTAGTAGGAAAAGACTTGAAAGATATGGACGTACTTGATATTGACGAAATAAAAAACTGCAGTGATTTGTTACCGCAAAAAAAACCTTTATTGCGAAAAAAATTAGGGAATGGACAGGCTATTTGCGCTGCAGCTTGTGGTTGTCGGTTTGAGAACTGTCCAGCGCGTGTGTCGTGAGGGAAAATAACCTACGTTTGTTTCTCGAAAGAAAAATATGAAACAATACAGCACTCTAACAAAGCTTAGCGACTTTGACAGTCCTTTGTCAGGAGGACAGTACACGAATTTTACGATAGTGATGAGTGGTAATATATAAACAGATAATTTTGTCGTTAATTAAACAAGTTTTTCAGTGCAGAGGATGACAAAATAAAATTTTGATTTTAGTTATAAATATACAAACTGAAAATAAAATGTAACACGTGGACTTTTAGCCACAAATAAAAGAAGAGTATTTCCATAAGTTTCCTTAGTCTGTCGAGAATTTTATTTTTCTGCGCAGATAATAGAATAATAAATAACAGGTCTTTGAAACCTCCAATTATATTAAACGCATCTGCAATGCATAACTTTCTTAACGAAATGACATGCATCAATATTTTATGACAGAATAGTGATCATAAATTACTTAAAACACGTTATAAACCATTAATACAAGTAAAGAGGTGAATACAACTGTTACGCGCACGGCTTGGCAACGGCGCATTTGACGCCACCCGCCAATTAATCTGGCCAGAGCTATAATTGAGTATCAATACAGGAGTTGGAGAAGGTGCGAAGAAGGGCTGCTAGATTTGTTTCTGGAAGTTATCACAGAACTCAATCAGTAACAGATATGATAAAAGAGCTGGAATGGGACTCATTCGAAGACAGAAGGAGGGTGAAGAGGGTCATGGGAGTGTACAAGTCGTATATTGGTTATGAGGCATGGAACGATATTGGTGTAAGAATTGAAATTAATGTATGGAAGGGAAAAGATGACCATGACCACAAGGTGGCACTCGATTTCTGCACAAGGGTGTAGGAAGATTCTCTTTTTTAGGTAAGGGTGTCAGGGATTGGAATAAGTTACCAAGAGAAATGATGAATAATTTGCCAAAAACGTTGAAAGAATTTAAGTTAAAATTTGTAAAGGGTAAATGTAGGTGGATGCAGAAAAGGGTGAAGTGGGTGTTTAGGGAAATTGCCACTGGAGCATGCGCTCCATTGCAATTTAATTTAATTTAATTTTTTAATTTAGCTATCGTAATTTTAACGATTGCATACCTATTTATTTAGCCATCAAAAGGCAATTGTATATCCGTTGACTTATTGGTCTCTCGAGTACTGCCTCAATGCGTTTGAAATACATGTTCTTTGATGAAAGCCACCTGCATACATGGACCGCTCTGGTTTGCGATTAATCCCTCTTGGGATGATTTGGTCAACCGCCACATTATATTATTTTTAAGTGAATAGCACGTGTCCTTTCAATTCACTGTTATTATTTGGACTAAAGGTAAAAATACTTATAATGAAGTCTTCACGGCTGTATCGCCGAATTGTATTGTAAAAACACCATACTTCTATTTCGACGGCTGCCTCCACCGTCTTCCTCACGTGTGAAATTTCATGTTTTTACAACGCCATCCTTAGCTACATCCGTGAGGACTTCACTGCAATCATACTCCGAGAAAGTCTCCTTTCTTACTAAAAACAATAATTTCTACTCTAAAAAAGTCGTTACGCCACTTAAAGTAAAGCTGAAATACTTGACAATTTACGTTATGGTGAGTAGTTTCTTTTAATAACAAACAACTATAAGATCAATCAAGGAATTAGCAGATTTGATAATGAATCTCACAAAAACTATTCTTGTAAAAATAGGCCAACTCTCTTGCTTGCTCAGCGACAAAAAGTTATGAGACCTTGTTCTAAGTCAAGTCTACACTTCACAAAGTATAGATAGTTCATTTAGAATTAAAAAAACTCTGGTAACTTGGCCATTATGCACACCATGTTTTTAAACTGATGTGATGTATTTTAAGGCACATAATATGACCTAAGACTGAATATTTTCAATTTTTGATTATTTATTTAAAAATTGGTTTAGATTAGATTTTTTTAAATGTAAAACCTCTAAATATAGTTATTTTTTTTAAAAAAACATTAACATTAAAATTGATTTATTAACTTAATTAATAGACGTTTATTATTTATTTTTTAGCTCTTTAAATAATCATGCTTTAAATATATGCCTTAAACAAACTGTTGACGCCAATCCCGCTGGATCCCGTTGTGAGATAACAACCATAGGGCTAGTTAATTGTAAAATAACTAATGTAAGTAATAGTAAAAAATACTATGGTCGAATATTTAAGTTGGCAAACATGTAATGCCAAGGGCTATACAATTAATATCGCTGACTGCATTGGAAGTTTTGTTTTATCGTGGACTGGTGGTTGTCATGGATTTTTTAGCAGTAGAGGTTTGACTTGCAAGTCGATGATTTAAGATTTGTTAAGTTTGTGAGAAATTCAATACTGAAGATAAATAAATAATCAATGTTGGAAAATTATTGGAGAATTATTTAGCTGAGTACTGAATAAAATTAATCAAGATAATGATTTGTACTAATCAGCAGCGAGGCGGCTATCGTTCGTAATTTTGGTTTAAATCCAGAATTCATAACGGGCCATTTTAAACAGCAAAAGTAAGCCTTAACCTCGTAATTGGCGAACCTGGACCAGGATTATGGGTGTTAATTAAGATGATTAACATAACACCTTAAACGTCTGGAGTTTTTTTCTGAAGCAGTGTTATCAGTTGAGCAGCAGCAGAGAGCTGATCTACGGGCAAGTGCATCAAGTAAGAGAATTCCAGTTTTCATTTTGTTTTTGGGGCTGCAGTGTCAACGATCAGATTCTAACAGGAAGGATATTAACTAAATTTTGAACACTAAGTAAATGATTATGAAAGTGGAATCAAAGTTGAACTTACAAGTTGAGTTACATTTTGTTAAAGGACAGTTGCAAAGTTAATTTATTTTTCATGTGACAAAAGTAATTAAAGGGGTAAAATTTGTGATTTTAAGAAATTGTAATTATATGTACAGCCAAATTAGTTAAAAGAGCAAAAGATCAGTATTTTAAGCATTTTCGTATATATGTGTCGGCTTTGTTTCCAAGCCTGAGGCCGTCAAATTTTGTTGTTTCCTTTCAGTGATAATATACATGTTTTTCAGCAGTTACGATAAAAGATTGTAAGTTAATTGGTACCTTTCTGTGACTTCCTAAAAAAATTGTGTTGCAGAGTTGAATGTGGACAGCGTTGTATTGTTGTGGATTGAAGTTGTAAGTTTTTAATATCGATTGCGGTTTAAAGAATTTCTGCTAATACCGTTGTGTTTGCTTGCATTATGAAATTTTAAATGTCAAATTATTATGGAAAATAAGTGTGGAAAATTGGTTAGTGAGTTGGGAGAAACAAATAGTATTATGTCAGAGGGGGAAACGGTAAGTTCCGGAATCTTAAGTTTTGATGGGAAATATGAAGACCGAATGGGTGTCCGAGGAGATAGTAATTACGTGCAAAATAATTTCAGTAGTAGTCCTATTAATAACGGGGATAAAGATGGGATTACCGGTTATTTTCCAAACAATGATCTCAGCAACATTGATGAGGATGACGAATTGGTTGATGGAGAAAATGAAATTAATGGGGGGCAGAATTCAATAGGACATGCAGTTTTGCCAAAACCAAATCAACCTGAGTACGCTCGAGAAGGGAATACGGACCTAAGGTTGCTATTAAATGCTATCAGAGAAATGAAACAAGAAATGAATCAGAGCCAAGAAAAAGTTATTCAGAGAATTGAGAAAAATCAAGAGAAATTCAGGCAAGAATTGAAACAAGACATAGGAGAACTTAATGAAAAAATCGAACGTAGTCAAAGGAGGGCAGAAGAGATGATGGGAAGGATGTCAGACAGAATTGAGAAGGTGGAAAAGGAGTCAGAAGAAAAATTACAGACGATTAAGAGCGATAGTTTTGAAGTTAAGAAAAATGTACAGCGAGACGTTAATGTTTTGGTAGGCCGCTGTATAGAGGAGAAAGAGAAAATTATCGCTGAAAGAATAGAAGGCTCACTAAGTCAGAAAATGGAAGGACATCAGAAGGATATTGAAAGCAGGATGGAAACTATTTTAGAAAGCCAAGTGCAATGTGAGATTAAAATACATAGCGTAGCGGAACATGTTGATAATGTAGGAAGACAAATTACTTGTTTGTCGACGGAAGTAGGCCAAATGGGTGGGAATATGAGCCACATTAATGAAAGACTTGAAAAAGTGGAAAAGCGGCCAGACACCGTGGTTAGCCGTTTACCAAGTTATTGTGAGATTACTTTACCAGAGACTGTGTTTGAACCAAGCGGAAAAGTACACCCCGCCGATTTTGTAAAGATATATTCCCGAACCTTGCCAATAGAGTGGTCGGATACAAATAAAATCCGCTATGTACAAAGCAAATTAAGAGATGAGGCTTTTTCATGGAGTTGTGAAGTTACAGAGAGGTGTACTAATTATGACGAATTCCTAAAAATGTTCCGAGATAGATATTGGTCTCAGAGAAAACAGCGCACGGTAAGGAGTGATTTTTACAACTGTAGGAGATACTATAGAGGCGACGGCAGTATGAGGAAATTTTGTGAGGAGATGAGAAAGGAATTGCGGCACCTGGACCAAAAGGTAGGGGAAGTAGAACAAGTGGAGATATTACTACAAAAGCTGCCGCGGCAAGTTCAAGATAAACTGGTGGTTACTCAATGGGATAAGATGGAAGATTTCTTGGACATGCTGGAAAGACTCGACCGATTCCAAGAAAGTTATGAAAATAATATTGAAAGGAATCGAGAATCTGATCACAGATATGGTAAGCCAAGGGACTATCAATACCGGGAGCAAGCAAATCTTTGGCCACCGAAAGGAAGTGGAGGATATGGACAAGGATTGCACAGGCAAGAAAGGGAAGAGGGGCGTAATTTTAACAAGAATGCGAGCAATAATGGCTACTGGCACAATAACAATAATTATACATCGGGGAAACGAAGCAGCAATAGTCAACCGCCAAAACAAGTGATGTATGTGAGAACAGAAAATAAAACCGAAATCAAGGAAGGAAGAGGGGCGGAAAACTTAAGTCCGCGACTGTGAAGGTCCGCACGGGAGCGAGTGGCGAAGTTAAAGGACCACCCTATATTGAAAAAAATAAAAGTGCAAGCGCGGAATCTATCCAGGGCAACAGGCAAAACAGCATGGCCAGATACTTAGAATGGTGGAAATGTCTACATCTAATTAGTGATAAGAGAATCGAAACCAATTCCACATATGAACGAAGTGGGTGGAATAACCAAGAGATTAAAGAGATGGCCGAAATCAATGTGCAGGATGAAGAACCTAGTGAAAAAAAAGTTGAAGAAGAAACGGGTAGGGCGGAAGCGAAAACCGAATTTTTGAAGGATAAATTCACAGAGGAAAATTTTGCAGAGAATGATAGTCAGCTACCATTGGACGATGATGAAAATGAAAAAGTTATTCCTAGCAGCGATGATGAAGAATATGAATATGGAAGTTGAGTATGAAAGTAATGAAGAAAACGGAGTAAGAATATTTTTTATAAGGAGTTATAATGATGATAATAGAAATAAGGATTTATCGCAAATAGGGATAAAAAGGAATAATGAAACCGGTAGTTTTAAAAAAATGAATACATCCTGTTTACAAGCTAATGCCGACGTACCTACGTGTTTCGTACTCGACGAAAAGGATCAAAGCAAAGAAACTAAAACATTGTTGCGAAGCGCAAACGAGGATGGCCGCCATCAAGTTGTTACGAATTATTTAAAGAAAGAATATCCACCTGATGTTAGAAAAAAGGAAATGATTGAATGGTCGCAGCATGAGATTATGAAAGACTTATTTGCAGGAAAATGTTTGTAAAACTGTGGAAGATAAAGATGAAACATTTTTTATACTAAAGAAAAAGAGAATTTAAAAGACGAAATTCAGGGATCTGCAGAAATGAAGAAATGGCATAGAGAGGGTGAAGAGAGATGCGAAGACAATAATCTGATTGCGGGAAATTTTAATGTATTAAAAGGCGAAGGCGCAAGCGAGTGTACCGAAAGTTATGAAGAAAATGACGAAGAGTTTCAAGAGCAGAGAGCCTGTGGTCGTCAAAAACCAGAGGAATGTGAAAATAATCAAAAAGTGAAGTGCTTTGTGATACGAAGAGAAGATATTAAAGAAAATGAAGAAATTTTGAAGGGAAAAGTAAAAAAGAAGAGGAAAGGATTAAATATACACTATGAAGGAAGGAATATATTACGATTGAAGGAAGAAGAAGTAAGAAGTGGAGAGAAGAAAAAGTGAAAGAAATAAGATGTATAGGATAAAAAGGTGAGAGAAAAATTGATGAGAAGGGCTGAAGAAAGAAAGAAACGTCATGGCCAGAGGATTCGGTTGACTGAATTCAATGTAGGTGATCTTAGCGTGGGTTAAAACAACCAAAAATCGTGTGAGATCAATGCCAAAATTAAGAAATTAATTGATATATATTGGGAGCCTTTCATAGCAAGGATAAACCTCATCCAAATGCTTATTTGTTAGTCTACCCTGTATCAAAAAAAAAAAAAAAAAAGAGATCTGGATTGCGGAATATAGTAGATTTAAAGCTTTATGGGGCGAAGGAATACTAATATTACAACTGATGGTCGCATAGCACATTTTTCTTGTTTGGCCACGTATGGTATTAGATATTTCGATACATGGTCGATTTTTTTTGTTGAATTGAGGCATTTTTTAATAACATGATGTATTTATTGAGATCTAATTCAGTGGTAGTCTAATTTTAACTTTAATAATTTTTATTAATTGAATACAAAGAATATCTAAAACTGATCCTGAAATACGATGAGTGTAAAATCTGAACATTATTCGATGAAAAGATTTTGATAGACATATTTAGTTGAGTAATTTAGTTGTTTTTGAAAATGTAACTGTGGTTGTTATTTATCATTTCGGTTTGATCATCATTTAGTTAAATAATGATTTGACTGCTCCGAAATGGGGGGCATATGTGAGATAACAACCATAGGGCTAGTTAATTGTAAAATAACTAATGTAAGTAATAGTAAAAAATACTATGGTCGAATATTTAAGTTGGCAAACATGTAATGCCAAGAGCTATACAATTAATATCGCTGACTGCATTGGAAGTTTTGTTTTATCGTGGACTGGTGGTTGTCATGGATTTTTTAGCAGTAGAGGTTTGACTTGCAAGTCGATGATTTAAGATTTGTTAAGTTTGTGAGAAATTCAATACTGAAGATAAATAAATAATCAATGTTGGAAAATTATTGGAGAATTATTTAGTTGAGTACTGAATAAAATTAATCAAGATAATGATTTGTACTAATCAGCAGCGAGGCGGCTATCGTTCGTAATTTTGGTTTAAATCCAGAATTCATAACGGGCCATTTTAAACAGCAAAAGTAAGCCTTAACCTCGCACCGTGGGATTGGTACAATTTCCGCAAAAATCCCGCGGATTGGAAACATTGCAGGATTGCAATCCTTAGTTAGTACCACTAGCATTACCTGAGTCTCAACTGAAAGCTATCTCGGTGGGACTTCAACACTATTACGTAGCTACAGCTTCGAGCCGTAATCTGAAGCTTCGTCGGTATTTGAACCCTGCTCGTCTTGGTAGTAATTTCCCATCTACAAGCTCTACTGTGACATCGATTATCCATGACTTACCAATCAGATACTACATAGTTTTCTTTAGGAATTCAAAATTGCACTAAATGTATGATAAAATTAAATGGAAATACTATATTTGGAAACAAAAGTGCATCCAACTTGCGTTTCTTCCAACAGTGTGACATGCTCAATACGAGAAATGAATCCATTCAAAATCCCAAAGCACTCGGGGAATAAACGTGGTAGATTTTTTTTTTTTTAACTGACTCTCATTTGATTACAACGTAGCACGGTCAGCAAGCTACTGTAAACACTTATTTGTAACGGGTCACGACACTATTTCAATCAATTTACCGTTACATACTTAGCAACATATTACTATATCAAATGATTGCGCAGACATCCGCGGTTATTGTGCGTATTACCTTGGATATCTGGGTGGAGCTGCGTCAATTTGTTGAAACGTAACGTTTTAATAAATCGACGCGGCTCCAACCAGAGAACCAAGATAATATATTACTAAACCGCCGTAACAATGATGATGAATAAGAGCGATTAAACCCTTTTCTTTGGCTTAGGCTGTTGGGGCATCCAACATGGGCCATCGGAATAGCCTGATTAGAGACTTACTTCAGGTCATTTGGATTTTTGTCAGTAGGCTATCAAAGAAGATGGTGAACAATTCCGAATGACCGGACTGTGTGCCAGATTGATAAGTTAAATATCAAATCTCTTCGCAGTGAAGATAGTGATTCATTCGTTGCATGAGGACGTAAATTTGACGGACCCGTTCGAGTCTACCGGAAAAATATCGGAGGACAGGTTCTACATTTTGCACTATCCTGATTTCGTCTGAACAACGCACTAGTCTTACAGTAGCCGTCTGACTCAATTATGCAAATTCAAGGAGAAAATGAACTGGTCCTCCTATTTTTGTGATAAGGGCTAATACACTTCCTATGAGGGGTCTCATCCATGTATAGGTTTAGGATCACGCAGGCATAATAGCATTAAGGTGGCTAATTAAACAGTTAGATGGAAAATCAATTAAAATAATTGACACGACGACCTGAATTAAAAATCTTTTGTTCAGATTCCATATTTTATAAACACAAAAATATTTTTTCTAATAGTCTAAAACTCAAATAGAGAGTACTTATTTAGGATTTTATATGGCGCAGTGTTTCTTTAAATTATATATACCACTTCGCTAACTGATATTAATGTTAAACGTGTAAATCACTTGAACATATATGTAACTCACACCCTTGATTAGTTATTATTGTTTTAATTTTTTTATAATCTATACCACTGCTGAAATTAGAGATTGGATCCAAACCACTTTTAAACTTTATTTTTTCAGGTAACTATACAGGACTAATTAAATGTTAAAATAAAACAGGATTTTAGCATTGTGATGGGTATCGTTAAAGTTTACTAAGGAACTAAAAAAAAAAAAAAATCACCACACTAAACCAATCGGAGTAACAGTTACTGTTAAACCGAGTCCTAGCAGATAAACTACCTGGCCAGGGATGTCCAGTGAACTGAGACCCCTACGGGCACATATATTTCTATGGAGCTAAACTGTGGCATTAACCGGTGCTCGTTATCTACGCTGTGACAGGCTAATACGCTTTAATTACAGGTAAGTTATAGCTGCCCTGACTCTGTACTCGTATCAGGTATCCTTCGTCTTGGGGAGAAAAGCCAAAATGTCTGCTCCCTAGACACTCGTTACTTTCACTAATTGACTGTTTTTATGACGTCGACTGTAATGCGAGCTGTATAATGTCTTGATACTTGATACTCTCCATATGGTGAAAATTGCTATCACAGTAAAGAAGGCTTCAGTTTAAATAATCCGTGCTCCTGAAAAGAGTAGGGTAAAATGAAGAAGTTCTTTCTCGTGTACGGATGGCTTGTAATATTCATAATAGCTCAGGTCAGACAGGGTAGTGTTTCGGTTGCTACAACAAACAATATCATGAGGTTAATAAATAATTCATACAGTAGTTGGTGCAAATATGTTAAAACTATATTGCTGCCTTTTATATGCAAATAATGTTTTGTAATATTTAGTGTCCATCACGAATGAGACGATGAAATAAGCATGTACATGATACGTTATAGTATTCAATAGAAGAAGTATTTCTACCAGCATCGTAGGTACTTTCTGCCCTTATGAAGACAATGTAAGCTACCATCGAATCATTGATCTCCATTTTCCGTACGAATTTCGGAATATGTATATCTTCTGCTTTATATTTCAAATTATATATCTTAATTGAGACACAAATACACACTAGCATTTAACATTTGGATTATTTATGGTAAAATTGGTAATCCCTGTCGAAACCAATACAATTATTAAATATATCACATATGTTTGATAGTTTGGTTTAAGTACTTATAACAGTATTTACACAAACTGGCTGCGAGAAAAATATTGATGTTGTCTTCTTCATAATTTAGTTGTGTCAGTTAACAAATAACGCAAAAATTAAATTCTTACACATGGAAATGATTGAAACAGAAAAATGTAAACAGAATTTTTTTAATGATAACAAAAGATTTACAATAATTATTCATTTACTTTTCTATAGTGATGTAGTAGAATACACCTTTTAGAAAATTAACGTTCTAATTTTAAAAATTACTTTTTGAGCAGTCACTTAAAAATACATTTTGTGCCAGCTTTACTTTATTTTCAGATTAAAGAAACAGAATGCCTTGTAAATGAATTCTTAAAACTTACTATGACTTTTACGAACGAATATCACTTCATGGAAGATTGTTGTTTTTGATGTGACAGAAATCACTTTTAGCGACAAAAAATTATAATTACAGATTTTTACACAGTAAAATGGTCCCAAATATTGACTTCTCTGATGTGGATACGGCATCACTGGATGCTATAGGCTTCAGAGTGCTTGAACGCCCGAAATTAATGGGACTCGGATAAGAAACAGGAAGGAGTTAGGCCATGGTCATTTAAAGGAAATTAAATTAAAAAAAAAGCCCCGGACAGTGCTAATATATTCGATCTTTACGAATTAATTGCTTTTAGCTTTCCAACACGCTATTACCATCGACTTTTTAGAAAGTTGGAACACTAAAAGGATAGGAGTAGAGGAAAATACAAATACAAATAGTTGGGTAGGGAATTTGTACGTATTTATTTGTCATTCTTAACTAACTGGTGGATGTATCCTTATGGTATTTACTTTAGCTTAGTGGTGGTAATCTTCATTCATTATTTGGCACAGACATGCGTAATTGCTATAGTTTTCGATAACATCAAGGAAAAATCACATCCACTTAAAGAGGCCATACTTCTCTAATCGACGTCTGATTTCATACTAAGGGATTTTGGATCGGGTATTGCACTCAGACGTGGGTTATACACTCGAATGCACACGTTTATTTCCCATACACGGTAAGGACAAGGCTTGGTGCCTCGGTGTCGAGGAGTTTAGACGAAACGAAAATACAGCAAAGTCTGCCGAACCACACCGTTAACAGTTGTAATCGGCGCGAAGCTATTTGGCCTGTTGGCTCGCTCGTGTATGTCCACCTTTCGTCCGCCGTGGCAGCTTTCTTGTTAAATTGAACTGAAGTGGTTTTGCCTTCCGCAGTTATGAAAGCGTATGTAAAGGTTCCGGTTGTGTGTATAACTGTACGTATCTGCCTGACCGATATTTTTTTGACATCTTTCGATTTTTGCGTGAAGTTTGGCTAAGGTAAACCTTTTTCTTGAAGGCTTCCAAGGCATTTTGCTCTGACCATAGAGAAGCTTAACGAACATTGGTAAGCTCACTGGCACCTGAAACTTCAACGAGATGAGTTAAAACCCGTTGGCAAGACACGAAATACAAGAATTGGTATCTTATTTTTTTTTTGTAAAATCGTGTTACAAACTTGAAAATCATATAAAATACATATAAAATTTCATCAAAGTCGCTAGAGCCATTTCCTAGATCTTCCTGCTTACCATCTCATAAATTGAATAATATGAGGTCGGAACAGGCTTTTGATACCATCGATGAAGAGGAAGTATATAAACTGAATAAAATTTTCTCGGGTAACTAGCTGAGTTTGTACATCGATCAAACACGATGTTTGGGCTGTTACATTCTCTGCCACCATTGTCACGTGTCACTTGTTAATGGCGGCAGAGCTTGTGACCGCTGAAACATTGTGTTTGATCGATGGACAAACCCGGTTGGTTACCAGAGAAAATTTTATTCCATCACAACGCCGAGAAAATTTCCAGTCACATCTCAAAAAATTGATTTTTAACAAAAAAACCTTCTATTACATTGAATATAAGTCTTAATACTAATCAGGAATTAATTAATGATGCAAGATTAGTAGTAATTTATTTAGACGTGTACATACCACAGTTAAATTCATTCACTCCGATAAAAATATGGTCATACCTCGCATTAACCTCACACCTTCTGATCCAACCGTACCTTTATAAATGATAAGAAAACAATTCCCAATAAAAGTAACCTTCGCGATGGCCATTAATAAAGCACATGGTCAGACGCTTCAAAGCGCAGGATTGTATTCACCACGACCTGTTTTTTTTTCTTAAGGACACCTATACGTTCTTTTTCACGCGTTCGTAGATTCAATTAATATTTATGTTTATGTCAAAAAGTAAACGATAACATTATAACTGCTCATATTGTTTTCAAAGAAGTTATGTGAAATAAAGAAGCTTAAAAAAATCACATCTGTCAAAGTCGATATCTATTTTTTAAATATCTACTTTTTAAATGTTTTAAATTGAACATGTAGTATTTAATGATAATTTTTTACAATAAGACTGATATTTATTACTACGCTACAGAATAAAATACCTTTCATTAATAAATATTCGTGTTTACTTATTTTCACATTAGTATATTACCATTCGGTGACTGACCACGATACTGTACGAAATATTCGCACGGGTCAGCTAGTATACAAGAACTGTTCGTTCAAAGATATAAGAGTTCCTTGTTGTAACCAAAAAGAATCCGACTATCAATAGGATTTCTGGTACCTGAAACATCTACGAGATGGCGTTAGAGCTTTTTCCAGATACCAAATACAAAAATTGTTCATATCTTGTAAAAACGGGTTTTTGTAGTAAGACATTTACTAAGATCAACTTAAAAAGAAAAACGTTATCTATGCGTGAAATTTCATCCAAATCCTTAGAGCTGTTTCCGAGATACCAAATATATATATATATATAATGTGTTCCTCTTGAGTTTAATGTGCGTTGTGAACGAATGGAATATGAGGGAAGTGCCGGATCATTCAGAACTTTTCTTCCGAAGGACAGCTAGGGACCGCCACACTTAACGCAACATCCGACCGAGGATTTACCATCTACAGTGCCGCATGTTCTCACTCCACACGCACTGCTAACAGGTTTGGGATTTAACGCAGGATTTTGGTCCACAATCTGGTGATTAATAGTTGGGTACCACCAGCTCTCCTATCCTGCCTGTCAAGACCTGATGAAGGAAATTTCTCCCACGACCTGGACTCGAACCAGCTCACCGTCTCAGGCGCTGGACACCATCACGGTGCGGTACCTCCTGAGCCAAGGAGATACTGTACAGGAGTACTAATATGATGGGGCCGATTTTGTGGTTGCGAGGCTATGATAGACGTTCGCCTTTTCTAGGTAAATTACCAGACTTGATCAGGATTCGAGATCTTTGTAACATAATGTTTGACCATCTCTATTTAAAAGCCAGAAGATTTATTCATGTATTTAAATATTTTTCATACTCTTTACAGTTATTATTATTAATTCATTTAGGTTAGTCAGTTGGAGTATTCAGCTGGCATCACTATTAGCAGAGTGATTTTTCAACATACAGTATTTTTGTAATTTGTATTAGTGGTTACTCATTTCGCGGCAATTCAGATTCAATGACCCACCATGTATTTTCCCTAACCGCGCCCGTAATGTACTTTCAGGTGAATTATTATTGATCTATCTTTCATAATATTAACTAAACGCCGCTATAACGTTTATGCTCATAAATAAGACTCCCCGCCATTATTTTCAGCTGTGACTACATTAGCCTCTTCAGTATGTAAAGTTTTAGGCAGTTACGAGGCAATTTATACAAGGAGTCGGTCTCGAATGATCAATAGCGCGGACATGTCCATAGCAAGCGCTGTGCCAACCACTGCAAATGTTTGCTAATGATTTTTCTCTATTCAAAATATGACAGCGTTTTCATATCTAAAAGACTGTAAGCGTATTTGAACTCTAGCAAGGTGTGCTTTGTAATTTGTACACGAGTGGATGACTGGAGAAAGACTTCGTAATTTTATCTTGTTTCCAGTTAAATATCTGTTATTTCGGGACAAACTGTTTAATTTAGACGTTTCTGTGGGAGTTTGCCAAATACGTATTTTTTAACAGTAAATTGAGTTAATAAACTAAAAATATAGAGCACAGCATTTCAGGATAGAAAAGCTTGGAATTTAGGAATACCACAAAAAATGAAAACTAATGGATTTGAAATGTGGTATAGAGAAGGCTGTTCAAAATGAAGTGGGCACTTGAAGAAGTACATAAAAACGACTTGGAAATGATTTGCACAGAAACAAGCCTGCGGAAGAATCTCACAGAAAAAAGAGACATGCTGTTGGGGTCATATTTTAAGACATGCGGGATTGGTTAATTTCTTAGTTGAGGGGACTGTTGAAGGAAAAATCTGTAGAGAGAGAAAAAGATCATTGAGAAAGTATGTTGTAAGGAGTGTGTTGACATGAAGAGGTTATCTCAGGATAGGAAGGGATGTAAATTGCGTAGAAACATTTGAGAGATCTGTGAGAGAAAGAAAAACTTCAGTTCTTGCTGCATTAAACGTACTTTGGAACTGTGTAGGCTGTAATAATCCCTTACAGCTCCATCCTCTTCCATTATGGTCGCTGTGATCAGTTAACCTCATTACCTGTGCAGGGTTCAACAGTATCTGTCGAACAGTAGCTTCTATACAAACAGTAACACAATCAAGTGAAATTATGTCATTAATTTCGTATTCAGTCGTTCTACGAACAGACGTAGTCGGAATGTAAATCCAAAGTTCTGCCGAGGGCAGATACGAGAATTCCGTGGTAAAAAAGAGTTGATGCAAAACTACGGTAACTATCTCATTTCCACCAGTGTAACAATATAGGGCTAGAGTGCGGCCTACCATACCGCGGTGGGCATGATTGCTTTTAACAGAGTCCCCACTGAGATACAACAGTAGTACCACATTCATTTGAGACAGCGCACATCCGAATTCGTTGCAGGTTGTTTTGCCAGAAGAGATACGTGTCATGTTTTTCTAAGAACAAAAAAGTGTTGTGTCTAATATGTGGTGTGTGAATGAACGAAGGTAGAGGATGAATCCACATTTTTTCTCATTCAGGGCTTCTCTTCTGAAATAAATGGGAGCAATAAATCTTATCATATCCACCAGACGGATGACTCACCGCCAGCAGTGTAGCATGCACTCTTATCTGTACGCACTGCAGGGAGGTTTTGAACTTAACAGAGGACTTCGGTATACAACATGGTAGTTAAGAATCATGTAGCATCAAGTCTCCTACCTTGCAAACTCTGAATTGTGCCACATGCGAAGGTTCAAAACACAGAATTGGTTTTCTGCTAACGTGAAAACGGTATGTTGGTGGTTTTGTCAGTCATCTAGGTTTATGCTAAGATGGACTCCAAAATATTGAACATCGAAACCAAAATTAACGCGGCGAAATCGAGTCTGAGAGATGAACGGTAACGGTCCTGGCTGGCATTCAAGAACACGGGGGTTCAAATCTGTGTCCAACCATCTGTATTTCAGTTATCCAAGAGTTTCCAGTATTACTCCAAGTTGATTCCTGGAGGTTTCCTAGAAAAGGCTAAAGCCAAATTCCTTCCCGTTCCTCTCCCAAATCTCCTCCCTCCTCTAGTGGCCCGACGAGGCGTAAAACAATAAAAAAACACATAATTGTCTTACTGATTCACTACAATATTATAATAATTCCGTGTAGGCGTAATGCGTAATGACCCGATGACAGGGTTTCTATTGGTTGCGCATTCCGCCCCTGTCGTAGCCACCTTAACCTAACCCGGTAGTCCTACGGCCTACATTTTATCGTGGAATCCGAACCACGGAAGCGTTTTGGCGTACTTCGCTTTACACAACAGCCTGTGCCAGAGGTGAATGTCGGGTTAGGGGTCTATAAAAATCCTCGCCGGACAGGTATTCGAACCAGGGTCCTTTCTATAGTCATTGAAACGCCTTACCACTGAGCCACCAGACCGACCACTAATTCCCTTATGCTTCCTCTTTAAAAATGATCCAATGTAACGATAGATCTAAGAAGTAGGTCTAAGTTCTGCTCTAAGTAACGGAAGGAGCCCTAGAATATCAAGCGTTGGTGGGGTGCTATATCCATGAATTCATCGATTTATATGAATAACGTATAGATAAACAGCTAATATGCAAACCAATAATATGAATGATAACATCACTATAAGAAAGAAAGAGAAAAATACGTTCTCATATTATAACGGGATCACTCAATGACAGATGAAACGAGTGATAACTGAATTTATGCTATAATGACATAGAAAGAATTTAAAATATTTAACTACAAAGGTTGACACAGTTTGAGAAATTGAAGGTTTGTTAGCAAGAAAGTATTTTAAAGTGATTAAAGTTTTAACAACTGTTAATCGGAAGAAGTAGGGTAGGATACTATACGAAATCAAAAGAATAAATTTATTTTCTTACAAGTGGATTGTTCTACACATATATAACAGGAACTTACGTGTGTGTCATCCTTAATTGTATTCCATCGTTAAAAGAGATTTCAAAGAGTAAATAAAATCATATTAAAAGACAATCGCTAGTAGATAAATGAAAAGTACCATAATTAGTAAGTAAGTTATATATCCGTAGTTAAATATCGTTTATGCATCTTAAGATATGTAGAGAAAACTAATAATTATCTTCTTTATACGTTACTAACGATAAATATGTGGTGATGTTTCCGTAGCGCGTTTCAGAAAATACCCTCGAAATTACAGAGTAGATATATTCCCCTGAAATTACGGTTATTGTTACGTCAGCTCCTCTATCTTTAACGACAGAATTATCTATTGGTTTCCATACATGTAGACTGTACAGAATTGGAATACGTATATAATGGCTATGAATCTTTAAGTGTTTTAACAACATACATAATTATTACATCTGAATTCTATAATCAATATTTTAATATAGCTACTCTCTAATTCTAATCCACATATTTTTTATGACAGAATATCAATGATACATCAAAATTATCTTATGGAATATAAGGCCGTATTAGCTAGGTAAATTTTTAATTGTCTTTTGAATTCTTTCAGATTTGTGTTAAATTCGAAGCGTATTGCTACCAGCAATATTGGACGAAATGTTTAAACCAGCTAATAGCGAATTATAGATATAATTGTATGAACGTTACAATAGATAAATTATAAAAACTTTATTGCAATTAATCATTTGTCAAGTTTATCGTGTTTGCGATGTTACTCAAACATTTTATAAAAATGTTAACTGTCTTTGTGTAATCCTTACCAAATTTAATTGAAGTACAGGACATCAGTTGATATGTTATGGTGCTTCAGATTATAACATTTCAACTCGTTTGTCAAAGAAACTTTTAACTAACTATTCTGGAGCTAAGAGTCTTCAAAACCGATACGGGCCAAAAAAATTATTGAGGCTTACAAATATACTGCAGTTTCAGTGTCAAATATTGAGCACGCACAGAAACAGGAAGACAAAACACAGGACCGAAATAGTGAAAACTTTCTGATAACCGCAAGAAACGACCGGCAATAGCAGAATGAACTTGTCCCACATTTTAAAATTTCATGCCGTTGCGGTTCGTCGGGCAACAGCCAGTTTATTTCTGGCGCTCTGCAATAGATTATGTATCAGACCAGGTATTTATAGAGCCGCATGGTGGCTCAGGGGTTAAGGCGTCTGACTGCGGCCCGAAAAGTCCACCGTTCGAATCCCTGTCTCGGCAGGGATTTTCATATACCCTTAACCCGACATTCACCGCTGGCACAGCTTGCTGTGTAATGAGAAGTACGCCAGAAAGCTGCCGTGGCTTGAATTCCACGCTATACTGTACCTCCCCTGTACCCGGTAGGATTACTGTATTAGGTTAGCAACCCTATCTCCAATACAAGGATAAGTATATCTCGTTCGGGAATGTCCAACCAACCTTTGGATTTAAAAAAAAAAGGAAAAAGAAAAGATGGTAGTTATTGATGCTTCTCCTAACAATACAGGTAGCATTTTGACTTACTGTGTTCCTAAGGCTCCTAAGCCGCGCATAAAAGTCTTTTATTCTTAGGATTCCTGTTCCGAAAATCGAGATTACGTACTGAAATAATAGGAAGAAAGAATCATTGAGTGTAGGTGTCTGTAAGCTTTCTTCAATTTCTGATAACATCAAAATATTTACGGGTCACAAGAGAAAATAAACCAGTGATTCAGAACCATTCAATTACAAGTGATTTTGTAAAAATTGGATAGGATTCATTTTACCTCAAAGTATGAAAAAGAGAAATATAATACGGTGTTTGAAGGAAAAGAAAGCATAGTTAAGATTTCATAATTTCATTTAATATAAAAGCTATAAACTAACCTTGAACAAATACATTAAACAAATTTTCCAATAATGTTCTTCCTCAACGAATTTTCGTGGATATTGTTTATAAGGATCCATCGAACAGTATATAAACAGACTTTTGGACTAGGTGTAGATACACTAACGCTCCTTTTTTTATTTGGAATTTACGCCTCATTGGCGTAGAGGTTATTACAATTGGAGTTTTTTAAAGACAGAACGGGAAGGAATTCGGACACATTCATTTTTTATTATTATTTTTTTAATCCTGTCTGGAGTGATTTCTGAAAACATTACAAAACGAAGATCGGGATGGGCTACGAGGATTGAATTTGCGTTCTCCGGAATGCCAGCCCCGAGCATTACTGCCCACCAAAGGGGTTCCGTTAACGCTCTTTAATGTGCTAACAGTCCTAGACGCCGAGAGTGCGTTTGTTTACTTATTATTAACATGAGCAAACTGGGATTCCTTTGTCTACTGTGCAATTATTATTTACGAGGATAATACCACACTGTGGTTTAAATCAAAGGAAATTTTGCTCATATTGTTTTTGCAGTTGACAACGATGCAGCTTTGGAACTGTGGGAGAAACACAAGGCGTTCTGCGAAGTTCAGACTAACCTTAGTCACTGGCGGTTTCTTATAACGAGCAGCACTTCATAAAAAAATTTACAAAATCTTCTTCAAACACGAATCGTCTTCGTAAAATTAGTTCAGTAAGGAAAATAAACAAAGAAAAAGTGTACAGACAATTCTTAAAAATAGATAAATTTATTCAAACCGGTTCCAAGAGGGAACCAAAAATGTTGAATACAAATCAGAAAGATTTGAGGGATTGCAACTACACTGGTCAGCTGTGGATCAACATGTTAGATATATAATGTTTATGATACATAATTATGTGTTCTGTTTTTTGTGTATTTAGTTTTAAAGGTTCAGTGAGTAAATTAGTGTATATATAGTAAGAAATTCTAGATATTCAGGTTTTGGAAGTTGCTCTGCCTGTGTACCGCAGATCATTGTTTGACTCTGGATAGTTGAGTGTGCGCCGGAAAATGCGGAGAGATGTGTTGGCAGTGAAGTCACAGTGCACTGACCGATAAACTGTTATCTTTGAGTAGAAGAAGTAACAGTTATTAATTAATGAGAGGCTTACTGAAACCAAGGGTAGAAACTTGTGACGAGCGGGCACTGCAGATATGTTTACGCCATATTGAAGGAGCAGTTTTATCAAAACTTATTGGTTGATAAATATATTGAAAAAGTAGAATAATATTTACTTGTACGTAGCGGGGATTACTTTACCATCTGTTCAGTCTGCCAGTAAAGGCCCCTGCCAGGCAGACCTCACACACAACGCGCCTGCACGCCGGGATACATATACGACTCCAAACAGGCGCAGAGACATCAAAACAAACCAGGAAAACAAATAGAATCATCTAGAAGCTAAGTGGGACTATTTCTTACAGAGGTCGCCGTACTACCACACAACGGAATTCCTGCGCCAGGCCGCCTATATAAGCGTAGCCGGCCGCTCCACCGCCAGTTCCGGCCTGACCGCGGAACCAGCTTCAACTACAGAAGAACACCGGAAGTACGCGAGAAGTAGAAGCCGTCTCTCTCTACCCCGGATCAGGACCAGGCTAAATTTCTCGACGGTCATCCGCTAACTGTACCACATTTGTTATTGTCTACCAGTGTTTTGTGTACATCGTAATAAACCTCAAGGAACCATTAAAAGTAGTTCACTTCACCATCCAGTGAAGTTTTATTTTGCTTAAGGATAGCCTGCCTCATCGTATTCCGACAAACAATCGTATCCTGCTACAGAGACTAGTGGGCGAGTGGTAACGATCAAGCCTGGAGGATGCGGTTTCAAATGGCCGTCAGGCTATCCAAAGCTTTCTGTTTTCCATGATTTTCCGAAATCACGAATGACGGGGTAGTTACATCGAAAATCACTGACAAAAATCCTTCCCGTTCCTTGCCCACAGACCTTTCACATCTCTAAGGACCATGACGCTCACGAAAAGTAAACCACCAGAAAAAAGAAATACTCCTGTCTTGTAGTCAATTTAATTAAAACTGCATAGTTGGGTTTTGCACGTACATGAAGGATTGTGTAGAATAAAGTAACTCCCTCTCCGGTTTGTGACTATCTGGATATTAATTGTTTAAACACCTCAAAAATGGTATAGATGACGAAGACTTGAAATACTACGTACACGTTAAATAATTTTTTATAAAGAAGGAACTAAAAGTTGACAATAAGATGGATAAAAGCCATAGAAAATACTGGAGGCCACGTATTAAAATATTTAAATTTTTTACATTATTCCAATAAAGAAAATTTTAAAACAATTCTCGATCATATTTGATCGATACTCTAATTTCCCCATTAGCTTGATCATTTTAGTTAATGCACTGTAAACAGGAACAACAATGATCTAATGTCCATACTATGGTGGCAATCACTCAGATTACCATTTTTAGGATTTTTTCGATTGTTGTATAGGCGCATAAAGGAATGACTGCTACACTCGACTTCGAACTAGGAATTACACTCACAAAATAACAAAAATACAGCCGCACACAAATTTACATGATTTGAGGACAGAAGTTTATGACTTTAAGAATTATATTTACTAATTAGAACACTATGGACTATGGAGTTAGTAGTAAGCCAGGACTTTGGCTTAAATCATACCTGGAAAATAAAAAGCAATGTGTATCATTGAAAGATATTAATGCAGGAGATGTTATAAACTCAGAATGGGGTATGGTTAAATGTGGTGTGCCTCAGGGTTCAATTCTTGGCCCTCTGCTGTTCTTAATCTATATAAATTATCTCCCAGATATACGAGGTGAAAATGAATACATGTTGCTCTTTGCAGATGATACTGACATATCGTTGAAAGACCCTTTAGTACAAAACCTTTAAAACAAAGCAAATGACGTTATAAAGAAAATTAACAGGTGGTTTAGAGCTAAAAAATTAATACTTGATGTATAAAGACACAGTTACTTCAATTTGTTACAAAAAATAAAACAAAGGGTAGCTATAATGTGATATTGGACGGAAAAGCAACAATGAAAGCAGTTTCACAAAATTCCTAAATGGAAGCAACATATTCAACAACTGCTTAAAAAAAACTGAATTGTGCAACATTTTCACTGAGGATAATATCTAGAATAGCTAATATAGAAACAAGAAAGTATTCTTTGCATATTTTCACTCCCTGCTCACTTATGGTATCTCATTTTGGGTAAAGTCTTCACAAGCACAGAGGGTATTTAAATCACAAGAGCAAGCCCGCGGACGTCGTGCAGAATACTATTTAGAACTTTAGATGTACTTACAATGCCAGCACAGTATGTATACTCCCTACTATAATTTGTAGTGGAAAATCCTGAACACTTCAATATTAATGGTGAAATACATAGCCTTAATACTTGGGAATAAATATAATATTCACAAGGATTACAAATCACTGTCAATTGCTCAGAAAGGGATATCATTTGCTGGAGCTTCCATATGCAATGTCTTACCAAAATAAATTAAATTTTATCTACGAAAATCCAACTACTTTAGTTCAAACAGAAAGAGTTTCTGATTCAGAATCCATTTTACTTTGTGAAAGAATTTTCTTCTTGGAATTTGCTAACTAAGAATGGCTGAGAAAATACTATATATGGTGTATGGAAAGGGAAGGTGACAAAGTTGTCCACAATTACTGAAATGATATATATTTTTTGTTTCTATTGAAATTGACAAATGAAATAATTACAATGTTTGCAAAATTCACTCATATATAGCAACTAACATGGGATAGTATGCATTCACAAATTGCAGTGGTAAATTATCATACTAATAGGTTTTTAAGTAATTGGTTATCAGTTGTTGGTTATATTATTGATACTGTTAATAAGTGTGTGTACGGTTCCACATATATAATAACTAACATGATATAGTATGTAGTTGCAGATTACAGTGGACATTTATTAATGAAATTGTTCTGTAAGAAAATAACTGGTTTTTAGATGCTGGTAACAAGTTTATACTCAGTTCCACATATGTAGTAACTAGCCGATATCTACGACTTCGTGCGTGTGGACTTATCGACATCTATATCAAAATAGGATTTGTCTCTAAACGAAATTTACTAAAAAATCATGTACCAACATACTGCGCGAGAAGAACAGCTTGAGCAACCAACGCAACATTACAAGCCAACACACGCATCCGTCCGTCTGACACCATTCGATAAGTTCCAGAATATCGTGACTAAAACTGTTATTCATACCGAAAGAATATCGTGTGTCCTTCCTTCAGATATAAAGTATTTCCTTGTCAAATGTCATCAATATCGGTATAGCGATTTAGACGACTAAACGTAACAAATAGACAAAGACTTACTTTCGCATACCGGTATATAATATATTAGTGCAGATCACACACACACTGACTGCGAGAAAAACAACGGCAGAGTGATCAATGCAGGGTAAAAAAGTGTACACCAACAGAATTGTTAGACCATGTACGATTTGCCAAGCATTTCATCCCTAAATTGGTGATATCTACAGTTTAATATGGAATCTAAAAAACTGGCTTTCCAGGCATGGCTCATACAATCAAAAAAAAAAAAATATTAAAAATACTTTCCTCCATCGGGATTTGAACCTGGAACTACGGTTCAGACATCAGTGAGCAAGTGTGTTAACCACTGAGCTACCAGGCAGCGGTTCTATAAAATACTACAGAGTTTTACACATCCTAAACGTCGGTCTGTGTTCGTTTTGGTAATTTTTCCAAATTACATGACAATATGTACTATTTGTACAGCAAAAAGTATCTTATGTCCATTCTAATACCAAATCGCATCTCCTTGTGAAATTTCATCACGATCAGATTAGCCATTCAGCCCAAGAAACGTAACAAACAGACAGAGAGACAGTGTTACTTTTGCATTTCTAATATTAGCATAGATTAATATGGGATTGTATTTGCAGATTACAGTCGATACTGATCTTCTTTTTTTTTTGAAGTGCACTGTGTGGATGAACGTTTGATGTACTTTCCCTTGATTTTTTTTTTTAAGTGAAAACTTCTTTAGGTGATTTTTGGGTGGATAAAATCTTATGAGTTCGCGTCACCAACATGCTGTAACAGAAGAATATCTGTAGCTATAAGTATGACGTGTTGCGCATGGACAGTAGTGACAGTATAGATTTTACTTGCACATCATATATATATATATATATATATATATATATATATATATATATATATATATATATTTTACTTGCACATCATATATATATATATATATGATGTGCAAGTAAAATCTATACTGTCACATATATATATATATATATATATATATATATATATATATATATATATATATATGTGTGTGTGTGTGTGTGTGTCTCCTTTCAGATGCCTTCACATGATCATTTGTCGAAGAATCGTTCCTGGAGAAAAATCCAATTGATACATAAAAAAAGACCCTTTCTCGCATCTGGTGATTTTAAATGGCGGATATCAAAATAGGAAAATGGTAACATCATGTTTCCTACTAGAAAAATACGCAGTGAAAACTGCCGCAATATTTCGATGAGTTTTCTGGAAAGACGATTTGAGCAATGCAGTAAATCTGAGTGGTTTTCTCGTTTTGAAAAAGTTCTCGTGACAGCTGAAAATAAACATAATACATAAAATAAGAAAATGCATGATGCGCTTATGTGTGGTTGTGGTACGACAATCAATGACAGGAATTTCTATGAGTTCACGCCAGTAAACGTTGACTGAAGATTTGAAGATGAAGCGTGTCGTAATCCGATTCATTTCACGTGTACGTACTGCGTCAGGACTCAAAAAGGTCTCCTTCACTGTGATTTTATTCCTTAGGAGACCACTCCTTACAACCAATTCTAATACGAAATTCAAACATTATTGTGTTATGCAATAACAAAGACGATCACTACATTATTCCTTTAGCACGTGAATTCCACTGTTCAATTATGCAGCAAAATACGGACAAGGGTGAAACCTTTTTCAATCATTGGAAACAGCGCCGAGACGATTATATTATGTGTGATGGACACTGCAATAAGTGAGATTAATTTCTGAAAATCATTATCTCAAACATAAGAGTTTTTTTAATGTAATTCTCATTTCTTTTGAATACCTTTCCAGTACTGTTTTTCCTGAATTTTCCACAGTTCATTATTAAAATACCAATTTACTGTTTAAAATAAAGACAGCGCAATCGTTATTTTTGGTATGTTAATTCTTCAATACATCTTGCCTCAGTTTCAGGTGCATTTTGAATGGATAGTAAGAGGCGTGACAAACAATAATGTTTTTTCTCGCCTAGCATATTTTTTTTATTATTATTATTATTTCAGAATAATGGTTTCTTGTCTCAACTTTCAAAATGCTAAGGAGAAATATTAATCTAAGACAAAGTTGCCTCTAATTGTTTTCTAAAATGATAATGAAACGGATTATGTGGAACATTAAGCTTATCATGCCCGGAAGACTCACTGGCAATCACTTTCTCCACCACTACAGTATCAATGTAAATTACAAACCAATGTCTCTTGTTTTCACTGGGATGAATGTTGTCAACAAGAACAAGTAAATATCTAAATAAATAAATCCAAAGTACTTTAATATGGCTAAAGTGTATCTTGATTTACAACCAATTTTATATGCAAAATAATGTTTATATTTATTATTAATATTAAAGACGACGGAGAAAGAAGTGTAAGTTTCTGTAGGAAAAGAAAAATTTCGTTTAATCAACCACTAATAATTTTTTATTTTCTATAATTACTTACCTTTCCATACCCGACTACAATTCATACAACGAGAACAAATATAAGTTATAGAAAACAATTGGTACCCACCCACCCATAATCTAACCCGCAAGTGGGTTGGCAATATAATTTTTCTACTGGGTTATATTTCATGAATATCTGAATGGTGGCTTAGTGGTAAGGTATTTGGGATCGCAAAGTGTCCAGTTTGAATCTCAAAATTGGACGAAATGTTTGATAACTTCTGATTTAACGCAAAAATCGACATCTGAAGTTCCGATTCAGCGTAAAACCGAAAGTCCTTTCATCAAATAGTGTTAACTGGTTGAACTATGCTAGCGAAATGTGCGTTAAATTGATACTCTGTCACTTACACGACAACAATTCTTTCAGGTTTCCCGCTAATAATTCTAAGGTGTCTCATACACCCATAGATCTTGTCAGCGTAGTGTTCGTTCATGATAGATAATTTCACTTAAAACATTTCAGTGATGGTGTGAGTAGGAAGGCAGAAAACATGTTCGTTGCGTTTTCGTTCAAGAAACCATCAAAGAG
>CM061920.1:372928247-372952014 GCA_031002005.1 Vandiemenella viatica
ATAACTTCATTTATTTATTTAGAAACTTATTTAGTTTTAATATTTAATCAAAAACTAGCTGATACCCGCGACTTCGTACACGTGGATTAACAATTTCTTTGCCAGAATTGAATATAGAATTTGTTGGTAACGAAGGATTTGTCCCAAACAACACCGAGTCGGCATAATATGACAGGAAAGGCATCACTATAATCATTCTGCCGTCGAACCTGTCTCTTGAAGAGAATCAATTTCCAGTATATTTAAAAACAGAAAAACAAACAAAGGTGAGCGGATATATGTATGTGTGTGTGTTGTGGGGGGGGAGGGGGGTGTTAACCAAGGGCAGGTTTGTTTCAGATTGGTCTTTTCTTCTTTCTTCAGCATGAACATCCGATTCTTGTGTTCCAATAACTTTAGCTGCTTGTGCTCTCCTAGAGCTACAACATAGGCCAGTTTACGCCCGCAAGGCATGTAAAAAAAGAAGGCAAAATAAACTGGAGCTAGAAACATGTAAGCAGACACAAAGTAATAGGACAGAGAAAAATCTACATCTACACTAAATAATAAATTTTTTCTGTAAACGAAATTTATTAACAAATTATACATTACCGTAATGCGCAAGAAGCACACCTTGCGCAACCGACGTAACATTACAAACTAACACACACATCAGTCACTCTGTCACCATTCGATAAGTTCTCAAAATTTCGTGACTTTAACTGTTAATCATACTTACAAAAAAAGTCCTGTGTCCTCCCTACAAATTTTCTTGACAAATTCCGTCAATATCGGTACAGGCATTTAGTTGTCAAAACGCGACATTTAGTCTTCAAAATGCGGAAGTCTGTCTCTGTAAGAGACTTACTTCCTACTTTAAAGTATTATTACTGCAGATCATACACACACTGACTGCAAATCACCCCTGAGGGATCAATATAACGTAAAAAAGTGTACACCAACAGCATTGCCTGACTACCTACGATTTGCGATATCTACAGTTTAACATTCAATCCGAATAACCGACGGTCCAGGCGTGACACTTACGATCAAAAACAATTTTTAAAAGTCTTTGCGTCCACGGAGATTTGAACCGGAGACCATGATCCAAACAGCAGTGAACAAGCGCTTTAACCACTGAGCTACCTGACCGCTGTATCGAAAGGCAATACAGAGACATTGACACTCAACGCGTTTGTCTATCGCCGTTCAGTAATTTTTCGAAATTATAAGACTACATGTATTATTTATACAGATAATTTTTCAACCAAATGTAGACAGTATTTTTCTCCTTGTTTCAAAGGATAAGTGTGCAAAGTTTCATCGAGATCGGTTGAAAAATGTGGATTTGTATGAAAAACAAACAAACAGACATACGTTCATCTTTATATATATATATATATATATATATATATATATATATATATATATATAGATAGATAGATAGATAAATTTAATATCAATATTTATTCATAAGTTAATTCGATTTCCATATAATACTGCCAAATTGATTGCCTTTGACATATGAACTTTGCGGAGTTAGTCGCTAGACTAATTCGAGCGCCAACACAAGGCCACGCCACCGTGCATCTCCGCGCTCGTTTTTTTTTTTTTTTTTTTTTTTTTTTTTTTTTTTTTTTTTTTTTAACTATACGGCTCGTCAATATTGAGGCCATTAGAGGCGTGAAAAGATCGGTGCTAGGAAGGAGAAGGAATCCGGCCAGGACCTTTTAAAGGAAACATTCGCCTGTAGTGATTTGGAAAACCCAAATCTGGATTTCCGGACGGGGATTCGAACCGGTGTCCTCCCGAATGCGAGGCCAGGCTGTTAGCGCCTACCCACCACGTTTAGTTCCGTGCTCGCCACCCACCGCTCTAGTGGCGCGTTCACAGTACAGCTTGTAGGACCTATTAGATCCGATTTTCGATAAAAGAATTGATGGTCCGTGAAAGCGGTTACAGGAATACATGTAGGAGTTGTTGCATGTTGTTGGAATCCCTGGCAACAAAAAAGGGCCCTTGCTGTCCAACAAGTTATGGATATTGGAGGACGCTACTAGAGCAAACATCCTATGAGTGTGCGATAAGGACACATGGTGTGACGTGAGAAAGTACGAGTGGAATGGATTGCTTCGAACATCTAGGCCCATCCTTGGTAGTTCTACACGGATGTCCTAGAATTTGAACCGTGAATAGACCGCTTTAAGGTCGGGCTATACATGACGCACCCGGCCCGAACCATCACCGCACCTATACGCGCCCCCCCTCGCATCCACATTGATCCCTAGCTCGCCCGTGTGACGAACGGGTTCATACTCTGTCGTCAGTGTCCTTTAACGTATACACTTCGTTGTTTCACGGAATTAATGTTAAAAAATTACCTTAAAAGTGATTGGGGATCGCGGCTAGTGTTACCACCCGTACTTTATTATAGCGTACTGTACTTTATTTTGTGTAGGTATACTTTATAATCTACAAAAGTAATAAAGTTTTTAAAATACATTTTTTTTTGTCTGACTCCAGTTATCACCTCACTGTTTGATATCTTATTCACGAAACTAGAATCCCAACGCAGTTTTGACAAATGATCACCACTGTAGGCTTACTGGATTGAAAGATTCTCGTGTATATCAACATAGTCACAATGAAATGTCTAGCGTCACTCACTTCACATTTAACGTAGTTGATTCACTCAATATTTTTAAAAAAAATAATAACATCATTATACATTTTAATTTAAATACAGACTATAAAGATTCTGTAAAATAATAACAATTTGATGTGATCTAAAAATTCGAGTCATGGACTTTATCAGCCGCGCAATAACACCTCTGTCGTTTTCTCCTTTTTTTAAAAGTAGACCTACCGATTAACGTGAAATTCGAACCACGGAGCGTCCCAGCGTCTTAGCATTAACAAATCAAAAGTTTGAAAAAATTACACTTTTTTTTCGGGGTTTGACGCCTGCGAAAAGTGTGAAATGTTATATTAATTTAAAACTTTGTCAGAGGTGACTGTCAGTTTTAAGACCAATGAAAATTACAGCTGAGACAGGGATTTGAACAAGGGACTTTCAGTACCCCAATCGTGCGTCGTATCCATCTGAATGTTGAGACAAATTTGGACGTAATGACAGATAAATATTCAAACAAACTTTTTTATATATAATTCTTTTTACTATTCCAAAACACAAATGTACTTTTATATGATCTAATGCATATTTATCATTATTTCTAAATACAGATGCTTGCGGCGTGTGATTCGGGTATTGAAGGTCCCCGGTTCAAAATCCGGGTCTCTGATATAATTTTTACAGGTCTTAAGATCGACCTTCACCTATGGCAAAGCTTTGATTTTTGAACGCGAACATGCAAGAACTCTGCTTACATCTGATGAACCTAAAGTAAGGCTGAAAAAAGCACACTTTTCTAACGCAAACAGTAACACTACAACAACATTTAGTCGTAAAAAACCAGAAGTTTCTGAACTCTTTGTATACGCTTCTCCATGTCGACCAGCCCGACACCGACACGCATCGTCAAAAATTAAACCATACTAATGACGACCGACACACGGTGCGGTGTCGTTTGAACTAACTTCAATCGAGTGAGTGACAACTATAAGAAAAGTGTCGGTCGGTGACAGTGCGGGCTCGGTGCTGTGTATTACGGCCCGACCTTTACTTTACATGCAAGTTCCAACTTGTAAACTCGTCGCTTAGGTAATAACACCGTTTAGTTCATTGTTACTTTTATTTAAGAAAACAACCCCTTTTTAGTTAGCTAAGCGACGATGGCCAGAATTTCAAATAAAGAGATCAGAATAATATATATTGCAATGTAAACAAAACATCCTCTATACATCCGCATTAAAAATTGCTGATGCGGATGCGAAAGTGGATATAGGATTTCACGCGAAAGTCCCGCAGTTGCGGATGCGGATATCTGTTACATTCATAGTTGAAATTGGTCGACGGAGGGGATTTTCATATTTCGACCAAAGACGTGTGTATCTTTATGTTTCACTATCCAGACTTACCTAGCGCAAATCACTGGTGTTTGTGTGTAGTAATAGCCTCAAGTATCCCAACGTGCACTTCGATATGATTGTTGGTAGCCGTGGAGGTGTGGGAGATATGGTGGTTGAAATTGGTTGCCGAAGTTCATTTTTATAGTTTCATGTAAGACTTATGTGTAACTGTATAGGGTGTCCCAAAATTAAATGGCCAAACTTTGGGAGCGTATTTGGGGCTCACAAATAAGCAAAATGTTCCAAGGAAATATTTCTCCATTATCATTTCTTACAGAGTTAATCGGTAAAATGAACTTTGAAACGGTAAACTCAAGTACGGTTCGATGGAATGAATGTTTATTTTTATTGACAATAGATTTAAGAAATTATCTACAAAATACTTAGTAACATAAACGAACCGAGTAACAGTAAAAAAAAAATGCAAATAATTAACAGATCATATTATTTATTACATATTAATAATACAAGCTATATATATAAAGATGAATGTACGTATGTTTTTTGTTTGTTGGTTTGTTTGTTCTTCATACAAATCCACAGTTTTCATCCGATCTCGATGAAACTTTGCATACTTATCCTTTGAAACATTTGGTTGAAAAATTATCTGTATAAATAATACATTTTGTCTTATAATTTCGAAAAATTACTAAACGGCGATAGACAGACGCGTTGAATGTCTTGGTCTTTGTTTTGCCTTTCGGTACAGCGGTTGGGTAACTCAGTGGTTAAAGCGCTTGCTTACTGATGTATGGATCATTATTTCCGGTTCAAATCTCCGTGAAGGCTTAGATATTTAAAAATTGTTATTGATCGTAAGAGTCACGCCTGGGCCGTCTGTTAATCGGACAGAATGTTAAACTGTAGATATCACAAAGTTAGGGGTTCAATGCAATGCAAATCGTAGGTAGTCTTTTTTACGTTATACTGATCCCTCATGGCTGATTGGCAGTCAGTGTGTGTGCGATCTGAAGTAATAACACTATAAATGCGGAAGTATGTCTCTGTCTTCTGTTACGTTTTGACAACTAAATGCCTATACCGATATTGACGGAATTTGACAAGAAAATCTATAGGGAGGGCACAGAACTTTTTTTCGGCATGATTAACAGTTGTAGTCACGAAATTTTGAGAACTTATCGAATGGTGACAGAAGGACGGATAGTAGTATGAAAAGGGGGGAGCGACCTCACTTTCAAGGTCACAGGTACTATTGTTCTAATTGGATACATTGTATCATTCTATTGTTCTCCCCTCCTCTTCCCCTTTAACCTGTCAATCATTTTCACACCTATTGTTCACTCCCCCTACTATTGCTCTTTTGTCAGGCCACTTGACTTCACACCTATTGTTCACTCCCCCGACTATTGCTCATTTGTCAGGCCACTTGACTAACCCCAGTTTCACCCCTCATTTTCGCACCTATTGTTCTCTCCCACTACAATTGCTCTTTTGCCAGGCCACTTGTTTGAACACCTGCCATTTCCCCTAACCCCTCCCCTTCAATAACTTCAGTTGCATCTCCCTCTTTGGGTGACCTCAAGCGTCACAAATCTGGTCACTTAACCTATCATTCACCAACCCACAAGGTATATAGTGAAAAGAAAAAAAAATCTCTGATTGACGGCATTCAACTCTAATAAAATACGATTTAAACCAAATTCCGTAGCATACCAGTATGGCTTAACACCTCGTCGTCATTAGAAACGAGGAAAGCATTGATGCAGGGAACGACCACATATAGTAATTTAGGGAAACCATGGAAATCCAGAATATGGATGCTCAGATGGGGATTCGAACCAGCGCCCTCCTGAATGCTTGGTCATAGCGTACCAGTATGGATTTACACCTCGTCGCTATTAGAGGCGGGGAACGGATTGGTACAGGGAACGACGACCTGGAGTGATTTGGGGTAACCACGGAAAACCAGAATATGGATGCTCAGACGGGGATTCCAACCATCCAGAATGCGTGGTCAGAGCGTTACCACTCACCCAACACGCTCGGTAATTTTTGCCAAATTCCAATCATGTTTCCTTCTGAAGTTATGAATTAGTGTCTTTAAACGCACCATGAAACACATCTCTCATTTCACGTTATTTTAAACATTTAATTTCTACACCAATAATATTAGGTCCAAGAAAAAATGTATATTGCGATGATTCTAATAAAATAACCTTTCCAATTTTCCAATTATATTTTTTTTTAAACTGATTTTCGGAAATTTTGGACGCTGTGACGAGAGTTCCCCGCGATTCAGACACACAATACCCTCTTGTCATCGCCTCTCGCACCAAGGCGCGATTTCATTTCACGGAAAATTAAGCATTTAATTTCTACACCAATAATATTAGCTACAAAGAAAAATTTATTTCGCGATGTTTCTAAAAGAAAAAACTTTCCAATTATCCAAAAATATTTTTTTAAAAACTGCTATTTTCGGTAGTTGATCATAAATTTCGTCGCTTGAGCCTCGTCAGTGTCTTGTTTCTATAGCCTATTGTATGGGGCGTTTCTCGACGTTTCTACAGGCCGATTTAATATTCAGTCTTCATAACAAATTATACGAGTATCAATACTCTCGGTCCTTCACACTAATGCTCACAGCTTCATTTGATATTTCAGCAGCCTCCTATTCATGAATAAAAACCTGCTTCATGCGAGCGAGTGTTCTTACATATAACACCATTATGGTAAACCAAATGTATTGTAGATTGTCTTGCACCGCAGATTGGTTGATCCGCATCTATAAAAGTAAGCGATTGAATTTGGGGAACCTAACGTTCTATTGTTAAGCCACATGCTACCCTCCAAAGCGGCAGCTACGCACTGCATTGTTATATTGTTCGGACAAGTGATCCCCTCTAACCGCCCCCATCACCCGACGCACGATGCGAGTTAGCATCTAACCCTTTGCATTGTTCAAAACTGACTCCTCTAACAAACACCTCACCCCGTCCGCACCAGGGACTGCGTCCATGTATTGTTATATTGTTAAGTCAAGTGATTCCCACTAAACGTCATCTCGATCACCACACCAGGGACTGCTTCCAAGTATTGTTATATTCTTAGGTCAAGTGAACCCACTAAACGTAATCTCGATCACCGCACCAGGGACTGATTCCATGTATTGTTATATTATTAGGTCAAGTGACCCCACTAAATGTCATCTTGATTACCGCACCAGGGATTGCTTCCATGTATTGTTATATTGTTAGGTCAAGTGATCGCACTAAACGTCATCTCGATCACCGCACCAGGGACTGCTTCCATAAACTATGGCCATCTTTTCCTACGAGTATTTGAATTCGTGTGACAACCTCAACAAGTCCACGGTTCTGCCAAAGTCAAAATTTTATAGTTCTGTCGGAGTCAGAAATTTCTGATGAAGATTACAACCACGCGACACAAGTGTGGCGGACTTCAAGGATTTAGAAGAATATGCAAATCTGTACATGGGCACAGATGTACGGCTACTTGCAGATCTGTTTGAGAAATTTAGGAGTGTATAAATGGGGAAATAAAACCTAGACCCCGCCTACTATTTCACTTCCCCAGGCCTTTTGTGGCAGGCTGTGTTAAGGAGCACGCGTGTCTAACTGGACCTTCTGACAGATGTCAACATACTGCTCCTTTTCTAACGAGGAATTCGTGGAGGTATTTACCAGTAAGTGCACAGGTATGCCAAGGCAAATAATACGTACATGCCGGAGAACAAATGATAGGCGCCAGAAGATTTTTAATGTACTTCGACCTAAACAATCTGTACGGCTGGGCCATGTCGGAGTATCTACCCTCTGGTGGGTTTCAATGGGTAACAGATGAGCAGATTGCCAGCATAGATTTTATGAGCGTTGCAGATGACTCACTAGGGGATTCGTGTTGGAGGTAGACCTTACAATTCCTCAGGATAAACACGACGTTCTAGCAGACCTACCGCCCTGTCCTGACCACAAAGCTCCTGTAGGTTCCACCCTCCCCAACCTAATGACCATACTAGATTACAAGGTACCGTATGTTCTCCATTACCGAGTCCTCCAGCAATTTGTAGGCTTGGGGCTGAAAGATACTAAAATTCATCGCGTGATATCTTTCAACCAGTCACCGTGGACTACATATCTCTCAATGCATGTTCTCGCCGTGACGCCAAAGCAGATTTCGAGAGAGATTTTTATAAATTAATGAACAACTGTATATTCGACAAAACTATGGAGAATATAAGAAAACACCACAACTTGCAAATTGTTGACGTATGCAATGTTTATCGTTTGCTGAAGTGATCGGACGTCGGCTGCATTTTTCATCTGCAATTCTTGCCTTTATATTATCACGATCACGATAGTTTAGTGCCTATCAATATACAGTAGACCTACCAACAGCATCGTCGATATAAACAGCCTTGAAATAACGATGAATCTCAGTAGGAATCACTTTGTCAGCAGTTAAAAATTCGATAACAGCATGATGTTTAACTCGCGTTGTCACAGCACTAAAACACTTCTCCATAATTCTGAACAACAAATCCTTACATCTCAGTACTTTCAAATAAAATGTAATGTCGCGTGCTATGTATGTCTGGCGTCAGAGTTTCTCAGTCGTAACAGCCTTACCTAAGGACAGGACTGAATACGTTTACTCCCACCACAACGGACTAGACCGGGTTCCTACCCAAACGGACTGCTAGTGTCTGTGTACAGAGATGGCCAGCCTGGTACTGTTGTTCTCGTCTGTGTATCAGCTCAATGCTGGTGATTCTAAGCGTTTGACGATAGGTTTATCGTCCAAACACGATTTTGAGCCAGTAGTAGTGCTCGAAAAAGTTGGATACCGCACCAAGATTATAATAACGTATGAAGAATCGGTCGTGCTGACTCAAGTATTGGACGTAGTGTCAGATTTGTTCTACACAGGCAGCTCCCAGACAAACATTCCACTTGGTGAGCACGTTGTCCCCTTCCGTATGATTGCCAAGACGAAAAATGTATGTCTTTACCCAAATGCTGATCCCACCAGCGGCATCATCTTCAGCGATTCAACTTGGAAAAACCTCATCGACGCGCAGCCTGCAGTGTCCAGCACCTTGGCCGTCAAGAAGAGGTGGGTATACCTAGTTGCAAGGTACTACACAGAATTTGTGGACATTTTACCTAGTAAAGTGCTACGAGAGTATCATATGCCCACAGTGCAAAAACTGGTTGATATGCATATTAGTGATGTTTATGTGACTCAATTGACCCCCAGTTCGTCACTGGATTATAATCTACTAAAATATGAACTTATTGTATATAAAAATTTACTTGTATTACCTGTTATTAACAATGTGGTAATTAAGAATTATAACCCAGAATACTACATTGATGTGAACTGTGTGAATAAAACCACATAGTAAGTTACTCAATTTGTTTTATTCTATCCACATTCCAAATTATAAAGCCCTTTACCGAGATATTTTTATGAGTTATGGTAGTGGCATGACACTTAATCACTTACATACTAGTCTGAAGAGCGAATCGTAATAGACGCCAACACTAGAAAAGACACAATTTGTTGTGCGGCTATTTCTATGAATATCTTTAAAAACAATGTGAAAATGTACAAAATCAAGAAATCTGGTCATATATAACAAAAATCGGTAAAAAATGTTAATTCCGTCCATGAATGAAGTCAATGGATGACATAAAAATTACACCTGCGTGTATCACAATATCGTTCATATAATGTGCATGGATTATAGAAATACGCGCTATATGGGAAACAAAAGAAGAAAAAGGGTAATGGCAGTCTCCGGATAAACTAAAACGTGGTAATTTTTTTTCCAGTAGTAAATATTTTCTTACGAATAACGAAACTTGGTAGAGTTCTCCAGAGTCAACACACACTTCACGTAACCATCATGATAGACGCGTCAGTGGAAGTGCATCGGATGCAGCATTCATTTGTGTATATGGGGTACTCTGAAAATTTCCTCCACAAAAGAAGTAAATTGTATGAATTACATGTTTGCTGACGCTTTATTTTCATAACAATAACATGCAGAATCTAAACACACATAACGTTACCATCATCTAGACACGTCAGAGGAAGTGCACAAGGTGATAACTATACATACTAGCATAGTGTTTGTACCAAACGAGGTGAAACAACGTATATGCACACAGAAACTGACTTTAACGCAGTTACACGGAAGGCAGACTGCGTTTAAAGACGATGGCTCTCTCTATCTCTGACACACACACTCACACCAGATTTTTCAGTCATGGATATAGGTAGAAACATAGATACAATAGTGGAAGAAATAGACTCGTGTATCAAGCATGTACAGAGGGAAAGGTGATGCGAAATTTGTGAAAAAAATTATGCAGTTTCAGCATGTAGCATGAAAATACTATAAATTCCAGATATTCATTATAATCGGTAAATGATAATGAAAACAGGTAAAGCATCACCACAATTATGTCACTTCACTATACGAAAGATGTCATCGGTTCACATGGTTAGAAGGTGTTCATCATGCAATACAATGTGTATTCAGTGCATCCACAGAAAAAAAAAAAAAACGCGTGGCATGATGCGGTGATCATCATAAATAAAACTCATCTGTACACGGCCCGATATGACATCGGTCAACTCGAGTACTACATCAGATATACCTGTCGAAAGTCACACTAATGTATTGAAGCTAAACTAAACAGAGCATGCAGAAGATGACAACATCACAAGTTTCATTAAACAATATGTTAACAGCACGACCCTCCACAAGGCCGAAACATAAAGGGCTCAACACTAGATGAAACAAATTATGTTAGATATCAGCTAGTATGTATCAGTTAGTATATGACACTTTCGATGAATTTAATTTAAAAAGTGTAAAAATAAACAAAATTTCTTAAATGCTGGTCAAATATAGCAAAAATTGGTTAAAAATTATGGCACTTTCCTAGGCAGAACTTTTGCTAAAGTCAGGTTAATACAGAATGTTAAAGTGTTTGTTATAATTGGTTAGAGTAAATTCAGGTTAGGTTATTTCAACTCACCTTCTCATGGTGTCACTGATACATGGAAATCCAAAAGTGTTTACCGAGGTGGCTTGGGGCCCCACAGTAGGCAGCTGCTGCGTAGAAAAATACAAACGCGTTGAGTCCGGATAACCGGCGCGTAAAGTACCGGTCTTCTAAGTCCGCGTAAAATACTTGTCTTCTTAGTCCGCTTTTGGATTTCCATGTATCAGTGACACCATGAGAAGGTCCGTTGAAATAACCTAACCTGAATTTACTCTAACCAACTAGAACAAACACTTTAACATTCTGTATTAACCTGACTTTAGCATAGGTTCTGAATCAGAAAGTGCCATAATTTTTAACCAATATTTGACCAGTATTATTGAATTTTTATTTATTTTTACACTTTTTAAATTAAATTCATCGAAAGAGGCACATACTAACAGATACATACTAGCTAATATCTAACATAATTTATGTTTCATCTAGTATTGTGTCCATTATGTTTCGGCCTTGTGGAGGGTCTATTACTATTACAATTACGCCGCGATTCACTAAAAGTGTTTCGCGGAGGGTGCATTGCACCTATCAGGAAAGGTAATGGTTTGGAAGGGATATACGGGATATGGCAGGTGGCGCCCATGGGCTATTGTGAGGAACCATCCCAGCATTCGCCTGGAGCGATCTAGGGAAACCATGGAAAACCCACATCAGGATGGCCGTGCTGTTAACATATTGTTTAATGAAAGTTGTGATGTTGTCATCTTCTGCATGCTCTGTTTACTTCAGCTTCAATACATTAGTGTGACTTTCGACAGGTATATCTGATGTACTACTCGAGTTTTCCGATGTCATATCGGGCCGTGAACAGAATGAGTTTCATTTATGATGATACACCGCATCATGCCACGCGTTTTTATTTTTATTTTAGTAGATGCACTCAATACACATCGTCATAATGGACACCTTCTAACTATATAAACCGATGACATCTTTCGTATAGTGAAGTGACATAATTAAGGTGATGTTTTACCTGTTTTCATTATCTTTTACCGATTTTAATAAAATATCTGGAATTTATAGTATTATCATGCTACTTGCTGAAGCTGCATAATTTTTTCACAAATTATGCATCACCATTCCCCCTGTACATGCTTGATACATAAGTCTATTTCTTCCCCTATTTTCTCTATGTTTCTGCCTATATCCATGACTGAAAAATCTGATGTGTGTGTGTGAGAGAGAGAAAGAGAGAGACATCCATCGTCTTTAAACGCAGACTGCCTTCCGTGTAAAAGCGTTAAACTCAGTTTCTGCGTGCACATACGTTGTTTCACCTCGTTTGGTACAAATACTATGCTAGTATGTATAGTTATCACCCTGTGCACTTCCTCTGACGTGTCTAGATGATGGTAACGTTATGTGTGTTTAGATTCTGCATGCTATTGTTATGAAAATAAAGCGTCAGCAAACATGTAATTCATACAATTACGTCTTTTGTGGAGGAAATTTTCAGAGTACCCCATATACACAAATGAATGCTGCATCCGATGCACTTCCACTGACGCGTCTATCATGATAGTTACGTGAAGTGTGTGTTGACTCTGGAGAACTCTACCAAGTTTCGTTATTCGTTAGAAAACATTTATTACTGGAAAAAAAATTACCACATTTTATTTTTTTCTGAGACTGCCATTACACTTTTTTTCTTTTTTTCCCCAAATAGTGCGTATTTCTATAATCCACGCACATTATATGAACGATATTGTGATACACGCAGGTGTAATTTTTATGTCAACCATTGACTTCATTCATGGACGGAATTAACATTTTTTACCGATTTTTGTTATATATGACCAGATTTCTTGATTTTGTACATTTTCACATTGTTTTTAAAGATATTCATAGAAATAGCCGCATACGTACTTATATCCAACAAATTGTGTCTTTTCTAGTGTTGGCGTCTATTACGATTCGCTCTTCAGACTAGTATGTAAGTGATTAAGTGTCATGCCACTACCATAACTCATAAAAATATCTCGGTAAAGGGCTTTATTATTTGGAAAGTGGATAAAATAAAACCAATTGAATAACCTACTATGTGGTTTAATTCACACAGCTCACATCAATGTAGTATTCTGGGTTATAATTCTTAATTACTATGTTGTTAATAACAGGTAATACAAGTAAATTTTTATAAGCAATAAGTTCATATTTTAGTAGATTATAATCCAGTGACGAACTGGGGGTCAATTGAGTCACATAAACATCACTAATATGCATATCAACCAGTTTTTGCACTGTGGGCATATGATACTCTCGTAGCACTTTACTGGATAAAATGTCCACAAATTCTGTTTAGTATCTTGCAACTAGGTATACCAACCTCTTCTTGATGGCCAAGGCGCTGGACACTGCAGGCTGCGCGTCGATGAGGTTTTTCCAAGTTGAATCGCTGAAGATGATGCCGCTGGTGGGATCAGCAATTGGGTAAAGACATACAGTTTTCATCTTGGCAATCATACGGAAGGAGACGACGTGCTCACCAATTGGAATATTTGTCTGGGAGCTGCCTGTGTAGAACAAATCTGACACTACATCCAATACTTGAGTCAGCACGACCGATTCTTCATACGTTATTATAATCTAGGTGCGGTATCCAACTTTTTCGAGCACTACTACAGGCTCAAAATCGTGTTTGGACGATAAACCTATCGTCAAACGCTTAGAATCACCAGCATTGAGCTGATACACAGACGAGAACAACAGTACCGGGCTGGCCATCTCTGTACACTGGCACTTGCAGTCCGCTTGGGTAGTAATCAGGTCTAGTTCGTGGTGGTGGGGGTAAACGTGTTCAGTCCTGTCCTTAGGTAAGGCTGTTACGACTGAGAAACTCTGACGCCATAGCACGCAACATTACATTTTATTTGAAAATACTGAGATGTAAGGATTTGTTGTCCAGAATTATGGAGAAGTGTTTTTTTGCCGTGACAACGCGAGTTAAACATCATACTGTTATCGAATATTCACTGCTGACAAAGTGATTCCTACTAAGACTCATCGTCATTTGAAGGCTATTTATATCGACGATGCTGTTTATAGGTCTACTATAAATCGATAGGCAATAAACTTTCGTGATCGTGATAATGTAAAGGCAATAATTGCAGATGAAAAATACAGCCAACGTCCGTTCACTTCAGCAAACGATAAACGTTGCATACGTCAACAATTTGCAAGTTGTGGTGTTTTCTAATGTTCTCCATAGTTTTGTCGAATATAGAGTTGTTCATTAATTTATAAAAATCTCTCTCGAAATCTGCTTTGGCGTCACGGCGAGAACATGCATTGAGAGATATGTAGACCACGGTGACTGGTTGAAAGATATCACTCCATGAATTTTAGTCTCTCTCAGCACCAAGCCTACAAATTGCTGGAGGACTCGGTAATGGAGAACATACGGTACCTTGTAATCTAGTATGGTCATTAGGTTGGGGAGGGTGGAACCTACAGGAGCTTTGTGGTCTGGACAGGGCGGTAGGTCTGTTAGAACGTCGTGTTTATCCTGAGGAAATGTTAGGTCTACCTCCAACACGAATCCCCTAGTGAGTCATCTGCAACGCTCATAAAATCTATGCTGGCAATCTGCTCATCTGTTACCCATTGAAACCCACCAGAGGGTAGATACTCCGACATGGCCCAGCCGTACAGATTGTTTAGGTCGAAGTACATTAAAAATCTTCTGGCGCCTATCATTTGTTCTCCGGCATGTACGTATTATTTACCTTGGCATACCTGTGCACTTACTGGTAAATACCTCCACGAATTCCTCGTTCAAAAAGGAGCAGCATGTTGACATCTGTCAGAAGGTCCAGTTCGACACACGTGCTCCTTAACATAGCCAGCCACGAAAGGCCTGGGGAAGTGAAATAGTGGGCGGGGAATAGGGTTTATTTCCTCAAACATACACTCCTAAATTTCGTAAACAGATCTGCAATTAGCTGTACATCTGTGCCCATGTACAGATTTGCATATTCTTCTAAATCCTTGAAGTCCGCCACACTTGTGTCGCGTGGTTGTAATCTTCATCAGAAATTTCTGACTCTGACAACGAACTATAAAATTTTGACTTTGGCAGAACCGTGGACTTGTTGAGGTTGTCACACGAATCCAAATACTCGTAGGAAAAGACGGACATACGTTTATAGAAGCAGTCCCTGGTGCGGTGATCGAGATGACGTTTAGTGCGATCACTTGACCTAACAATATAACAATACATGGAAGCAGTCCCTGGTGCGGTAATCAAGATGATTTATAGTGGGGTCACTTGACCTAATAATATAACAATACATGGAATCAGTCCCTGGTGCGGTGATCGAGATGACGTTTAGTGGGTTCACTTGACCTAAGAATATAACAATACTTGGAAGCAGTCCCTGGTGTGGTGATCGAGATGACGTTTAGTGGGAATCACTTTTAACAATATAACAATACATGGACGCAGTCCCTGGTGCGGACGGGGTGAGGCGTTTGTTAGAGGAGTCAGTTTTCATAACAATTGAACATTGCATAGGGTTAGATGCTAACTCGCATCGTGGGTCGGGTGTTGGGGGCGGTTAGAGGTGATCACTTGTCCGAACAATATAACAATGCAGTGCGTAGCTGCCGCATTGGAGGGTAGCATGTGGCTTAACAATAGAACGTTAGGTTCCCCAAATTCAATCGCTTACTTTATAGATACGGACCAAACTGCGGTGTAAGACAATCTACAATACCTTTGGTTGACCATAATGGTGTTATATGTAAGAACACTCGCTCTCATAAAGCAGGTTTTTATTCATGAATAGGAGGCTGCTGAAATATCAAATGTAGCTGTGAGCATTAGTGTGAAGGACCAAGTGTATTGATACTCGTATAATTTGCTATGAAGACTGAATATTAAAACGCCCTGCAGAAACGTTGTGAAACGCCCCATACAATAGGCTATAGAAACCTCACCCCAAGACAATAGCGTGGCTCAAACTACAAAATTTATGATCAACTACCGAAAATAGAAGTTTTTTAAACAATATTATAGTTTAATTGGAAAGGTTACTTTTTTGTTACAATCATCGTGATATTGATTTTTTTGTAGCTAATATTATTGGTGTAGAAAGTAAATGCTTATTATTACATGAAATCAAATTGCGCTGGGGCTTGAGAGGCGAGGACAAGAGGGTATTGTGTGTGATTGGACCCTCCTCGAATCTGAATAGGGGAGTGGCGCCTGGCTCAGCGTCCATAATTTCCGATCAACTGACGAAAATATTTTTTTTAGAAAATATTATAGTTTAAGTGATAATGTTATTTTATTAGATTCATCGGGATATTAATTTTTTCTCTTACCTAGTATTACTGGTGTAGAAATGAAATGTTTAATATTACGTGAAATGAGAGATGTGTTTCATGGTGCGTTTGAAGACATTAATTCGTAACTTAAGAAGGAAAGTTGATTGGAATTTGGCCAAAATAACCGAGCGTGGTGGGTGAGTGGTAACGCTCTGACCACGCCTTCTGCAGGGTGCTGGTTCAAATCCCCGTCTAAGCATCCATATTCTGGTTTTTCATGGTTTCCCCAAATCACTCCAGATGGTCGTTCCCTGCACCAATCCTTTCCCAGCCTCTAATGACGACGAGGTGTAAAGCCATACTGGTTCGCTACGGAATTTGGTTTAAATCGTATTTTATTAGATTTGAATGCCGTCAAACAGCGATTTTTTTTCCTTTCACAATATACCTTGTGGGTTGGTGAATGATAGGTTAAGTGACCAGATTTGTGACGCTTGAGTGCACCCAAAGAGGGAGATGCAACTAAAGTTATTAAAGGGGAGGGGTGAGGGTGAAGAGGCAGGTGTTCCAACAAGTGGCCTGACAAAAGAACAATAGTAGGGGAGGAGAACAATAGGCCCCAGAGGTCAGCTGACGCTAGGGTTGGGGAAGGCAGGTGAAGCTGAAGTTATTGAAGGGGAGGGGTGAGGGTGAAAAGGCAGGTGTTCAAACAAGTGGCCTGACAAAAGAGCAATTGTAGGGGGAGAGAACAATAGGTGTGAAAATGAGGGGTGAAATTGAGGTTAGTCAAGTGGCCTGACAAAAGAGCAATAGTAGGGGGAGTGAACAATAGGTGTGAACTCATGTGGCCTGACTAAGGAGCAATAGTAGGGGGAGAGAACAATAGGTGTGAAAATGATTGACAGGTTGGATGGGGAGGGGGAGGGGAGAACAATAGAATAATACAATGTATCCAATTAGAACAATAGAACCTGTGACCTTGAAAGTGAGTTGCTCCCCCCTTTTCATAATACTACGGATGTGTCTGTTAGTCTGTAATGTTACGTCGCTTGCTCAAGCTATGCTTCTCACGCACTATGTTAGTGTATAATTCGTTAAAAAATTTCTTTTAGAGTAAAAACGTATTATTAGTATAGATGTCGATTTTCTCTGTCCTTTTACTATGTGGCTGCTTAAATGTCTCAACCACCAGTTTATTTTGTCTCCTTTTTTGACATGTCTTGCGAGCGTAAACTGGCCTAAATTGTATCTCTAGCAGAGCACGAGCAGCTAAATTTATTAGAACCCATGAATCGGATGCTCATGCTGAAGAAAAAGGAAAAGTCCAAACTGAAATAAAGCTGCCCTTAGTCAACACTTCTCCCCCTCGCCCCCCCCCCCCTCACATCTCCTCACATTCATTTGTTTTTCTTTTTTTTAAATATGTTAGAAATTAATTCTCGTCAAGAGATAGGTTCGATGGTAGAATGATATAGTGATGTCTTTTCGGTCATATTATGCCGACTCTGTGTGGTTTGAGATCAATCCTTTGCTACCACAACTTTCTATATTCTGGCAAAGAAATTCTTAATCCACCGGTACGAAGTCACGGGTATATCAGCTAGTATAATTATATAGGAAGAAACAGAAATAAAACAGACCATTCCATTAATGTAGATGTTGTTCAAAGTGTTGTCCTCCCATGGCAATGCAGGCGTTGAACCCTGATATAACAGCTCGTGTTGCTGTCAAACATAGCTCTGGGATAACTCGCTGAGCTGCAGCCATGATTCTGTCCCTAAGATGCTGTTCTGAGGTTATTGGTACCGAATACACTTCCTGATGTAATGTACCTCATACAAAGAAGTCCAGCGGTGTAAGCTCAGGTGAGCGTGCGCACCACAGTACAGCTCCCCCTCGACCAATCCTGCGACCTGAATAATTTCCATTCAACCTTTCACGAGTATTATTGTGAATGCCCATCCAAACATTAACGGTAAACTCCAGTTGGTAACTGGTCACCCTAACTGCTCGTGGATTATGGTGAGCTCAGATGTGAGAGTTTCGGTGATTGATACTTCCTCTTCTTGTGAATGTAGCTTAGTCTGTCCACGAGATACTCGAGAGAAGTTGATTATCATTCTCACACCTCTGAAGAAATCCATTATAAAAATTTTCTCGATTCTGAACATCCTGAGGCAATAATCCGTGAACTCTTTGGTTATGATACGCATGACGATTATCGCCTCTTAAAGTACGCCAGACCGTTTTACGTGATATCCGTAACGCGGCTGACGCTCTCCGAATACTCGTCGCAGGGCGATCATCAAAATGGCGTAGGATACGATTGCCTGCTAGATTATCTCTCCTCAAAGCTACCTGAAATTTATTGCCTCCTCGGTGCAGGCTGACTCATCCAGTATCACAAAGTCTACGATACCTTTGAATAAATACCTGGTCATGTGGTACTATGTTACACGGAAATCGATTCGCATAGTCTCGTACGGCTGCACGTGCGTTACCCTTGCAAAAAACCATACACATAGACAATACCGGCGTATTCCTGATGAGAAAATGTGCGAGGCATTGTGTACGGAGCTCACTCAAAACACATTGCTCAGTGACTGATGTATACCGTATCGAATAAACGAACTAATGTGCCGCTTAAGGTTTATGTACGTATTACGTACGCCTGTTATGCCGCCTAAGGTCAACATTTCGAATAACATCGTCATTAATCGAATAGTAGGTTCCATTTCTGTCATTTATTTCATTGTTTATTCATGTTACTTGGTATTTTTTCATCCTTGCATGTGTTTGGTTACTTACATGTAAATCAAAATAAACATTCATTTATACTAACTGTACTTGAGTTTACCGTTTCAAATTTTATTTTCCCGATTATCTCCGTAAGAAATGAAAAAGCAGAAAAATTTCGTAGGAAGATTTTGCTTATTTTAGAGCCCCAAATACGCTCCCAAAGTTTGGCCATTTAATTTTGGGACACTCTGTATTTCACTTTTCAGCCAAAAATACCTTGCGCAGACCACTGGTGTTTATTGTTGGTAATAGCCTTAGTCTCCCTTTGTGCACTACGGTGGTTTCGTGTCGGAAGTTGTGGCGATGTGGGCCATATGGTAATTAAAAATGGTTGACTAAAGGTATTGTTTTATTTCGACCGAAGACGTGTGTCCATATATTTTACTTTCAAACACAACTACATAACACATATCACTGGTGTTTGTGTGAGGAAGTGGGCTCGAGTCACCCATCGTGCACTATGGTGATTAGGTGTCGGTAGCCGTGGGGATGTAGGGGAAATGGTGGTTTAAAGTGCTCGATCTAGAGCATTTTCCTATTTCGACCAAACACTTAGGTCTATGTGTCCTATACATTTAACGTTACAGCCATAAATACCCTGCGCAGATCAATTGTGTTTGTGTATGGTATTAGCCTCGTGTCCCCCGTAGTGGAGTATGGTGATTGCATGTCACATAAATATGGCTTTTCGCTTCATCGACGGTCAAGGTCATTAGAGGCGGGATGTGACTGGGGACAAAGGAACGGGAAGGAATCTGATCATGGCCTTTTTGAAGGAAGCATCCCGGCATTTGCCTGGAGTGATTTGGGTAAACCATGGAAAACCCAAATCTGGATGCCCGGACGAGGATTCGAATCCGCGTCCTCCCGAACGCGATGCCAGAGCGTTAACCACGCTCGGTAGCGCGTCTTCAGCTTTCCCCAGACAGCAAAGGAGGGATTTCGCCAGCTTTTAAACATTTCAGATTTTAACATTGAATTATGCGTAAAATAAACACTTTCGTCAAAAAAATAAATGTTATCGGAAGAAAAATGGGTACAATTGAATATTTTAAAGCGATTTCTCAATAACAGCCAGAGGCTCTTATTTGTAGAGGGAGTGGCATTATTATTAAGCCACAGAAACAGAAATTTGAAAACATTTTAGAGAGATAATAATGGTGTACACAAGTTGTAGAACAAATCACATTTGATTCCTTGTGTTCTTACTAATGCCTGGTGAAAATTGTGTGGTTCTCAAGTTACGGAGAGATTAGGTGATAGCGAGACAGTTGTGTAACATAAGAGGATTAAGTAAATCAGCAATCAAGAAATAGGGAGGATACAGGTATAATTTTAACAAGGCAAGTTTCATAAATGACGAGGCATTTTGGGTAAAGGTGTGGAAGGAGGCACTTACAGACTGCCCAATAGGTGGTAATAGTTTAAGGAAATAGTAAGAATAGGGAAAAATTCTGTCATAAAAAAAAAATAAGCAAAAAATCAATAAAAGAAAAGAGGACCACAGAACGTTCGTAATGCAATAGTGATGTTGCCGAGAGAAGAACATAATCGTCCAAAAAATCAGCATGCTGATTTTGAATGTATAAAACAACTTAACATCAAAGAAGTAGGCTAAGATTTCATTAATTTCAAATATTATGTCTTGATAGGGAATACAAAATCAAGCAAGTAGTATTTTGTTTATCTATGTTAGAAAGTAAATGGAAAGGAAGGTATTCTGAAATTGTGGATAAGGATGTTTAACAAGTATAAAATTCTTTTTATTTTTAAGGAAACCAATTTATCTTTAAGAAAGTAATATAAACAGGAGTTATTTATACTTCTAGGCAGAATTATAATAATGTTTTTATTTTGTCTTGTATCTAATTTTTAATATTATTCACTTAAAAAATGTAACATTTTTATTTAAGCTTTGTTCCGTCTGTAATCTCGCGGCACCTTATAACAATAATAAATAAACCAAATATAAAAAAATTATAGAGAATATGAAAATGCATGAAGTTCTAAACAATTTTTGCAACACAGGGATATATAGATGGAAGAATGTCTATGCATGAGCTATTTCAAGTTTGTATGAATGATTAGACTTGCTCACCAAAAGTAGAGACTTGGGAAATTGTGAGAGAGATTCACAAGTTACAAAAACAGAAAGTGCTTATTATAGATAATGTTGCCACAGGAACTTTAAATGTATTTGGATGTGACGTTTTACCATACCTAGAAATATTATTCTGGTTGATTCTGGCCACTAGCTATATCTAGCGGGACTATTGTGCTAGAGCAGTACCCATTAACAAGATTAAGAATAATAAAACCATTGGTTTAACTTCATTGGTGGGCACGTTGTTAGAGTCTTATAGTGAGTTTGACTACTAACACCTATGGAGAAATGTCAGTAGCATGTATTTTTAACCAGTCAGTTAGCAGGGTGTGTCAAAAACATTTCTCACGAAATGGATAGAGGAGGCCAGATTGATAGTCTGGCACCAGGTCTTTACAAGGCATCTGAAGGAATGGTCTCGTGAATAAGGTTAAGACCATTCAGATAAACCAGGAAGTCACTTGCTGTGAGGAGAAATTCGGAAAATGTAGGCAGCAAAGTTAGAAAGTAGGAAATGCTATATCAAGACAGATGAATTGAGAACAAGTTCACCACAGGGTAGTGTATTGAAACTGTTGTTCTCCAATTGCTATTCTAATGAATGATACCATGTTGATGTACACTCAGAGAGTTAGTTATTTGTGCTTGGTATAATATTTTCTAATTCGATTATATCCAAAGGGTATAAAACAATTTGCAGAAAATAAAGATATATTTAAAGAAAAACTGAGAGATTATCTTATTGGCAACTCATTCTACTCCATTCAAGAATTTGAACAAAACAATTAATTGTATTCAATATGACTTTTGCAAATGACAGTTGTAAAAATTTATGTTTATTTTATTGTCTTTTTATTTCTTTGTAATATATAATGTTTTTTACTATGATTATGACTCATATTGTATGTATGTATATTAACCATGACATGTTTCACATCCCAGAGGTGCTTCCTCAGCAGGGATCCATGAAACAAGATTGATAAATAAATAAATAAATAAAAATTGAGAGAGAATAGAACAAATGCAAATCTGGGCAGGGTAACTAGTTGGGTGGTTGGACGTGAAATAAAAACAAATGTTTAAAACAGTATGCTGATTAGGTACACAGATAGAAAAATAAGAGGTTTGTATCATTATTTACTGAGGAGGGTCAGTTCGTGGAAGGCAACAAATGTTAATACCTGAGAATATAGATCGACAATCGGTTATACTGGGTAGGGAACATAGCGGATGGTGGAGAGGAAGGGGGGAGGAGTTCATAGTATTGCATGCGTTGGAGAGGATAATTAGGGAATAGACCAGGTAAATAAGAGAGATGGGTTACAAATTTTAGTCAGGCCATTGCTAGAGTACTGTGAAATAAATTGTGCCCACATTACGGGTATTAATCTCTGGAGTAAGAGGGGGTGCGAAGATTTATCTTTGGGGTTTACCAAAGGATGCAGTCAGTAAATGCAGTGATAAAACAGCTATCTGAGAGTCATTGGATATAAAAGGCTTGTGAAAAAAAGGGAAAAAATTTGCGTAAAGATTTGCCACCTAGTATGAATAAAATGTTATTTGGGTGTATTCCAAAGATGGAGGAAAATGCAAACCACAATGACGTTAACAATCGGGACTGTTGTCGAAAACACAGGGTTCTTAATGATATGAGGAGAAGCCGGACAATACTTGCCCAAAAATCTTGTGTAATTTTCTCGTGAATTTATGATAATTTTTATGTCTTGTGACTGATTAGCCCTATTTTGTCTTTAAAAATAAAGATTTTCAATTTACCTCATTTCATTGGTATTGTTACTTATGTTGCAATGTTTACAGTCATGTCTATTCCAACTATGAATATTAGAAGAAGGTAAAATCACATATATTCTAAACAGAAAAAGATAACTGTACCATTTTCAAAGGAATTGAATTAAGCATTCCATACCAGACGATAACATTTTCGAAATGTTTTCTTACTAAATTAATATCATTTTCGTTTATTTCAATTACTTGATTCAAAAAAAGTGATTAAATTGTTATATGTAACACCTAATTAGAATCTTGTAGCAGTTGGATGTTTCAGTTGTAACTTTTGCAGGGCATGATGTATCCCTCGTTGGCCGCCATAATAGCGCACTGGTCACCGAATTTAGAGCGAAACACATTATAGGAATAGTCTTCTCTGGTAAGCAGACAAACTCACAGAAAAGTAAATTTGGTTTATTTCATGCTTGATATGTGCTGTAAAATTCGTGTCAAATACGGAATTATCAAGCAACAAAGCTTAAGATGCTATGGGGATACGTTGCCCATATAAACAATATCGTAGTTTACGATATGGAAGACGAAACTCTTATCCATTTATTTAATGTAACCAATAAATAACACATATACATATGAACATTACATTGAAATAACATATCAATGCGAATGTTAATAATACTTCCAGCTTCTGTATTGGCGGCAATGTAGTCTCCGTGTTTAGCACGCCTCGCCAACGGTGTACTCTCTCTGGTTGTTTTTATCGTTGCCCGGTTACTTGTCAGCG
>CM061920.1:372953014-373200938 GCA_031002005.1 Vandiemenella viatica
CTGTGCTAATTTATTTACATTAATATCATCTATAATTTTAGTATTTAACTTCTTGTAGTTATCGTGTTATTACATATGTAAAACAGAGCTTTCTCTGTATAAACATAGATGGAACACACTTAACTATGTAAAGGAAAGTATCAGCTACTTTCTGTACATACTCAAACAGTTAATTCAGACTACAGTGTTTCAAGAATTGCTTCTACTATGCTTGCATAACATTAACCTCCAAATTGAAGAAGATCAGAAATTAGGTATGATTGGGAAATTTTAAAATTAATTGTTTCAAGCACATCAATATTAATAAAATCGTAACAAACAGTTCAGTAACAGCGTCATCAAAACGGGGTCTTGCAAGCAATGTAGTAGGTAGAAGTTTTTCTTTTTTATCTTGTATATTTTGGAACGCAAATTTAAATTTAAAAAAAAACCTTGAAATTTTTGCAGCTTTTAAACTTTAATTTTCACTTTGAAAGTGGACAAATTTTCCTACAACTGTAGTAGGACAACATTTTTTTTAAAATGAAATCATAACAAAGCAAGCAACAGTTCATCCAAAATCAGCAAAATTTCAGATTCCACCTACTTTATAGCTCTTAGTATATTGCCCCATATATGTCTTATATATATATATATATATATATGTATTGTTATGTGAGTATAAACATTTTTACATACATATAAAGCATCTGCCTCAACTGAATGAGTACTGGTTATAGCAACATTTAAATTATATATATGTAGAATATTAAATACTAATACATCAAGAGCAATGATCATATTCTATAATAACACACTATATACACTGCAAACAATTTGATGGGCATTTGCTCAAGCAGTAAGAGCTCATGCTCTGGTCAATATGGCAATCAAGTAAGCTTGAAAGCTGCATGGGTGACAGCACATCCTAGTGTGGATTGTCCAATATTTTGGCTGACATGCTTTAGCCATCTTCAGCAATGTGTGTAACAGTTGAAAATCAATATCCAGTGGTTTGCAAACGGAGAATTTGAAAAATCAAATCATTATGAAGAAAACAAAAATAATTGCAGCAAAATGCCATTAGACCAAAATATTGTTTAAGCAATTGATCTTCTTCCTCTGGTGTGTGGTGGGTATAGTTTCTCTCTCCTTTCCACTTGAAAGTAATTGTTTTTGAAATAATAGAACACAGGAAAAAAAGAGAAATGTTACTAATGGGGTGGAAAAATCTGCAATGAGATTACATAAATTAAAAGTTAAGACACAGTTTATATGTAGCAAAAAAATAGAATTTTATATTTCAAATTTTTATTTTATCACTGATGCACAGTTCAAGATAAAAGGGTTACATTTTTTGCATTGTTCTATAGGATTTCAGTGATGATACCTCAGGATATTTGGCATATGAATTTTGTAAGCTTCGATAAAATAAAAGAAGTCTAATTCACTAACCTTGAAGTCATAAGGGTTGTCTCTGAAGGTTTCACACAAAACAACTTCTGGGGCCATCCAGTAGGGAGTCCCAATAAATGTATCATGCTTCTGCAGTGTGTACTATTTTTTTGCTGAGACACCAAAATCCGCTGTAGAAATAAATACTGATCAGTAACTGAAAACATTGTTCCGAGATAATTTTAAATTTACAAGTATAATGTCACAAAACCAAGAATGCTACAGACATCATCTTTCCTGTTGTAAAATATGGAATGGAATGTTTTCTATGACTATTTGTAACAAAAAGTCTGGATGTACACTGTGTAGTCAAGAGTACAATAAACAACAGAACAGTGAAACTTGCAGCACACCAAAACCTACCAGTAAAGCATATTATCAGCATTTACTTCTGATTTCCTCAGAAACTTATAAATTCATAAGACATTTTTTCTGCATTTATTTCTGATTTCCTCAGTAACTTATAAATTTACTAGGCATTGTTTTCTTTCTATTTTGAAATTATACCTGGCTTCAGAATCTTTCACGATAAGACTACAATTGAAAGCACTGTTCTAATTATCATGGTTTTTCTGCAATCAATTAGTTACATTTAACATGAAACCCTCACATGAGGGTTTTATTTTTCATCCTTATTCTTTTACTAGTAGTTTCTAACTCTGATCATCTATCACTTTAATGACCATTACATGCTAAAAGAGTTTTATTTATTATTTTGATTCACAGTTAGAAATCCAATCAATTTTAGTATGATATGTATTTAGGAGTAAATAGCTGTTAAATTAGATCTGATTTTCCGTCTTATTTCTGGTTTTTGTACTGGCTTTTAAATTCAATCTGTACAATATAATTACATTTTAGGTACTGAAAATAAGTATGATAAATACATTTAAGTTGCAATTATATGAAATATCTGTTGACAGGAGGCATTATAAACTGTAGAGATTATCACTGTAAGGAATGGAAGCACTGTAAACTTGTATGTGTCTAGTGGAATGTGTAAGCTCTTTAAATGATAGGGATCTTGTGTTACCATGATGCTGTACATGTCAGAGTTTATTATTCTGAACCATGAATTAAAACCTAACAATGGTTATGGACCCTGGAGTATAATTAACTATTATGTACAATTCCATAATAACAAATTGTTAAAGTTTTTAGTGTCAGTTCGAAGAAGCTGTGGCAGACTGTTGAAATTGATTCAACACATATGAGTATCAACTGATCACGCACAAATTATGCATTACAGAGTTGAACGGTAATGATAAAATGTTACTTATGTAGTGTCATGGAAACCGATGAAACAGAACCATCAATGGTCACAAATGCAACTGAAAAACTTTAAGTTTGTATCGGAGGTAAAGTTTAGGCAAGGATCACACATACCTGTCAGATTCAAAGAACAGAAAAATGTATATTCAACAAATGCAAAGTAAACACGGGATGGAATGCTTGTATTCACTATGCGACAGCAATTTTTTTCAGGCGACTAGGTGAAAAATTTTATTCACAGAAATTAAATAATTATAATTAAATGGAATTATATTTGGGACAAGTATACAAGACTGTGGCAGAGCGTTTCTTGTGCAAGAAATGCAAAAGAGGGTGCAAACTTAGCTATGGCACTTTCGTGTTGTCTTACCTGAGGAATGAGAAACTATTATATCTGCTTTGTGTAAAATAGATCTATGTGCACTACAATGATAAAGTACCCCATTGCCAAAGATACAAAAAAAGAAAAAAAAAAGAAAAAGGAGTCATAAAACAAGCTGACTTCCTGAGGAAGTTGAATACACCATCTAAGGTTACAGACAGAAACAATATGAAAATTTTAGATGTGACACCTAACAGAAAACATGAAAAGCATTTTAAGAAAAGTAAGAGAGGCAAGTGTTTCAATCGTGAGGAAAAAGCAGTTTTCCTCAATTAAAACAAACTCAGCTACCAAAAATTTAACAAAGACAAATGGCACAACAATGCTTTCTGTAAGGAAAGGTACTGTAAATGTAAAGCTTATTGGTAATGATTTTACATTTAGTCAGACTGCAAGTTAGAAACAAAATTTGGGTGCTGACCAAACTATTAACTGAAAATAATAAAAAATAAGGATGTTGAATTTATGATAAAAAAGGAAATTTACCACTGAATATGGAATAGGAAACTTATTTAATGTGATGATAAAGGAACCTAATTTGAATAAAGTTTATAAAATTCATTACAATAAGAAAAGGAAAATTAGAGTCATTAGATTTGTGGCATCAAACATGATACATGTTAGCTAAAACCTAATCATAAAAATTGTCAAAACTAACTTTGAAATGGAGCTCCACCTCTGCAGGTTATATTAAATTGTACTCTTCCTCTGGCTCCACAAGTTTTATGAATAATGTGCAATGCAGTGTAGGGAATTTCATTGTACTTTCAACTCATAAGTCATGTGAAAGGTTTTCTAGTGTGATTATCGTTGCACAACATAAATTAGCACACTTCAAATGCAGAACGGTAGTTGGAGCTAGATGCATGGAGCATTCCATTTCAGAAATTGTTTGTGAATTCAACACTCATCGATCTGCAGTGTCAGGAGTGTGCCATAAATATGTAATTTTCCAGCTTTACCTGCATCCATGGACAACACAGTGGCTTGATCACATCTACTTAATGCCCAGACCAGCGAATTCTATCTCAAGGTGGCACTGTTGACAGTAACACTCAATATCGGTTGTACAACAGATGTGTCATTGCAGGACAGTGTAGGGAGACTTGGCATTTATGGGATGTAGCAGTAAAAGACCAATGCGAGTGCCTCTACTAACAAAATGTCATTGACTGTAGTGTCTCTCTAGATGGTAAGATTCAAATATGGCTAAGACCCCATGAGCCTATAGGCCCAGGTTGTCAAGAAGGCAGTGTGCAAGCTGACTGGGGCACCAACCTGGTATATGCTGTGTTTATGACAAGGACTGGTAACTATGGTCAAACAGAACCAACTACTGACTGGAAATTGTTATGTTCCACTACTTGCAGACCATTTGCAACCATTCATGGCTGTCGGATTTCCAAACAATGTTGGCCTTTCGCAGGATGACAACATGCCATGTCACCGGTTAAAGTTGTTATTGATTGTTTTGAAGAACATTCTGGACAAATTTATTTAATGATTTGGATACATAAATCTCCAGAAATGATTCCAATTAAACATATATGGAAGATTTCATTCTTGACATCAAAGGAATAACAAAACTGCTTAAGAATGTAAAAATGAATAAGGCTATCAGTTCAGACAGTATTCCTACTAGATTCTACTCTAGGTAAGCAAAGTTAATTGCACTGTATTTCATGAAATTATATACCACCTCCTTGGATCAAGGAAAAATACCAGCTAAGTGGAAGACCACCATCGTAAGCCCAGTATTTAAAAGTGGGAATGTTAATGATTCTCAGACTTCCATATTTTGCAGGATTTTAGAACATATCATCTATTCAAATATAATGCAGTTTTAGGATGAAGGGAAGATTTTAAAACCATATAAATATGAATTCATAAAGGGCCAATTATGAGACACATTTGCACTTTTAATTCGTGACTTGTGCTGTATTGCAGATATACAATTCCAGGTTGACACTCAGTCTCATGAACATATTGAGAAGGTAATTGGGAAAGAAAATCATATGCTCCGATTTATAGGTCATAATTTAAAAGTGTACACCGGATGTTAAATCGATTGCATACAAAGCACATGGAGCATCCTCACTTAGAATACTGTTGTTCAGTATGGGCCCCCACCAAAACGGGCTAATGGAGGCATTGGAGAAGGTCCAAAGAAGAGCCACCCGATTCGTGTGATATATAAAGATAAAGGGAAAGTGTAAGTGCGATGTTGAAGGAGTTAGGTTGGGAAGACCTGGAACATTGAAGACCATCCTCTTGGACAGAAGCTAACTAAAAATTTACGACTGACCTATTTCAGGATGATAGCAAACACACAATTACTACCAGCAACATTCATATCTAGAGCATAAGAGAAATCAGGGCCAGAAGCGATTCATATCTATACTCATTTTTCAACGAAAGATTAGGGAATGGAAAATAATAAGGATTTATTGAGCGAGAAAACATAGAATCTGATTAGTGTAGCTCTCGATATACTGCTCTGGCCATCCTGATCTGGATTTTCCCAGACAGAATGAGGCGAATGCCAGAATGGTTCCTTAAAATATCCCATGGGCACCTCCTGCCACATCTCGTATATCCCTTCCTACGCGCAAACGATTATAGACATTAGGATAGGTGCAATGCACCCTCCGCCACCTACTTTTAGTGTATTGTGAAGTAATAATAATAGTATGGGGGTGTAAGGGTTTGGGAGAGACAATACTAGTCTTTTCCAACCAAATGTCAACCTCTCCTTCACGTGGTGCACCCTGTTTGCACGGACGAGGCTCTGGCGACTGAAAGATTCCCGGTATAAGGAGTCACCCACTGCTTGCCAACGGCCTCCGAAAGGAGGGCGGAAGAGCGGGGAGTGGTTCAGGGCACCCTCTTGCCCTTGGGGTTGGAAACGGCCCCTAAAGGCGGATGAATCAGAAATGATCAACGGCATGGGGATGCAGAAGGCAACGGGAAACCACTGCATTAAAGACCCAAAGGGTATCCCGAGGACATGTAATCCTCTCAAATTACATATATCATGATGGCTTCTTCCTGGGTAAAATATTCCGGAGGTAAAATAGTCCCCCAATCGGATCTCCGAGTGGGGACTGTTCAGGGAGGAGTCATCAGAATGGATAGAAACATTCTACGAGTCGGAGCGTGGAATGTTAGAAGTCTGAATAGGGCAGGTAGGTTAGAAAACTTAAAAAGGGAGATGGAACAACTTAAGTTAGAAGTTGTTGGGATTAGTGAGATTAAATGGAAGGACGCACAGGATTTCTGGTCTGGGGAAAACAGGATAATTAGCACACAAGCTGTCAATGGAGTCACTGGTGTAGGATTTGTAATGAATAAGAAAGTAGGGAAACGGGTGAGTTATTATGAACAGTTTAGTGACAGGGATATTTTGATGAGGTTAGAAACTAAGCCCGTCCCAACCACATTAGTAAAAGTATATATGCCAACGTCACAGGAAGATGACGAAGAAATAAAAAAAATATACGCTGAAATTGAAGAATTAATCCAATATGTGAAAGGGGAGGAAAATCTAATAATCATGGGTGATTGGAATGCAATAGTGGGAGAAGGAAAAGAGGGGAATACTGTAGGAAGTTTTGGTCTAGGAGAAAGAAATGAGCGAGGAAGCAGGTTGCTAGAATTTTGTGAAAGATATAAGCTAGTAGTGGCGAACACACTGTTTAAGAACCATGCAAGAAGAATATACACCTGGAAACGTCCTGGGGATACAGGCAGATATCAGCTAGATTATATCATGGTCAAACAGAGATTCAGGAATCAAGTTCTAGACTGTAAAGCGTACCCAGGAGCAGACATAGACTCGGACCATAATTTGATAGTAATGAAGTGCAGGCTGAAATTCAAGCGAATAAGGAAGCAGCATAAGCAGAACAGACTGGAAGTGAATAAGCTGAAACAATCTAGCACAAGAGAAAAATTTGCAGAAATGGTAGACTTAGGTCTAAGAAGTAACTGTGAAAGGAGCTCAACCGAGGACGAATGGAATGCATTAAAGACCGAAATAATGAAAGCTGGCAAAGAAACATTAGGCTTTAGGGAACAAGCTGCCCGAAAACCTTGGATCACAGAAGAAATTTTGGAGCTGATGGATCAGAGGAGAAGGTACAAAAATGCTCAGGATGAAGCAGGAAGAGAGCAGTACAGGCAATTTAGAAATCAAATAAATAGGAAATGCAAAATAGCAAAAGAAAAATGGCTACAAGAAAAGTGTGAAGAAGTAGAAAAGGAAATGGTCGTAGGAAAAGTAGATGTTGCATATAGAAAGATCAAACAGAATTTTGGAGAAATGAAGAAAAGAGGTATGAACATTAAAGCTGCCGATGGGAAACCTCTTTTAAGCTCAGAAGATAGAGCTAACCGATGGAAGGAATACATTGAGAAACTGTATGATTGGGGACGACTTGAACAATAGTGTATTGGAAAAGGAAGGCGATGTCGACATTGATGACTTAGGAGATCCTGTTTTGAGGACAGAATTTAATAAAGCTCTGAATGACTTGAAAGCAAATAAGGCAGTTGGAATTGATGAGATCCCTGCAGAACTTCTTAAATCTCTAGGAGAGGAAGGAATCGAAAGATTATTCAAGCTGATATCAAAAAGTTATGAAACAGGAGAAATTCCAACTGATTTTAATAAAAATATCATCTTCACACTTCCAAAGAAAGCACAAGCCGACAAATGTGAGAATTATCGCACCATTAGTCTAACATCACATGCTTCAAAATTACTGACCAGAATAATATACAGAAGGATGGAAAGGGTAGTAGAAGAGATAGTAGGTGAAGATCAGTTTGGGTTTAGGAAAAATCGCGGTACAAGGGAAGCAATTCTGTCTTTAAGATTAATACTTGAAGGGCGGATCAAGAAAAACAAAGATACTTTTATGGCATTTGTTGATTTAGAAAAAGCTTTTGATAATGTTAGGTGGGACAAGATGTTCAAAATTTTAAAGAAGTCAGGTCTAAAGTATCGAGATAGAAGAATACTCTATAAACTATATAAGAATCAAGTGGCTGTAATAAAAGTAGAGAATCACGAGAGACATGCATCAGTTAAAAAGGGTGTGAGACAAGGTTGTAGTCTATCCCCGTTAATATTCAACTTGTATGTAGAAGAAGCAATGAAGAAAGTCAAAGAAAAATTTCCATGTGGCATAAGTTTTCAGGGAGAAAAAATCAGTATGCTACGATTTGCTGATGACATTGTCTTGTTAGCAGAGAGGGCTGAGGATATTGAGAAGTTATTGAATGGCATGAACAAAATACTGAAGGAAGATTTTGGACTGAATATAAATCAAAGTAAGACAAAAGTGATGAAATGTAGCAGAAATGATACCAATACTAGCAGATTAAATATAAAAATAGGATCGGATGCAATAGGAGAAGTAAGTGAGTTCTGTTACTTGGGAAGCAAAATTACAACCGATGGCCGAAGCAGGAATGATGTTAAAAGCAGAATAGCACTAGCAAAAAGAGCCTTCATGAAAAAGAGAAACCTTTTAGTTTCAAATATTGATCTAGGAATTAGAAAGAACTTTTAAAACTCTATGTGTGGAGCACAGCACTTTACGGTAGCGAAACATGGACTTTAGGAATACCGGAAAGAAAGAAACTTGAAGCATTTGAAATGTGGTGCTACAGAAGAATGCTGAAAATTAGGTGGACAGACAAAGTAAGAAATGAACGAGTTTTGGAAATGATGGGTGAGAAAAGAAGTTTAGTGGAAGAAGCTTACAGGAAGAAGAGACAGGCTGGTAGGTCATATTTTGAGACATGCTGGATTAGGTTAATTTGTTAGTGGAGGGAACAGTCGAAGGTAAGAACTGTAGAGGAAGACAGAGATTAGAATATATGAAGCAGATAATTGAGGACGTGGGTTGTAAGGGGTATGTAGAAATGAAGAGGTTAGCACAGGATAGGAAGGGATGGAGGATTGCATCAAACCAGTCTAAAGACTGACGACAGCAAAAAAAACAAAACAAAAAAAACAGGGTGTTACAAAAAGGTACGGCCAAACTTTCAGGAAACATTCCTCACATACAAAGAAAGAAAATATGTTATGTGGTACATGTGTCCGGAAACGCTTACTTTCCATGTTAGAGCTCATTTTAGTTTCGTTATCGTGCTCGTATTGTGGACGCCATTCTCCAGGGCTGCATCAGCGCATCAGGGATTCCATGCGACGGAGGATGGATGCATGTATCCTCGCTAACGGAGGACATTTTGAACATTTCCTGTAACAAAGTGTTTGAAGTCACGCTGGTACGTACAGTTGCTGTGTGTTTCCATTCCATGTTTAATGTGATTTGAAGAGAAGTAATAAAATGAGCTCTAACATGGAAAGTAAGCGTTTCCGGACACATGTCCACATAACATATTTTCTTTGTTTCTGTGAGAGGAATGTTTCCTGAAAGTTTGGCCGTACCTTTTTGTAACACCCTGGAGAATAAAGCGTGTTTGATGAGAGATTTTGGAAGAAAGAGGCCGTATGAAGAGATTAATGGTCTATACTGAGGAATACAATGGCATAAAGGTGTGAACTGATTTTGAGCAATGAACTGGATATAACGTGAAAAAGGAAGAAAATGAAATTGACCATAGAGTGGCGTTTAATTTCCATTATAATGTAATCGAAAGATATCACGTGGGTGTAAGCGAATCAAGGACTGACAAATTATGAAGGGTGTTTCTAAATAATTTACCTCAATCAGAGAAAGACATGAATTTAAGAATGGACCTACTATTCTAAATTTGTAAGCGAGCTGCGTGTGAGAAGATCTGAAATGGCATCACGACAAAAACTACCACACCAATTTGGATAACGTTTTCAAATTCTGAAATCTTATTGACTAGCTTAAAATCTGTGAAATATCTTATTACCGTGGAATTGACCAAAAAATGATAATTACTTCGATGGGGAAATATAGTTACCATAGACCACGCAGAATTTTAGATGAGAACTCCTTTAAAGAAACATTTCCAAACGATCACTCTATCATTCTTTGTATTATATAAGATGGAGGTTTTCTCTGCTATGCAAATGAATAAAATTTTCTCGGGTAACAAGCCGAGTTAGTCCATCGATTAAACACGATGTTTCGGCGGTCACAAACCCTGCGGTCACAGCAGCCGAGGAAGTAACTTCCTCAAACAGCGGCCCGCGAGTGCGATTGCTAGTCGAGTTGTTTACTTAGTGAGTCTACGAGGAGTGTGAATCCCGGAGTGAAACAGTTATATTTTAGAATCTAACGAGAAACCTAACAGAAAACAAATAGACAAATCAGTGGTGCAACCGAAAATGTCTGTCCCGCTAGACACGGGGCAGACAATTAAGACAGCCTTAGAGACAATATATTCCAGTAACGTAACCTTGCAAACGCAACCGGTGAATCTTACTACCAACGAAGTAACACAGTTTCAGGCAGCCAACAGCATGGGGGAGCCAATACATACCCCAGTCACCATAGCGAAGGAGCAACAACAGCAACCCCAGCAACAGCACATACAACAGCAATACATACAGCATCTGCAACAACAACAGCAGCAACAACAGCAGCAGCAACAACAACATCAACAACAAACGCAGCAGCAGCAACACCAGCAACATCAGATACCGGAGACGGGCGAGGGGCCGTGTAGTACTTCGCCGCTCGACCCCACAACGACTCCCGGTATAAACACCCACCAGACGACAGGTAGAGCAGAAGCAACTGTAGTTAAAACAAATCAGCTGATGGATGAAACGGTAGTCATGGACATCGCAGAGGATGGCAGATTGGAAGAGGATGAGGCTACAAGAACTCCCAGGAAGCGAGCTTGCGAATCCACGTCCGAAGCAGCAGAGAAAAGATTTGCAGTAGAAGAAGAGGCCAACCGGACCGTCGTAGATATGGAGATGACAGCACCTCCCCTGATCAATGCAGCCTCCCATCAAGCATCAACCAGCCAGACGGAATCAACACATGACACGAGTAAGCCTCCAGTTATTTCTAAATCAGTAAATTATTTCAAGCCTTCCGATCCGGGTCCTTATGACCTGTATGTCGAAAGTAAAGATCGTAATTTAGGCAAGCTACACCCAATGAGTATTGGAAAGCTGGTGCATACCAACATTCCGGAAGCAAAGGGGCATGTTGTAAACATTACCCCGTCAGGGAAGAATAGAATTAAAATCGAAGTAGATGACTACTCAGTAGCCAATAAGTTAGTTCAGTCGGCAGTATTTAAAAATAGAAACCTAGAAGCATATATCCCCACATTTCTAGTCAAAAAGCAGGGTGTTATCCGAGGAGTAGACATGACTCTAAACGAAGCAGAGATTATGGCAGACATTGAATCCCCAGTAAAAGTAACCAGTGTTAAAAGAATAACAAAGCGCGTTGTACGAAACGACTCATTATCAATTGTGAAATTACAGACATGCATATTAACATTTGATAGTCAAAAAATACCGCAATACGTATACCTATACGGCACGAGATGTGAAGTAAGCCCATACGTCCCAGCGGTCAAACAATGTTATAAATGCTTAAGATTCAATCACATAAGTACCCAGTGTAGAAGCGGGCAACGCTGCGGTAGATGCGGAGGTCCACATTCCGTGCAACAGTGTGAATCCAATGAAATAGTATGTGTTAACTGTAAGGGTCAACACGAGACCACAGATCGGACCTGCCCAGAATATTTATTTAGAAGAAAGGTACACGAAATGGCTACATTTCACAACATGTCCCTTAAAGAAGCCGAAGGCCAACTAAAGAAAATGTCTTATGCAAACTGTGTATCGAAAGTTTCCCCCAGTCATCCCCGACAGCCACCCTATATACCATTACTACAAAGTAGAATGGAATTCCCACCACTGTATAAAAGGAATACGCCAGTAGACGAAAACGTAGATCAACAACATAGCCACTCTCTAAATCACAATTCTGCAAAAGCATTCCAGGAAGAGATACAGGAAGGTCCGACCGAAATACTGTCAAATAACAGAGAGCAACCACCTCATCCAACACAGAACATCGCGGTCACTGCGATACACAACAACAACCGTGGGATAACGGTGAACAGGCAGAAACGCAGCGTAACTCAGCAACGTAGTAGGACAAACGACTATCGACAACATTGGTATTATCCAACACAAATGTCGGCAACACCAATTGGCCACAACCCCTATACTCCTAAAGCACAAAACCTAGTGAACCCTACCCTTATGGTAAATGGGAAAAACAGGATAGTAGAAGAAATTTTCAATCTAATACTAACAGTGGCGAGATACATGAAAGACAGTGGAACTGAGGACTTACAATTAGATGAAATTAGAAAATCTATTGAGACATTAGTAGAGCCTAATCTTCCTAACTTTAAACCCAACTTTAATTAAGGAAGATAGCGAATACTATATTACAGTGGAATTCACGCTCCCTCACTGCAAATCAAGAATCATTTATGAGAACACTGAGTACACGAAACATATCGGTTGCAACTTTATCAGAGACTTGGCTGAAGATGGACAGGAATATTTCCTTCCCATCATATACCTTATACCGCAATGACCGCGAAGATGGCTGGGGAGGTGTCGCGATCCTAATCGGGAACTCAATACCTCATACAGCGATCAGCATAGATCACACCCATATAGAAGCCTTTCAAGCAATAGCAGCCAGAGTGAAGATAAACCGGCAGGAAATTACCATAGTCTCACTGTACTGTCCACCAAGGAACAACATTCCAGAGCACGAATGGCGCAACCTTATGCAACAGCTGGAGCACCCGCTAATAATCTGCGGCGATTTTAATGCGCACAATACAGTATGGGGCTGCGAGATAACAGATACCAAAGGAAGGATTCTATTGGACCTAATAGAAGAACAAGAGCTATTTATCCTAAACGACGGATCGGCAACGGTACTCCCGCTGCCAGGACAACGTAAGTCTGCTATAGACCTTACCCTCTGTTCATCTTCACTTTCCTCGGAGTTCAGCTGGCGAGTTCTTTCATGCACATTGGGTTCCAACCATTTTCCCATAGAGATATCTGCCATAAACCCAACTAACCTTCCGCCATACAAACCTTGCTCCAAATGGAACTTAAATAAAGCGGATTGGAGCAGATACAAGGAAATCATGGAAAAGGAAACTAATGATATTCCAAGCTCTCTCCCAGAAATAGAGAAATATAACACTTTCATTAATTGCATCAATAAAGCTGCCCATCTCGCCATCCCGCAAAAGAAAGCTGTAAATCACCCAAGAGGAATAATAGTTCCATGGTGGAACCCTGAATGTGGAAGGATGATAGCAAAGCGAAAACTGGCGTTGAAATATTATAAGCAGTCTCCAACCTGGGAAAATTTTATTGGTTACAAAAAGGTCGACGCTGCTGTAAAACGGACATTAAAACACCAGAAAAAGGAAAGTTGGAAAAATTACTGTTCCAAAATCTCAAAAGAAACGCCACTATCAAAAGTATGGGCAACCATAAACAAATTTAAAAAGAAACAAATTCCGACACACTCCCTATATTGCTGGACCGAAGAATTTGCAGATATTATTGCTCCACCTTCGGTAGCATCGCCTCCAGCGCCACTACAAGAGCCTTTCACTGGAGCGCTTCCTCCATGCTTCCTGCTACCCTTCAAAGCAAACGAATTAGAAATTGCCCTCAAAAAATCAACAAATACAGCACCAGGGTACGACGGAATCCACTATAGTATGATTGCAAATTTGCCATGTAATGCGAAACAACTGCTCCTCCAGCTCTTTAACACAATTGGGATGTCAGGAAATATTCCCGAAGATTGGACTACGCATATTATTGTACCCATTTTAAAGCCGGGGAAAAAACCCAATGAGGCTACGTCATATCGTCCTATAACTCTAACATCCTGTGTCGCCAAAACGTTTGAACGCATAGTAAAACAACGACTAGAATGGTGGCTGGAACACAATAATCTGCTACCTAAGACTCAATTTGGTTTCCGTAAGGGATATTGCACATTAGATAACCTTACCCTCCTAACCACAGACATAGAAAAGGCTTTCACAGGAAAAGGATATTTAACAGCTATATTCCTAGATATATCAGGTGCGTACGATAATGTAACCCCAACAATACTGCTCAAAAAGCTGCAGGAATTGGGAATTCCCACATTATACTGTCAAAGTATCTACAACATGCTCCGTCAACGCACGATATTTATACGAAAACAAGATAATACCCTTTTCGGGCCTAGGAAACAAACTAAAGGAATACCTCAAGGATCTATTCTCAGCCCGCTGTTATACGCCATATACACCGCTTATCTTGAAAAAATCTTTGGCATTCACATTAAAATAGTGCAATACGCCGACGATATATGCATTTACACCATGTCGCCTTCGCTGCAATTAACGTTTCGTTGGTTAAATGAGGCGGCAACAGCGTTATCCAACTGGATATCCGAACACGGACTTAAGCTCTCACTAGCCAAATCGTCAGTGGTGGTATTCACAAAGAAACGGTATGCTCCCGAGGAACCAGTCATTCGCCTGGGACCGTATACCTTCCACATTGAAGCTTCAGCCAAAATACTCGGTCTTTATTTGGACAGCAAATTAACATGGAGCCGTCACATAAATTACATTCTAATGAAAGTGGGGAAAGCACTAAACATAATGCGATCTATCACTCGAACGTGGTGGGGAGCAGATCCCACAACTTTACTGACCTTATATCGCTCCCTAATACGCCCAGTACTAGACTATGGAAGTATTTTATTTGGGAATGCACCAAAATATGTTCTAGAAAAACTGGATAGAGTACAATTCAGAGCTATAAGATTATGTCTAGGAACAATGATGTCAAGCCCGACAAACGCACTTCTGGTAGAAGCAAAAGAAATGCCCCTCCACCTTCGCCGAGAATTCCTTACAAGCAAATACCTTATCCGTACAAGTGCTCTAAAGGAACATCCAGTACAAAAGAAGCTGTCACAAGTGTACAGCGGAAATAAAGATAATGGTCCATCTTTAGTGAGGAGAATGCCCCTATTAGCAGAAGGACATAAGGAATATGAAAAGATCAGACCACTGATACTAAAAAGCCGCATCATCCCAGGCTTCCTAAATCCATACGAGTTTATGTTTATAAAACTTCATATATATTACTTGCCAGAATATATCATCCGGAATAAAAACATTAATACAGCACTTTCACACTTCCTAAAAGTAACCTGGCCTAATTACACCCACATATACACTGATGGATCTAAAACCATGGAAGGAGTTGGATACGGCTATTATTGTCCTTCCACCAATGACTACGGACAAACAGCATTACCTGCAGAGACGTCAATATTCACAGCAGAAACCCTAGCAATCTGCGCAGCAATCAAGTATGGGTTAGACAAACAATTTGCTAGAATCCTAATACTCACTGACGCCAAGAGTGTGCTCCAAAAATTACAAAACCCAGTACGCAATACGAAGATGCACCAGTACCTATATGAAATTATCAAACTCGTCTCAGAAGCATATTCAACAAGTATACAAGTCCATTTCCTTTGGATCAAAGGTCACACAGGAATACTGTACAACGAAGCCGTCGATCAGCTGGCGAAACAGAGTATTAATGAGGGGAACTTCTTAGGCATTCAGTTACCTTGGACCGATTTTATACAACTCGTTACCAGGAAGGCATACAGTAAGTGGAATGAAGACTGGGCCCAGACACAGCTACTAAAAGGGAAACATTATGCAGCAGTTCAACCAACAATACCAAGGACACCGTGGTTTAAAAAATTCAATATAGCAAGAAGACACATAACAACAATCATTAGAATGAGATTAGGACACGGGTGCTATCCACAACATTTATGCCGCCTCCGAATAATTAACTCCCCGACATGCACTTTTGATCAAGAGACCTCAGATCTTAACCACATCATACTTTCATGTTCGCAATACCAAGCTCAACGTAAGCGACTATACAAACAATTACAACAGCTATCGGTTAGTTTCCCAGCGAACCTAATTACCATTCTACAATCAAAAAATATACAGGTCTACAATGCAATCATCCGCTTCTTGCAAGACACAAACATAAAGATCTAAAGCCCATAAAATGTAATGTATAAGAAATTTGTTACCTCAATGATGTCCTGTAAAGTTACCTTTGTAATGTTGCTATTATAATGTTATCGCACTATTGTTACAATGTTTTTATTGCAATGTTATTATAAAGGTCTTATTACCATGTTGCCATTGTAAAATTGTTATTGTAACATAGTTAATGTAAACTGTTGTAGTTGCAAGATGGCTAAATGGTCGCAGACCAAAGGCCAATAAATAAAATATATATATATAAAAAAAACCTGCGGCCATTGTCAAGGTCACTTGTCAATGGCGGCAGATATTGTTACCGCCGAAATGTCGTGTTTAATCGATGGACTAACTCGCTAGTTACCCGAGAAAATTTTATCCACTCGTTGTAATGTTTTATTATTATTATTATTATTTCGACTCTCTATTTCTTCAGTTCTCTCAAATACATAACATTAAAATAAACGGAATACGTTATTTAAACTAATAAGCTTAAGTAAAATTTAAAGCTCAAGATCATCTTTGCGTTTAAGAGCCACCAAAGATCACAGTACTGCTCTACGGATTATGTAAAAGTAGTTTTTAACTGATTTTTATTTCTCTAGTATTCTGAAATGAAGCTAAAAATAAGGTAATTAAACCACTATCCCATAGACGAACCGCAGAAAGAGTAACTAAGTTGCGGATTTAATTTAAGGAAAACATTTTTGTGGTTATATCGATACTCGTATACACAAAACGTGCCCACGAATTATAACTCTATTTTTGTAGCAATGGAAAGCAGACAATACGCCGAGAAATATACTTCTTATTTTGTATGAACCATCCATAAAATGGATTAGCAGTATACAGTGCAGTCATATTCTTGAGTAATTGCGGCATGCTGTTGGTGCAGGTGTTTAGTTCTGTATTATGACTCCAAGAGGTTGTGTAATTCTCCGTACAACTTTTGTTTTATTTGTGCAGAATGCAATGTTAAAATTCAACAAAGAAATTCTGTTCGGTAGCTGTAAAAGGCTTTGATACTAAAAATAAAAAAAAATAAAACCTATTTTACCAAGAACTTAGCTCAGCTATTTGGCCAGTGCCTCATACCCCAGAAAACCAATTTCACACCAGCACTCAAGTGTGGATTATTTCAGGAGTGATTCTGAGGATCGAGACACATTACCTTAACCTGGAAGAATACCTCTGACCATGTTTTGAAAGTACATTATCATTATTCTGTGCTTGTATGCATCGAAAACCCAGATGTATCTGATTCAGGATTGTTGGCTTTGACAGGAAGGATTCTACCAACTTCAAAAACTTCTAGAAGCTTCCACACATACAAAAATTTAAAACGGAAACGACAAATATATGATATTAGTACTGCACTAATCTGACTCGAAGAATACGTATGAAGAATATTAAAAATCAAGATCGAAATGTCAGCAATGAAGGTAAATTTTCTTACGACCTATTACGGATACAAGTTTTTGAAAGAAATTAAATGTGTGAGAAATAAAAGATTTATGTGAAACCGTTGTGGTTTCTTTATAAATAGATTTAGGTAAGTTCCATTTTATCTTCTCTTTAAATAAATTAATGTTTAAGTTGAACTAGTATACCCAGTTTAAAAATAAATGACTGATGGACATTGAAATTACAATTTCACCAATTCTTAATCTGTTCCATGTTTTGTACATAATACAGTAAAATATTGATATACTCATCTGTTCATGGAGTTTTCCGGTATACTACTTCTATTCTTAACTAAATACCACATTTTTAAAGAAGAATTTTCCAAATTAACTTGTGGATAGTGCTGAAGGAGCAGTTTCTGAAGCACTTAACCCACTATGGAGCTCGCTGTGTAATTCCCAAGAATATATATATACATATATATACATGCGGCTCTTTGTATCAGTATGCTTTTCACTCTGATCGCAGCTTTGCTCTCTTGTCCAGTATGTTTTCAGTCGGAGAATAAATTTATCAGTTATTTCTATTTTTATGTGATGTTTGGATTGAAACTTCAAAAACTGTGTAGATTCGTGTTTTATATTAGGGGGCGTCCATTAATGACGTGAGATGAAATAGAAAAAGGGGGGGGTGGCGAAATCTCACGAAACCTCACCAAGGGGGAGGGGGGGCCAACGGAAATCTCACGTGAGGTTTTGAAATTCTCCAAGAATTGTAGAGCCAAAAAAAAAGGCCTACAAATGATGCTAAAGTCTATTTTAGGAGTGTGTTTTGGTCCAAAAATCCTACCTTCGGAGCATGAGATCTAAAAAAAGAAAGTTGCGACATCAATTTGTAAATGTGGGGGTCCTCTCTCAAAATCTCATGTCATTTTAGAGAGTGGGGGATCCGACCAAATCTCACTAAGTCTCACCAAACGTCATTAGTGAACGCCCCCTTACAAGTATTTGTGAACCAGCCAATCATTTAGAAGTCTAGCGTTTTTTTGTCGTTTAGGAATTACGTTGTGAATTGTAAGAGTAATAACTAAGATTAAATGGGAATTACTTTACTTCACATAAAAATTCTAGACAAACAATTTTTTGTTTTTGTTTTTTTTTGTTTTTTTTTGTTTTTTGTTTGTTTGTTTGTTTACATGCTCAACATTACAGCTATCGACGGAACTCACGTCATGTCGCATTTACACTCTCGCCTCGCGCCTCGCCTCGCACCTCGTGCACGAGCGCTGACACGAACTGCCGTTTACACTCTAAGCAAGAATTCATTCATGGATGACTGGTGGGCGTGCCAGCTTTCGTGGTGGGCTCTGGGGGTTTGGTCCAAGAGTGAAACGTTTTTGTTATTTATTTTTTTAATTAATTGACTTTTTAAGGTTTTTAAATTAGATTTAATGATTTATTTATAAACGTTTCTCGGAAACAAACCGAGTAATATTATTATTGATGTACAATATTACTCGCTTTCTTTCCCGAGAAACGTTTATAAATAAACAACGCCGAGAAAAATTGCATTCATTTATAGATTTAATTATGTTGATTTGTACCTTAAAGGAGCTAATAAAAATCTTATAGGTTACCAAAATGTTCTGTATGTCATTATTTACTGAAAACTTTTAAGTACTGCGTTAAAATCTATTAAGAAGAAAATTTCAATAGTTTCCTGAATTATTATCTATAAACGATAATAACTCCAGAGGATATCGACAGATTCCGTACCCACCTCAACTAACTTTAGACATGGAAAAACGGTTTGTAGATATTTTGAAATTCGATGTGTATGACTGGATGAAAAATCCTTCTACCGCAAATATTGAAGAGCTGTTAGAACTTGACAGGAAGAAGGTTTAGAAATCGTATATGACGCAGAAAGTAAACATAAATTCTGTAATGATGGATATGAAAACCCGTGGCAGAATAATAATAAAAAAAAACCTGTCATATCAAAATGTATGACAACTGATATTCAGTTTAATGAAACCTTTTCCTTCATATCTCATGTAATCAGGCATTTGTGCTGTTAATCATATTATAGCCAAAGAAAGAAACCGAAAGAGGAGACCTTTGTTCCTTGCAAAATTGACCAAGATCTCCAGTTTTTATTTTATCAGCATCTGCCTTAGGAATCTCATTAATAAATCAAATAATAAAATCTAATTTCACCTAGCTTCGTCCTTTTATATACGCAAAGTATAAATAAAAAGACAAATTTAACTACAGTGAGTAGTTTTATAAAGACTTATTGTGCCAAACGTAGCGAAAGTCAGTACAAAGTATATGGCAAATTATTATTATGGGCTTTAACTCGCTGTGCGTCTGTTTCATAAGGTCTACATTGATACAAAAGTGGGCGGTAGGTAAAAAGGTTGACTACCTCTGCTGTAAACAATGTGCTCGCGCCTTTGACTCGCGTCAAGAAACCGCCACTGAGGCCAGCGGCACCATGGAGGATTCCTCCATGAGCGGCACTCGCGAGCTTAGACTAGGCGAGGCGAGACTACGCGAGTGCACCGTTTAGCACTCTCGTGTTCGCTGTGTCTCGCCTCGCCTCGTCTAAGCTCGCGCGAGAGTGTAAACGCGGCATCAGAGTTATTTGTCAACCACACTTTGGCTCGATGTTGCATAGTTACCAAAATTATTTTTCTATTGTTCTGCAAGGAATGGTAGATGAAAATTACGTCTTTATTGACGTTGGAGGTTATGGTAAACGGAATGATGGTGGAATACAGTGTAACGATAAAATGGCTGGTGGTGGGGAAATTGTTGGGGTACTGGTGATTACTTGATTGCAGGTTCTTATACTAAAGTCGCCATATGAATATTCTTCCGATTTATTATCCAAATACACACATACAAGACCACCACCACCAATGATTATACTTCTTTAACTCGATCGTGTATAAAGGCTATGCGGCACTTCTGTTTGCAAGTTCGGAACTACACAATCATCACTTGGTTCGTATACCTTGTTTCAACTCCTACAAATGTACTAATCTTTACGAAGCACTAATTTTTTATATGCTTGCAAGTGGCGTTTTTATAAAGTTGCATCTGCTCCGCACAATAGTGCCGGGCGCGTGGCCAAACTATTACCGGGCGCGCAGACACTCACGACCAATCTCACAGACGGTCAGCGGCAGACTGTAGGTAGGGCTGTTGATAAAATATCGATATTTTTTAAAATAAAATATCGATATTTATGAGTGATATTTTTTATGATGATATATCGATATTGAAATCTGGATATCGGAGTCCGATATTTTTTAAAAATAAGTTGTTATTTTCCGTTTTCCTCGTAGAATATTCCAAGTTATTATTGGAGGGAAAACGATTACCTGTGTTGCACATGCAATACATTTTCATAGATAGAATTTTAAGAAACAATGGAGAAGTAGGGCCGCCGTAAGCGGGCGTGCAAGGCAGCATATTATGTAGCGCGCACCTTTTTTTTTTTAGCTCAATAGCTGCTTCGGGTGGTCGGTGGCGACAATCGAGATGGCAACAATGGGGGCGGTAATCTCACAGTTTTTTGACCCGTTTCGGAAATTTCCAAGATCCACCTCTGGCTGTAGTTGGACAGGGGGCGGCATAATCGCTATTGCACGCGGCCGCTCAAATAGCTAGCAGCGGGCCTGTGGAGAAGTAAAAAACGAAGATAAAATAACTCATTCAATATTCATTAGAATTCTTGTCTCGACATTTTGAAAAGTTTTCAATCAATGCAAAAGTATTAGCATTAAGAAACTAATCGTAATGTCACAGGTATGGGTAGGGTTGCCAGATAGCCGGAAAATCCGGAAATGTCCGGGAATTTTGTGTCTGATCTCGTGTCCAGGAATTATGCGTTATTGTCCAGGAATTTCCGTATACTTAGGCTTGCCAGGTTTCTGAAATGTTCAATCGGGACACTAGAATGCCCCCCCCCCCCCCCAGCGTCATGGGTATTCAAGGGTTCAGACCCTTGGTGGGTTTCAGAGTGTTTTGGAGGGTAGTTTATTCTCAATGCTATGAATACCTAATAAATGGTTAATGATCAGTAATTACTGATTAGGAACCTAAACCAGGGGTAATAATAAATTATACTAAAATACAAATTTAAATATTTTATTTCTTACATGTGAGTGTTTACATATAAATGTAATAAGTTGACTAAGTAAGATTGTGAGAAGAAACCCTTTGGATGAGGAATAACAATTTTAACAGTTTTTACATGTACTTTTAGAAAGTCTTTTTTGGTTTTAATCTTGTTGTAAAAATCTTCACAAGTTAATCCGATAGGCTAGGCAGGAACAGACTGACATTTCTATCGCAGGCGACTTTCGCCGTGGTGAAGGTGGGCGAGTTAAATGTTACAGTAACATTGTTACTGCACACGAGGAGTGTAATACTAATACAATACTGGACTCACCCGGAGAGTGCATGCGCATGGTCATGATTGGAGAGACAAGGCGATGTGATGACAATATTTTTATATTTATTTATTAGCAGACATTCATTCTTTAATAGTTTTCACTTTTCATACAGTACAGTTAAATAAATGACAAAGTAATTATCCTAAGTTATACTTCACAGTTAATTGTTTTAAGACATTTCTGGTCATCTATATCTATAAATTATAGTTTATAACCAAATTTAATGTTTACCGGGACGGAGGGAAAACCGGCCGGGACACCGGGACTTTGTCTAAAAACCGGGACTGTCCCGGTCAAACCGGGACGTCTGGCAAGCCTACCTATACTAGTTTTTTTCTCAAACTCAGTTCACCACGGTGGCCATGAGGCCAAGCCAAGTATCCCATGCTCGCAGCGGGAGGATGGAATTTCCCTTAAATCAGAGTAATTGAAACTGACAGGAAAATACTCTTTGAATTTTCTTTGACTTTGAAAATTCTAGATGCAGTTAACATTAACTCCCTTTATACAGAGTTCACATGTCTGAAACGTGTTTTTCAGGTCCTTCCAAAAGACTTTCCAAACCATAAAATCTGGGCCAATTTCATTAGAACAAGCGTATTTAATGATTTTGAATATTTTTTAAAAATAGTTGGTTTTGTTTTTTCAATTCCAACCAACAATGACTTTAACGAGACAAGTTTTAGCCCGTTGAATAATTTATGAAATAAGAGCGAAACAGAACGTTCATGGATTCGATCAAGGATGAACTGCAAACACAATCAATTTTGAAGACTTGCTGAGAAATTTTATCAGTTTTGCAAAGCAGTGACGGAGAAATATTTATGAAAATGGCAAAATCTAGTAATAAATATTTTAAAAGTAATTGATTAAGATCTATTTTGATTGATGTTGATTTTGATTTCGCTAATGATAGATGCTAATTTTTTTTTATTTGTTGATAAAACCTGATGTTGATTTTCTGACTAATTTTAATTAATGAGCCTAACAGTTTTCAGTTTTTGTTTAATATTTTTGAGATTTTGGTTGATAATACCCGATGTTGATTTTGTACCAAAGTAAAAAATTCCTAACCAGGTGGTCAATTTTTGTTTTAAGTTTAGTATTTTTCCTTTTGATTCATAATACTTGATGTTGACTTTCTACCATAGTTTAATTAATAAACTTAAAAGAGGTGCTATATATACGTTAGATAGCATATTTACCTGAAATAGAATTTTTTATTAATTTGCATTTTTGTTCACTCTTAAACATACCGCTAAAACACTTTTTAGACCCAGAAATGTCCCGGATATTATAAGCCTGTATCTGGCACTCCACAGTCAAATATTTCGCGCGAATTGGATACGCTTCTTGTTCCATACCAACAGAAGAATTGAGTTCCAAAATTATGTCACAGCCAGTTTTGTTATATCACTTACGAATTTATTAAGATAAGAAATTGAAAAAAAGACTCTACCACTTTTGGATTGCCTTTACAAAGCACTATGCTAAAAACTTATTATTATAGATTGGTGCCTTTAAAAAACAATTTGTTAACGCAAAAGGAACTGCAATGACAGTAGCGGCTCTAGGATTTTTCCAAGCTGGGGAAAAACTGAGATTGCCGCCTCTTCAAACATTGTTGCCAGCCAGACCCCGAGAATCAGCCTAGAATCACATCCTTGATGGTTGGCCAAACGCATTGATGTAATCACTTTAACTGTTTGCCAAACGCATTATTGGACACTATTTTGCCGCCCTCCACCCCTCAAGTTATCGCCCAGAGCTAGTACCCCGGTTAGCCCCCACCCCTCACCCTAAATCCTGGATTCCACCTAGAATCTCAGCTTTAAAAAATTGTATTATGATAAAACCTTACCCATTTGCAAAGCAATATCAAAGAAGGGGAAATTTTCAATTAATGTAGGGAGTTCTCCATTAATAGTAGAAGAAACAACGGGAAAAACATGAGTTCATGCTCTTGAAATGTATGTCCAATGAAGTTTCTGACATGAATTTTGGTGCAAAATTTTACTTCATTCACCACCTTAGTTTGGAACCTTTTTGGATCTGAAACTCTTTTAAATGACTATGACATTCTCTCATCATAATTCTATGCAACGTCCAGTTGTCCTAGAAAATGGTAATTTGGTACACATACTTGGTTTCATACCCACAGTATAAGAAAAGTTCCTGAGTTTTTTCAATGCCAATCTAAAAGCTGAAACGTCGCAGAGAAAATTTGTAGGTTAATTGCTTTCTTCTTGATGAGGCTATATGCCTTTAATTTCAGTTATGCACAAACATCAGGAGCATAAAAAACACAATTTTACTTTGTTACTACATTTAATTTGGAATTTATCGGTAGTCCTACACCGACGGTAACAATGCAGACAAGGCGTCGCTCGCACAGAACGAATCGGACTCGAGCCCGTTGTTTTACAAGAGCGTGCGTTGTCGAGGAAAGTATTTTGACATGCAAATTGGATGTAAGCAGGAATATTGATAAATTCTGATACACAATCTCTGCTAAGGTGCAAACATTTGGTCCAAAAAAGTAAGACGACTCAGAATAAGCTATCAACCTACAAAAAGAAATTAAATTCCACATAAAACAATACTTGTAAAAAAAAGGTGACATGGTCACTATGCAAACTCTGATAATAGAACATCAACCTAATTAAATGCCTCTACAATGTTGCATTATTGAGCTTTTAAACTCACAAAAGCCTCGATTTCCTTCAATGCTCTTTCTGAATTCACAAGTCTTTGAGTAAATCATAAACATTATGCCTTTCCTTTTAGTAAAGTAGTAGTACAATGGCTAAATCACAATTAAAAAATTATCCGTAACGTCATGAAAAAACATTTTTTTTCAGAACTCTTCATTATTAAATAGCCACAAGACTTCACCCTTTTTTAAAATGATTTGTTTTTGTAACATTGTATTTATACAATAGGGTCGATATATCGATACTTTTTCTTCGATATATCGAATCCGATATTAATATTTTTAAAATATCGATATATCGAAAATCCGATATTTTTTAAAATATCAACAGCCCTAGCAGACTGACTCCAACAATCAGACTCGCACCTCGCGTCTTAGGGCCGTATTACACTAGGCGACTTGGCAGCGCAACCAGCCGTGCCACTGGTGGCTCTGCTCGTCGCTGGGCAATGAGTGTTATGGAGCTTATTACACTAGGGCAGCCAGTGGCGCCGCCAGAAACTGACAGCCGGCTGGCTGCCCTGCCCGGCGACCAGGCCGGCAACCACTGGTGGCCGAGAGTCGTGGCGGGGCATTGTATCTTACGTAGCTGATTACACTAGGCCGCCAGGCGGCGCCGCCAGACTCGCCACCACGCGTTCAGTCTACTGTTCATAAGCCCCTTCCTACTTTACGATTTTAAAGTTGCAGAGATACTGAGTGACAGGTTTGGTGAGACAATTAGGGACAGTCTTCCTGTGATGGGAAGGAATTAATCAGAGGAGAGTATAAATGACGAACCTACAAAATTTGAAATAAATTCTCAGGAAATTGCGAAGTAACTCAGAAAGCTAAAAAAACGTAACATAACTGGTGTAGGTAATATTACTACAGATTTATTAAAGATTGTGGGATACGATATTGTACCTTATCTTAAAATTTTGTTTAAAATGAGTTTGGAGACTTGCTGCTTACCAGAGGATTGGAAAAGACCGATAGTAGTACCAGATCATAAAGGAAGGGTTAAAAATATGGTGAAAGTTCCTGGCCAATTAGTTTGTCATCAGTGATAGGCAGAATGATGGAGAGATTGATATGCAACTATATCAGAAATGTCTGTGAAACTAGTTTTCAGATCGACAACATGGCTTTAGGCAAGGATATTCATTTGAATCTCAGATATTTCAAATGAAGATATTTCAAATGAATTGGAAATGGGAGGCCAAGTTGATAGTGTGGCACTAGATCTTTTTAAGGCATTTGACAGGGTGAACCATAAAATGGTTTTAAATAAACTGAAATATATTGAATTGGATGAAAAAGTTACTTGCTGGGCACAGGAATTCTTAAAAGTCAGAAAGCAAAGGGTTAGAGTAGGAAATACATTATCAAAAGAAGTGGAAGTAAATATGGGGTTGCTGTTCATTATTCTAATGAATGACTGTGTTACGGTGAGAATCTAGGTATTTTGCAAATGATACAATGGTATACAATAGGTTCAAAACCGGTGAAGACTGAAACGTTGCAGGATGATCTGGATAGAATATCTATGTGGGTAGGTCAGCATGGAATAAAGATAAATGCCAAGAAGAGTCGGCTTATAAGATACAAAGATAAATAGATCTAAAAGTTAATTATGATTACAGAGTGGGTCAGATTTGCTTGATGAAGTGTAAATTCTATGCATAACGTTTGATAAACTCAATTGGGCAGGTGGTAGAAAAAGGTTACAGAATCCTTCATTTGCTGAAGATGGTGATGAGAGGATGTACACAGACGGAAAAAAAAAATCCCAACACCAAGAAAAAATTATTGTAGAGTAATGAAATTTGGACAATGCATTTGTCAAGTTAACATGTTTAATTGATTAAATTTTCAAGATCACAGGTTAATTTAAGCTCAAGAAAATGCATTTCAAATGTGAAATACTGTTAAATTAATAGCCGGTGTAACCTCCAGAATTTTGAATGCAAGCCTGCAAACGTGAATGCATTGTGTCATACAGGTTTCGAATGTCACTTTGTGGTATGGAGTTCCATGCTTGTTGTACTTGTGCTGTCAATACTGGGACGGTCAGTGCTGGCTGTGGATGATGCTGGAGTTGTCGTCCAATGATATCCCATACGTGTTCAATTGGAGACAGATCTGGTGATCTCGCAGGCCAAGGTAACATGTCGACACTCTGTAGAGCACGTTGCGAGACAACAGCGGTATGAGGGCGAGCGTTATCCTGTTGAAAAACTCCCCCTTGAATGCTGTTCATGAATGGCAGCATTACAGGTTGAATTACCAGACTGACGTACAAATTTGCAGTCAGTGTGTTTGGTATAACCACAAGAGTGCTCCTGCTGTCATAGGAAATTGCTCCCCAGACCATGACTCCAGGTGTAGGTCCAGTGTGTCTAGGCCGCAGACAGTTTGGTTGCAGGCGTTCCCCTGGCCTCCTTCTGACCAACACTCGGCCATCACTGGCACCAAGGCAGAACCTGCTTTCATCAGAAAACACAACAGATCTCCACTCCGTCCTCCAATGAGCTCTGGCTTGACACCACTGGAGTCGCAAACGGCGATGGCTTGTAGTCAGTGGAATGCACGCTACAGGGCTGGAGTCATGGTCTGGGGAGCAATTTCCTATGACAGCAGGAGCACTCTTGTGGTTATACCAAACACACTGACTGCAAATTTGTACGTCAGTCTGGTAATTCAACCTGTAGTGCTGCCATTCATGAACAGCATTCAAGGGGGAGTTTTTCAACAGGATAACGCTCGCCCTCATACCGCTGTTGTCTCGCAACGTGCTCTACAGAGTGTCGACATGTTACCTTGGCCTGCGAGATCACCAGATCTGTCTCCAATTGAACACGTATGGGATATCATTGGACGACAACTCCAGCATCATCCACAGCCAGCACTGACCGTCCCAGTATTGACAGCACAAGTACAACAAGCATGGAACTCCATACCACAAAGTGACATTCGAAACCTGTATGACACAATGCATTCACGTTTGCAGGCTTGCATTCAAAATTCTGGAGGTTACACCGGCTATTAATTTAACAGTATTTCACATTTGAAATGCATTTTCTTGAGCTTAAATTAACCTGTGATCTTGAAAATTTAATCAATTAAACATGTTAACTTGACAAATGCATTGTCCAAATTTCATTACTCTACAATAATTTTTTCTTGGTGTTGGGATTTTTTTTTCCGTCTGTGTATTAGAGAAGTTAGGGAGTTGGGTTACAAAACTTTGGTCAGATCATTTGTTGAATATGGTGATATAGTTTGGGACCACAGTTTGGAGATCAAATACAGGAGTTGGAAGGTGTGCAAAGAAGAGCAGCTAGATTTGTCTGTGGAAATTATCGCAGGACCCAGTCAGTAACTGATATGATACAGGAGCTGGATTGGGACACATTGGAGGAAAGGAGGAGGGTGAAGAGAGTGCTGTAAATGTGCAGGGCATATGCTGGTGATTGGACTTGGAGGGAAATTGGTAAAAGAATTAGGAATAGTGCATGGAAGGAGAAAGGCGACCATGACCACAAGTTTGGGCTCGATTTCTTGCATAAGGGAGTGGAAAAATTTTTCTTTAGTTGTTAAGGGCGTCAGGAACTGGAATTTATAAATCGGAAAAGTAAATGGCGAAGGAATTTAACATTCCAGCTATAAAAGAAAATTTAAATATATACATATAGGGGAAATTAGATGACTAGGGAAATTGCTACCGGAGTGTTAGCTCCATCGCAATTAAATTAATTAAAAATAATTAAAATGAAAAAGGAGGGCGAATGGAGAGAAAGATGTATGTACATTGCTAAGGGAATCTTTACTCTTTTTGATGAATTGTATTCAGATGACAACAAGTTTTTTAATTACTTAAGAATGTCTAAATCGTCTTTCTTTTAATCATTGTACTTAAAGGTTGATATTACCGGGAAAGATACGAAAATGAGAAATTCTTCTTGCTTTACCCCTTTGTCTTCTCTACACTTTCACTTCCTCTAATTTCCACAGTGACATTCTGTAGTTCACTGGACATATTCAACGACACAATTCGCGTACATTGCGAGGATAACAGCAAAGAGACTGCTCGGTTGTGCGAGTGGCTGGCTGGCTGCGCCACCAGAATCCTGGTTGCGTCGCCAACAGACACACCAGTGCCTCGGCTGTTTTTGCCGCCAAGTCGCCTAGTGTAATAAGACAATTGGTTCGTTCCGATTCATCCGCTTAACACAAACATGGTTTTAATACTGTCTCGCCACAACAGGGTTAGCCTAAATGAGGCTTCACAATACTGTGTATTGAAAAGTATTTGACCTAGAAAGACAAGTGATAAATGAAAAGATACATCAATTCACCAAGTTCTGGATACATACTATAAATGTTCAATGTATGTGCCCTTAGTCACGCAGCACACATCCAAACGATAGTCCAGCTCCTTCCATACTTTCGATATCATGTTTCTGTCAATATGCGTCACAGCAGCAGTTATCTGTTCCTGTAATGTAGTGTTGTTGCCATTGGGGGTACAAAAACTTTGTCTTTCACGTAATACCACCAGAACAAATCACATGGGGTCAGATCTAGCGACCTAGGGGATCATGGCAAAAGAGCAACATCACTCAGAATAGCGCGCCCTATCCAGCGATGGACATTTGTACTCCATTGAGGTGAATCCTAGTTAAAGGGAACAAAGATTTGCAAATATCTTAATAAGGGAAGGAGGACTTACACAAGTGGTTGAGCAAAACACTAGGGGACAAAATATTTTGGATATATTTCTAATTAAGCCCGATGAAAACCTTTTGAGGTATCAAGTAACTGAAGGAATAAGTGATCATGAAGCAGTACTGATGGATATTAGAGGATTCAGTAAACCAGGAGCCAAAATTGAAGGGGGAAATAGGTACAGTTTTATAACTGTAAGGCACAGGTTTCGAATTTGAAGAGATATTTCAGAGAACAATTCAGCAAATGGAAGGAAGGCGCAAGTACAGTAGAGTCAAGGTGGGAAGAGTTCAAGGAGATAATAAGAAAGGGGGAAGAATAATTTATTCCAAGGCAGAAAATAAAGAGAAGTAGAGAACCTATGTATTATAATAGGGAAGTGAGGAGGTTAAAGAGATTGGTAAGAAAAGAACATAACAGAGTTAAGAGATAGCAGGGTAGTAGGGAATATTTAAAACAACTAAACAAGGACTTAATAACAGCAAAGAAAATGGCTAAAGTTGGGTTTATGAAGAGTATTGTCATTGCAGGAGGACCATTGACTGATGCATCTAGAAATTTCTATGGCTATATCAGGAAACTGAGGGAAAGGGAGGGTGTAGAAACACTTATAGATAAGGATGGAGAAGAAGTTACTGACGATTTGAAAAAGGCAGAGATTTTAAGTAACTGGTTCAGTGAAAGCATTAGGAACAATGAATCAGAAACAGGAGGGTCTAATTCGGAGAACGAGCTTAACAACACAATTAGAATTTTTTATATTAGCATAAAGCCACGAAAACGCCACCAGTTGCTTAAAAGTTTTTATTCTTTAAAACTTTATTGCAGTTTCGACAAATTCATGTTTGTCTTCTTCAGAAGTATGACACCTAAACAAAAATTCAGGTTAAAATTGCACTATGATAAAATATATACATACAGCTTTTATCTTTAAAATATGATATTATACATACGTTAAAATTACATAGGCGAAAGCATTATCACAATTCAGTCACTTTCGTGCGAAGTTGCACATCGTCACGATTCTTCCTTCCGTCTACTAGACAACATCTGTACGAGGCGGGCGACATCCGCCAACTGACCAGTTATATGTGAATCAATGAACTTCGTAAATTTGTTAGATGGCGCTACGGGGTATATTATTATGGCTACATCCAAAATATGATAAAAGATAACAAATTTATTGTGATTCCCTTTCTAGGAAATATATCGTATAGAATTAAACGCCTTTTAGTTAAAAAATACAGATGCAGGGTAACATTCTCTACTCGTGACAGTATAAAGAAAAACATTAGACATGCCATTAAAACGACGAATAACCCCTTTTCCAATTCAGGAGTTTATAAATTTAAATGTAAAAATTGCCCTCAGTACTACATGGGGCAAACAGGCAGGCAAATAAAAATCAGATATAAAGAGCATATACAAAAAAAGAAAAGCAGCAACATTCCTAATTCCAAATTTGGCGAACATCTGTTAAAGGCAAACCACTCGGCGAGAGGTTTAGAAAGTACGATAATTCTACACAGAGAAAAGAAAGGACGTAAACTAGACCTATTAGAAGAATTAGAAATTTTTAAGCACTTAACGAAAAATGATGGTAATATGCTTAATGACCAGCGGGAATTAGCTGACAAACAATTCTTAGAAGCTTTCAAGCCAGTAATTTCAACTGAATAACATATTTTAATACATATGTCTATAATTTTCGATTCTCCTCAAAAATTCTATTAGTTAAGTAATTGTTTATATATGAAGAAGATTTTAACAAATTTTTAAATATTATGTTACAATTTTTATCATATTACATTTAAGCTCTTCTTTTAAATAATCTGAGTCACGATAACATTTTAGGAATAGTGCAAACTTGCACCTCAGCCCATCATTCCATAATGCAATCTTTACACAGTAAACTAAACTTGCTTTTTAAGTAGCCATAATAATATACCCCATAGCGCCATCTAACAAATTTAAGAAGTTCGTTGATTTACATATAACTGGTCAGTTGGCGGAAGTCGCCCGCCTCTTACAGATGTTGTCTAGTAGACGGAAGGAAGAATCGTGACGATGTGCAACTTCGCACGAAAGTGTCTGAATTGTCATAATACTTCCGCCTATTTAATTTTAACGTATGTATAATGTCATATTTTAAAGATAAAAGCTGTATGTATATATTTTATCATTGCGCAAATTTAACATGAATTTTTGTTTAGGTGTCATTCTTCTGAAGAAGACAAACATGTATTTGTCGAAACTGCAGTAAAGTTTTAAAGAATAAAAACTTTTAAGCAACTGGTGGCGTTTTCATGGCTTTATGCTAATATAAATTTTTTTTTACCGTTGCTGACACGCAGCTATGCTCAAGATTTTACAATTAGAAATGACGATAGTAAAAAATTTTATATTCATCCTGAGGAAATCATGACGGAAATAAGAAAGCTGAAAAAACATAAAGGGGCTGGTGAAGATAATATTACTACAGATATCTTAAAGATAGCCGGATGTGACATTGTACCTTATCTTGAAATATTATTTAAATTGAGTCTGGATACTTGCTGCTTACCACAGGACTGGAAGAGTGCAATAGTAGAACCAGTACATAAAGGAGAGGTGAGAAATAGAGTTGAGAATTACAGGCCAATCAGTTTGACATCAGTGGTAGGTAAATTAATGGAAAGATTGATATCCAACCACATCAGAAATATATGTGAGGAACGTAGTGGTTTTCAAGCAGGCAACATGGGTTCAGGCAAGGATATTCATGCGAATCTCAGTTGGTGGGATATATGCAAGATATTTCAGATGAAATGGACAAGGGAGGCCAAATTGATAGTATAGCACTAGATCTGTCAAAGGCGTTTGACAGAGTAAGCCATAAAATGGTAGTAAATAAGGTAAAAACCATTGGAGTGGATGAGAAAGTGATTTGCTGGGTAGAAGAATTTTTAAAATGTAGAAAACAGAAAGTTAGGGTAGGAGATGTAGTATCAAAAGAAGTAGAAGTAAAAATGGGTGTGCCACAGGGTAGCGTATTGGGACCATTGCTATTCATTATTCTAATGAATAATTGTGTTGACATAATGCTGTATAAAATAATCAAAACGATAGAGGATTGTAAACAGTTGCAGGGTGATCTGGAAAGGATATCTAGTTGGGTTGGTAAACATGGGATGAAGATAAATACAAAGAAGAGTCAGCTTATTAGATACACAAATAAAAAACAAAAGGTTAATAATGAATATAAGGTGGGGAAAGAATTACTTGCTGAAGACTTGAAATGTAAATATCTTGGCATTACTTTTGATATCAAGCTTAATTGGGCTGGACACATTTGACAGGTGGTGGGAAAAGGTTTCAAAGTTCTGCACTTGTTGGAGAGAGTGATGAGGGGATGTACGGGAGAAGTAAAGTAATTGGGTTACATAACTTTGGTGAGACCATTGCTCGAATATGGTAGTGTAGTATGGGACCCTCATTTTACGTATCAAATACAGGAGCTGGAGAGGGTGCAAAGAAGGGCTGCCTAGATTTGTTTTTGGAAATTATCGCAGAATACAATCAGTGACGGGTATGATAAAGGAGCTGAAATGGGATTCATTGCAAGACAGGAGGAGAGGATGATGAGGGTCACAGGGCATATACTGGCGATGAGGCATGGAAAGATATTGCAATAGGTATGAAAAGTAGTGCATGGAAGGGAAAAGATGACCATGACCACAAGCTGGCACTCGATTCCAGGCACAAGGGTGTGGGAAGATTCTCTTTTTTAGGTAAGGGTGTCAGGGATTGGAATGAGTTACCAAGAGAAATGATGAATAATTTACCGAAAACTTTGAAAGAATTTAATGATAAAATTTGAAGAGGGCAATTGTAGGTGGGTGCAAGATAAGTGGAAGATGGGTGTGTAGGGAAATTGCCACCGGAGCCTGTGCTCCATTGCAATTAAATTAAAATAAAAAAATCACGCAAAACGGCTTAATTGGATGAATGGCTATCGGGGGAAAAACCATTCAAAATTTAAAAACAATTTAATTGAATCAAAAGGCTACTGGTCGTCTTAAAAAATATCTCACATGTTCATCTCATTTCACAAAAAATATTCTTTGTTTGGTGCCAACTAGTAATATGGCCGAGTTCTAAAAAATGTATAAGGATAAAAAAAAATTGTAAAGTAGGCGGACAGTAGTGGAGTTCTTTAGTACACAGGGAGGGGTAATTAATTTCAGTTGAGTGTATAGGATTTAATCTCTGTGCTCCATTGCAATTTAAAAAAATTAAAATTAAATCCCGCAGTATTTTCAGTCCCGCGGGATCCGTGCGGGAATTGCGCTCATCCCGCGGGATCCGTGCGGAATTGGCGCAAACCGTTTTTTAACGCATATATTTAAAACATAGTTACTGAAAACGGTAATAAATTAAACAATAATTAAATTAATAAATATATCTTAATATTAAAGGATAAAAATTAACAGTTAACAATATTTTAATTGGAAAAATGACATTAAAACTTTTTAGTATGTCTTAAGTACATTTAGAGGTTTTACATTTTTGTTTTTTAATCTAAGCCAATTTTTAAATAAATAATAAAAAATTTTAAAAAAATTCAGTGTTAGGTCATTATGTGCCTTAAAATACATCACATAAGTTTAAAAACATGGTTTGCTTAATGGCCAAGTTACCAGAATTTTAAAAAAATTCTAAATAAACGTTCCATAACACCGAGAGAAAGTATTCCATTTCACAAAGTGAAGTGAATATACTCTGTAAAGTGTAGACTTGGCTCAGAACAAGATCTCATAACTTTTTGTCACTGCACAAGCACGAAACTTGGCCTTTTTTACAAAAAGTATTTTTGTGGGATTCCTTATTATATCTCCTGATTCATTGATTGATCTTACAGTTGATTCAATGTTATTAAAAGAAAAAGCTCACCAACACTTAAACTGTCAAATATTTCAGTTTTACTTATGTGGCGTAACGACGTTTTTAGAGTGGAAATTATTACTTTTTAGTAAGCAAGGAGACTTTCTCGGTGAATCATTGCGATGAAGTTTTCATAGGTTGTATCTCCGGATTTCATTGTAAAAACACGAAATTTCACACGTGAGGGAGACGACGGAGGCAGCTGACGAAGTATGGTGTTCCTGCAACACAATTCGTCGATACACCCGTGAATACTTCATTATAACTTTTTTGCCTTTAGTGGAAATAATAACAAGGAGAAGAGGTATTAATCGATGGCCTGAACGGCACATGTAAGCAGGCGGCTTTCGTCAAAGAAACACATTGAGGCAGCGGCCAAAACAACAATACGTCAAAGGATATACAATTGCCTTTTAATAGCTGCTAAATAAATAGGTATGCGATCTTTAAAATTACGATAACATTAGTTTCTTATCAACGAATAATCAAATTTTCAGCCGCAAATAAGGAAATTGTCACAATAACTTTATCTGCAAATACAGAAAATGGGAATAATGAAACCGTAAATAAAAAGCTGTAACTGTGTAGTTCAGATAAAGTTTGCGACACATAAAAAACAAATATATAGTTAGAAAATCTTATTAAATACGCAACATAACTCAAATTACAGAAATCTGTACTCGAAAATGAATACGTAAATATGTATCAATTTACTTACGAATGACGAAGGTTAACAAAAACAAACGTTTGTTCACACGCGTCAAATGCCAACTGCAAGGGTATAGGCAAACAGTGCAAAACATCCGATAGAGACCGAGTGGGACAGCGAATCACGCAAGCTGACACACGTTTCCGCCGGATTTTGCGGATTACGGATCCGCTTAATTTTGTGCGGGATCCGCCAAACTGTCTAATGATGCGGGATCCCGCGGGATTGCGGGATCCCGCTTTGCTGGATTGCACTATCTAATCCTAGTGCTGTTGTAGGATGAAAGTGGAGGAATTAAAAGTCAGTTGTGGAACAACCACATGAGCAACATATCCAGGTTCGGTTATACACGTCATTAACTTAGCGGCAGTAGACGTCTTGAGCAGATCTTGAGGTCATTACAGTCATAATTCGGCATGGCAGCCATCTTCTGCACTCCAGATCCACTGTGCACCATGGAATATTAGTAATCATTCTGGTCCAGGCTGTGGTTCAACCTTACCACAACGTTTGTTAATATAGCTCCTTGGAAATCAGCACTTTTTTCAAATATAAATTTTTCACATATATTTTGACACATATATTACGTACGAAATTACGGTGTGATACCTGAGATGCCATACTATTACATGTCCGAAACTGAAGACATCTCCTTGAGAACATACCGACAACACGATTTTTTTTAAAAAAATTAGTTTAAGTATAGATTTATACTTTCCTGCTCTGGAACTATTACTGTCGATTTTTTGATACTAGATAAGTACAACGTGTTACATGTCACTAAACTGGTCATTAAACTGACGTTCATGAAAGCGGCTTAAATTACTAATTAAGTTTCAATTGTCACTCTGGTTCAAGCTGTATTTCATCCAAGCCACAAACTCCACCAATATTGTCGCTAGAAAATCAAAGGTTCTATCACCCGCGCGTTTATGAATTCACTATAATGCATGTTAGTGACGTCATGAATTGCGATATAAACTTGACCCGCAATTTCAGATCGCGATATCAAAGCAACCACTAAAAACTGTCTGAAAAATGACCTTTGCAATATGGCGGTCGTTATAGTGAAGTAAATAATGAAACCAGTCACATGAACTATTACATCACCATCATGGCAATTATTAAAGTAACGTAATTTAAAAATGTATACTAAAATGCTAGTAACTTACGCTGCAAAACGGAAAGTCCAAAATCACAACTCTTTACAGTGGCGGATCCAGGGGGGGGGGGATGCTAGGGGGCTACTTTTTTTTTTTGCTATACAGTTTTTATAAGGGCGGCAATCTGGAATAATGAGATTTCTGTCGGCGAACCCCTCCTCCTCGAGTCAAGGCCCCCCCAAACCAAATCTCAGCCCCCCCCACACCACAAACAAAATCCTGGATCCGCCACTGACTTTTTACATAGCTTACGTTCATATTGCACGTCAAGTTTACATCGCGTAATATATATTGTGTTAGCGTGAGTGTTTTTGTCAAGTTGCAAAATCATATTGAAGGTGTAAATATAGTAAAACTAGCATTTGCCCGCTGCTTCACGCGCGCGTGCCTTGGCAGGTGTAGAAATTATTTACCGATTTTATTCTCATATCAGACATTAACGTGGAAAGGCATGAACTGTTAATGTATTCTGAATAGTTTCGTTTAATTTCGGTTAATACGTTAGGTTCGGTTTTTATACTGATGTCAGAGAGTTGTTTTATTCATATTTTAACATAATGCAATTGATTCAATAGTAGAAAAGGTTCCTGAAAAATTAACAGTAGTAATTCGTGGTTGTAATTATTGTGCGAAGTATAAACATTTATTGTTTAAAAAGGCTTTCAAGGTTCAAACGACGTTCTCTCTTCTGTGCGCTTTCAGAAGCTATGGATTTAGCGTATAGAACCCGGTTATAGGCCAATCGCTTTTCTCGGTGCAGGTTACTTTCATTTGCTCTAGCTATTTCGTCTAGTTCTCTTTGACGTTGCAGACGATGTTGTCGGTCTATTTCACTCTCATTTAGCCGAATATTATTTCTGAAAGCAATATTTAACTCAGCTAAAACATAATATTTTTAAATGCTGATATGGAGGATTCCACGTTAACCGTGGTACCGAAAATTTAAATGGATATATAACAGTTGTAACGTTAAGAAAGCTGATATTATAATCATTATGTGTAATTTTTTTGGCGATTTTATGTGTAATCTTTGCCTGGGATTATATAGCTAGGTATAAGCTTTGTTAAGGATGTATCTGTGGATTTAATGAAAAATATTCTTTCCATGATACTTAACTAAAAAAAGTTTATTTTTAAATGTGGATACCGAGGATTGCAACATAACCGCGGTGCCATAAATTTATGTAAATATAGGAGTAATATACGACTTAGTCCTCTTGGAAGTGTGCTGAAATATAAAAATTCGTTACCAATAATCACAGCATCTCAATTTTTCTGATTTATTTATTTTTTGTTGTTTTTTTATTTTTTGTTGTTTGGATATTGGTTTTATTTTATGTTGATACACCCTCAATTATTCCTGCTTTAAAATAGAAATTTACGTGAATTGGAGCTACTCTTGATTTCAAATCGTCGTATCATTACTGTCATTATTTCAGTCAGATACAATTAATCCAAAAATGTCGAGATGTGATCATGGTACAGTTTATGTAGTAACGTGCATGTAACTGAAACAATTATTTCTGAGTGGCAACATTATCGCAAGTTGTGAATCGCTTGAAATGCAACCTGACAGCTGATATGATGCTTTGTTATAGGCCTAAGAGGCGATGCCTGAGCTTTATAATCTACGCGGTGTAGCATTAGGATATGAAACATTTTTAATTTAAGTTTCTTTCAATATAGCCGTATTTTCTATGGAATTATTTCAGTCGCATGTAAGTACCTGGCGAAACAACCGCCTGGACCAGATGACAATTGACTCGTTTTGTTTAGCATCAGGCATAACGGGTTTAGTTTTAAAATTTACGCGGTGTAGAATAGAATTTTAGGATGCCTAGTTATATTTGAAATAAAAATTCGTTACCAATAATCACAGCATCTCAATATTTTCTGATTTATTTATTTTTTGCTGTTTGGATATTGGTTTTTATTTTATGTTGATACACCATCAATTATTCCTGCTTTAAAATAGAAATTTACGTGAATTGTAGTTAATCTTGGTTTCAAACCGTCGTATCATTATTGTCATTATTTCAGTCAGATATAATTAATTCAAAAATATCAAAATGGATCACGGTACAGTATATGTACTAATGTGCATGTAACTCAAGCAATTATTTCTGAGTGGCAAAATTATCGCAAGTTGTAAATCGATTGAAATGCAGCCTGGACAGTGATGACAGATGATATGCTTTGTTATAGGCCAAAGGGACGATTCTTTTAGCTTTATAATTTACGCGGTGTAGCATTAGGATCTGAATTTTTTTTTATTTGAGTTTCTTTCAATATATCCGTATTTTCTATGTAATTATTTGAGTCGCATGTACCTGAATTTTCGGATGCCTAGTTATATTTGCACGTTATAGCCACGAGACATATTAATCGAATAAAGTACTTCCAAATATGTGCAATTCCGCACAAGTCATTATGAAAGAAGTATGTTTTATTACTTGCTGATATTTATAATAGCTGTTTTTCAGACATCGCTCTTCGAGAAAAAACTGAATTTCGTATTAAGTATTGGCTAATTGTGGCTGTATTGTACAGAATTCACTTAGCAATTTTGTTCCAGAGACAAACTGTATAACAGTCTACCAGAGACAATACGTCTTCAATATTTGTAATACAACTTTTTCGTAATTCAACAGACCTGTTACGATTCAAGTAAATGCTGATTATACTTGATTCACGTATTCTTTTTATTATGAAGTACTGCGGTCCAGAAAAATGAATCGCAGAAGTAAAAAAAAAAAAAAAAAGGAAATCCTAAATTTTGTCAGGTCTCTTTATGAAAGGAGTGACCGTCTGAATGTGTATAATTATCTGTGGTACACAGTTTCACATGTCTGAAGTTTTTTACTGACTTTCTTCTTCCCATGGTACATATTAGTCGTTAGCTACTTCTGCAGATGTTGATCAGCAACATTAGCTTTAAAAATTTGGAAACATCATGCAAATTGATGCGGTAGTTTTTGCGTTATTAGAGATCAAGCCTCACTACAAACGCAGCTTGCTTACAGATTTATAATAGTGTAGATTAACTGTAATAATTTATGCTAAGCTAATAAGGACACCTGATGTAGAAAATTTTGCTTCTACTCGAAATTAGTTCCGATGCGTTTAATGTGTTGAGGTGTGTCAGCATCGTTTGATTTTGTAGTGGCAATATTAGTGCAGATATTGGCTAGGTTGAAATGCTGGCTGCACCAGAAAGTTTTTGTTATATCATGAAGCAACAGGAGTTTAGTTATTATTAGTAATAAACAAGTTGCTTTCATAAGCGCCGTATTAGTGACGACGTGTATAGCGATGTAAACTAATCCTAATATAGCTTCTTGAAACAAGAAGATTCTATCTTAGACTATTGAATACATTCGTTTTAAGTGAAGTATTTAATAGTTATTTGCAGAATACTGAACAGTAAGCAAAAACAGTTTTGTTTATCACATAGGCTTCTATTTGAACTGATTTCAACAAAAATTTTGGGGAAATAACAAAAGAGGGTTAGTTATCTTTTTGTTTGTTAAGTTTAAAATTTTGGTAAAAATAATTTGTAATGTTACAGAGAGTGTATAGGTGTATAGTAAAAAAAGGTATAGTCTTAGTATTGTACATTTTTTTTTCAGGCTTTGACTTTTAACTTATATTATGATGCATAAAACTTAACTTAGTCCTCAACCCGAAGGTTGGTTTGATCCTCCCGAAAGAGGCATACTAAGCCAATAGGCCCGTTTACACGCACGGTTTTTCCGGCGGTTTTGGAGCGTACGCTCCAGGCGCGCGCATCAGTCCTTTACGTGTAAATGCTCGGTGGTCAGAGAGGCCTGGGGCGTGCTCCGAATGCGCACATCTGGCGCGCAGATCTAACAGGGCCTCGTGTTTACACGTGCATTGTCGGTCTGCAGTCTTGATGCGTCAGTGCAAGTTCGTTGTTGGTTCGAATTTCTGGGTGACTTTATTTAACTTTACCCTGCTTTAACAGATAAAAATCTCAATCTTGAGAAATGTGGTCAAGAGATAATTTGGAAGGATTTATAGAGCTTGAATTTTCTATGTTTGTGGAAGGTTAAAAAATCAAAATGACTACAAATATATAAAAAATTTAAAAAAATTGTAAATATGATTAGTTAGTAGAATTCAGCAGGGTAAACGTATGTGAAAGTGAAAACAAAGATTTCGTCACTGAAAGGATTCAAGAAACTCGGCGGCAATTCGAAAAGAACTGAGAAAAATAAATGCAAGCAATTTCAAATCTTGGAGGAATATTTCAGTTAGCCAAAAAAACGAAGAGTAGGAGGCAAACATTACTCTGCAGTTATGATCTTCCTCATGACTGTGTCCTGTTTTGATATTTGTGGAGATACTAACTTTAAACTTCACCTTTTTAGGTAAGGGTGTCAGGTATTGGAATAAGCTACAAAGGGAAATGATGAACAATTACCAAAAACGTTGAAAGAATTTAAAGTTAAAATTTGTAGAGGGCAAATGTAGGTGGGTGCAGGAAAGGGAGAAGCTGGGTGTGTAGGGAAATTGCCACAGGAGCGTCCGCTCCATTGCAATTTAATAAAATATTCTTATTATTAAAATGTAGTTATATATGGAACTGTCGTTTCGTAGACAATTTTTAAAATCATCTGGGTCATTTATTTTCCCGTTGCTCTCACTAAAGAGGCATGTGTCCATATAGATCTCTAGTTTCGTGCCATCTTTCCGCCCATATACTCTTTGTTTATTTAATTCTTTCTGTACAAAAAAAAAAAAAAAAAAAAAAAAAAAAAAAATATTGTAAAGCAGCTCATATTGCTCAGTTTGTCATTTCTTTGGAGGATATTTTAAATACACTTATAAACAAAAGCACAACTAACAAAAACAACGACGACCTGAAAACCGAATGTTGCTAGCTGGACCGTCTACAAAACTTTCCAACCCGGCGGAAAGTCCACGCGCCACGGGGATAACGGTCATTTTTGGCGCGTACGCTCTAACCCGCAGTCCTGGCGCGCGCGACTGGAGTGTTGACCATTTTTCGTCGCACGCTCCAGGAGCGACGGTCCAACCTCACACTCCGGTGCGGCAGTCCGGAGCGCCGTTCCAGACCGGCAGTTTGGCGCGTACGTGTAAACGGGCCTATTGTGTCAGAGGTAGGACGGCCAGTTCCTTTCCTCTGGGACCTACAGTTTAACGTGGAATCCGAACCACCGAGCGTCCTGGCATTATGATACATATACTATATTATGAACTGAATTGCTGTGTGATACCTGTTGTACGCTACTGAAAACGTCTCTTCGTGAACTTCCCGACAGTACGATTCAAAAAAATTGAAGGTTAAGTACGGATTTATATTTTCAACTTCCTACCTATTATTTGTCAAGTGCATCAGTTTTAGCGTTTTTAAATTAAAAATACACATGCTTATATCAGAAGCTTTTGCTTTTATTTCTGAAAAGAAGTGTTTGTGATGTACATAAAAAGCAAAGAGTAAACGTGGCATTGCCATGTACGAAGTAGGAAATTCTTTGTAGTTTGTGAAATTATAATGGGAATTTCTTAAGGAACTATTCGTTTTTGTGGGATAAAAACTATCCTGTCACTTCGCACACACTTTACTAATTTTGTGCCAAATTTCATTTAAATCTGTTGAGCTATTAAGGCCAAAAATACTTCTAACCATACATCCAAACTTTCTCATTTATATAGATATAGATAGATGAGTAAACAGTTCATTTCATTGCCTTATTATACACATTGCACTTGAACCATTGAAGCAGTTCCCTGTTGGTTACTTCTGACAAAGTAATTTATTAGTAACGAGATTGAGGCATGGGTAGAAGTTTTCTTTGTAATGCAACGGGTGTTTCTCTTTTGAACAAATAAAGTATATGATGAATTAGATAACGGAAGGAAATTCCATTTGCTGTAGAATAAGCAGATTAGAACTTTTTCACATTTTATTAACTTACCTTTACATAAATATTATTGTATAAATTTTCATATGTCTTAACATATTTATGTGTCAGTGTTAACAATTGCTTTTCACGACAAGACATTTGGGAATTTTACTCTCTATCCCACTCTTCTCTCTTTGAAGAACCGAATATTATGTAGAACATAAGAAAGAATACGTGCAATGCAGCGGTATCGTAGAAGACAATCGCCCACTTCTCAACGGATGGCTGCAGGTATGAAGAAATAAAGATGTGTAAGTATTTTTCATATTAAAATACGCTCGTATCTCCTTTCTAAATCTCTTCTAATATACACAAGGCACTTATATTTTAAACCCTTTAATACATGTAAATTCAAAAGGATGATAAACAAAGAGCATCATAAATACTTTTCGTGCACAAAAAATTTTATTTTAATATTATACATGATAGACCTTTGTTGTCCCTATATTTCACTCTGCAGCCACAACTACCTAGAACAGACCACATGTTTTTGTGTGTAGTAGTAGCCTCGAGTCTCACATCGTGGACTATTGTGGTTGCATGTCGGTACCTGTGGAGGTCTGAGAGATATGGTGGTTAAAAGTGATCAACCAAGGGCACTTCCATATTTTGACTTAAGTGTTCTAACAATCTGTGGAATCATCAAGAATATTGTTGTTTACATTAAAATATTCTAAAATGTTCTCGGATAATGTATAGAATTCACATTTTTTCATCTATTGACAAATATAAATAATTTATACGCAGCATGGGGTGTAAGGGTTTGGGTTTGGGAAAGATTCATTCACGTGGTGCACCCTGTTTGCACGGACGAGGCTCTGGCGACCTGAAAGATTCCGGTATAAGGAGTCATCCACTGCTTAACAACGGCCTCCTAAAGTTGTGTCAGATTCACGCAACATTACGTAACATTACGTCAAGGTCACGATACCTTACGTAATATTGAGTAAAACCTATAATTTACTCTGTAGGACTTTCTAACAGCATTTTTCATGTCTTATTAATATTTCAAACTATTATAATTCAATAATTGTCCTAAAAATTACAATAAAATAAAATTCAAAAATTATTTATTTTTATTTTTTTTTCCTGAAAATCGTATTTTTGGCACATATGACAAGTTCGTACTTAAAAACCAACCTTCCCCTCTACATTATATGTCATACACCTCGGCGATAGCTCGTTATACATCATTTCTTCGTATGTAGCTAGCTTATATGTGTCTAGCTGTCATTTTTTCTCTACCCACTTCAAATTATGATTATCTTATTGACCTCGGTGGTTATGCGCTTAGCATCACATTTAATGACTCTTTTCGGTGAAAATGCAGTGCTATTTAATGGTCATATATTCCCTTCAACTATCCTCACACCAAAAGTGTACCTTATACACACTCTAAGCGCTATTAATTTGCTTCCTGTCTTTCAATGATGTCCAACAAGTCTCTAGTGTCATATCAGTTACAAACTGTGTTGTATTGTCATTTCTTATATTTCATACTCGTAATAAGGTATAATACTACTCCATCATACTCAAGGAACGAAAGGTATTTTAATCGATATGGATAAATAGTGGGATACGGTTTTCATTAAATAAAAGATAATTTATTGATAAATTATAAAGATTTATTGAATCTATAAAATACATATAATACATCAATCAATACAGGTGGTTTTATTTCATGTGTGTAAAGCCACGTTCCCACGGCGCGTCCCTCGGCGTGTGCTAGGGAACGCCTGTCATCTTGCCTCAACCCACCGCCAGGCGGTAGAAGATGAAAGGCGCGTCCTGCCTAGCACGCGCCGTGGGAACGAACCTTTACACATACTGATCTCTTCACACAGCGTTATTTATTTTATTTCATACACTTTTTACACAACATACAATAATTTATTTGTCTCATACATATACTGAAACCATAGCAGAATTACAGTGCACTGATGAAGAAACGTCCAACTCTCATTTACACGTCACAAATGTTCTTTCGAATGTTCACAAGACTCAACTGTACAGACGAATGTTTGAAGTTTTGTACAGGTGAATATTTCAATGATATTAATGGGCAATATGTGGTCTTTCCACAGACCGTATTCGGATATTTAACTAATACATATTTTGAATTACGAAGATATTTTGTGCAGCAAGTATAATATATATTATTTTTTTGAATAAGTGATGCACATTTAAAATATTACATACATTGCACTGCAAATATTTTGCAAGTTTAGGTCGCACGGATAAACGGTGTATTTCATTCCCACATATTTTACAGACACTCATACAATTATTTATATACACTCATTCAGCACAGACTTTGGCCAGATGGTAGGGTTCCTATTCCATCGAAGGAGATAAACCGTTTATCATCCGTCCTAGAGAGCCCTGGTTGGCATACTTGCAATGTATTTACTTTGTGAATATCAGGTATTATCCTCTGCTGCAGATGGTACTTCGCCGGCTCAACATAAAGAAAAACATAGTCCTCCATATGCAGTTTTCGCGTGTTTGTGCCTGCCAGACCCTTGGCCGTCTTGGGGTCTGATTAGATTCTAGTCGGAACGCCTATATTTTCGACCTTAAATTCGCAAACTCCACAATTAGGGAACTGTTCAACTTATCCTTCATAACCCCATCAACCTTTTCATTTTAGGGTTGTATATCGAAACGATTATTTGGTTTATAACCGGATGTGTCGAATTCCTCCCTGTTGCGTTTTATTACTTCTTATGGATCACAGCCGTTCACCATATAGATGAAACTATCTGTGTCCATATAAAGCAATTTAGGACACATAAAGAGCGGAATGGGAAACTCGTATTGAAATCTGTACATCCGCAGTTCAGACAGGTCGAGAATACGCATCCCGATATAGACCAGCTTGTTGAAAATTATCTTAACTTTCGACATTTGCAGTGTTACAAAGTCTTCTATTAAGATAGTTGCTCGTTTAAAGTGTGGTGATGCTACGTATTTGCGTGCACCATGACGGTGCGCCGAGCTAGTACACAATTTCACTTCGCGTTTCTTATGTACTCCATTGTTTTTGAGAAAACTGAATTGTTTATAAGTTTGAAAAAGTCTCTCTCAAAGTCTGATTTGTCTAAACGGCGAGAACATTTGTTGAGAAATATGTATTCTTTCAACCACGGAGACTGGTTAAAAGAAATGAGGCGGTGTATTTTGGTCACCTGCAGGCCCAAGTATACACATTGTTGGAGGACTCGTACCTTGTTCTCCAACGTGGTCATCAGCTAGGGGAGGGTGGAACCTATGGGGGCTTTGTGGTATGGACATAGTGGCAGGTCCGCTAGAAGGTAGTGCTTCTCCTGGGGAATCGTCAGATCTACCTCCAAAACGACCCCTAGACGAGTCGGCTGCAACGTTGATGAAATCTATGCTAGCACTTTGCTCGGCTGATAAGCATTGAAACTTTCCAGAGGGCAGATACTCTAACATGGCCCAATCATAAAAATTATTTACGTCGAAGTACATGATAAAATTCTCAGGCGCATCGTGGTAGAACTCCGTCATGTACCTGTTATTCGCCTTGTAGTACCTATGGACGCGCCGGCAAATACCTCCACGAATCCCACGTTCAAAAAAGAGCAGCATGTCTATATCTGTCACAAATTCCAGTTCAACAAACTTGCTCCTTAACGTATTCTGTCACGAAAGGCCTCGAACTTTAAAGTAGTGAGGTGTATTTCCCCAAGTATACATCCCCAAATTTTTCAAGCAGTTCTGCAAGTAACCGTACATCTCTCTCTACGTAACAGATTTGCATACTGGATCTGGAAAACGCGCCACACATGTGTCGCGTTGTTCGTAGTCATTATGTGAAATTCCAGATTCCGACAACGAACTATAAAATTTTTACTTTGAAGAGAGCGTGGCCTCTAGAAGCTTCCTCAGCGAATACATGTATTTATCAGGGAAGATTCCTTTTCGTTTCACTAATTGGAACTTCTCCGGGTCCATGAAATGCGCATGTGTAATGTGCATGTCACGATCCACAAGGGTTCCAACCAACTTCACTAATGATGACTGCAAGAGTCCAGGAACTGCAATGTTACTGACAGTACAATTAATCTTTTTGGAAAACGAAATGTAACCTTCAGTGTTGATGGGCAGGACAACCATCCCATCTTTATCGAGGTGTGCTAAGGTCCTAACAATGAAGTGCAATCAACTACCTAGACAAATTATGAAAAAATATGGGAATATACCTTTGATTCTTGAATTGTAAATTATATTTATTGTTTTCAGCCCCTATAATTTAACCTGTGATGTGGCAACGATCACGAACCTTAATGGTTCCTGATTCAATACCTTCACCACAGATGTGGCATACCATAGCTTGGCAAACTTATGCTTTCTCATCACCTCACATTACAAGAGGTGTAACCCCCTTGTAAATTTCATCACCGTCATTGGCCAGTTAAACGAGTTGTTTAACTAGCCACTTCTCAGGGTTTTGCTCCAAGAATTAGTCGAATCAGTACAGCTGGTGGCTGTATGCGCAAACGACCTGATATGCTGCAGCGAAAGGGCTGGACTGCTGTGGAGTGAGTGGTGTTGGGTTGAGGACTGCACGTGTCAAAGGATTTAAACAAACATTCTAGTCCGCGTAAACGACGAATGGTGCACGCTGTTGGTGCACAAAATCCTTAAACTTTAAAATTTTGTCTTTCTCTCCCGGTAGGTCGACTCTGACAGTAGCCACTCTTGTGCAATCAATCTCATGGCACTGTAAGAGAGCTCTACTCCAGAACTGCTGCAGACATATGTCACAAATGTGAACATGACTTCATGATCTGATACAAATGATCTAACTAACAGCGATAGGTTCTTGATCCAGCAGTAATGGTATTCTCCACTACCGTCAGAAATCAACAACTTGTGTATGTGTTTATCCAAGTTAGATGGACGGGTCCGACGAACTTATGTGTTTATCTTTAATAATTTCGTCCAGACCGAATACATTAATTGAATAGTTTAGATTCTGGCTCTCAAATTTGGAAATGTCTGAGAGTTTCACTGGAAATTCAATGTTATTAAAATAGAAAGAATGAGGGTACCTTTTTTAACTCTTTCTGATTTTCTGTTTATAGCCTTTGCTTGAGATGAAAGAATCGTCCACAGAGCTCATCTTTGTTCTAAACATTAACTACTACCATTTTTCTAAGGATATCGAGAGGCAGAGCAACATAGAAAGACCCTCGATAGAATAGTTTAAATTTTGAAATGTTAACATCGAGAGAAATTATTTTATCTAGAGTGTTGCCTTTGTCCAGTCTTGAAGCTCACTAAATTTTGTCACCTATCTCCTTCCTCACATAGACCTCATACCAATCAGGCAGGGAATTACTTATTATGGTCTGACGCAGCTTGGTTAAAAAGCACATTCGGGTGGTTTCTAAATGTTGATCCTTCTATAATTTAAAGTCATTAATTAATCAAACCTGAACTTTTACGGCCGGGGTGGACGGATTATTGACTATTTCACGAATGTTATTTTCCAAAAGCTCAAAGCATTGCATTGATAAAGTTATCTGGTTCTTTAAAGTTTTCAGAATTTTGAATGGTCCCGCAATATATACTACTATACTACTAGCATAAGTATTTTCCCTGCCTTCAAGGATTAACCACTATGCACTCGACTTGCCTATAATACTGGTTGATGTTGGGATCAGTCTAAAAGCTGTTTGAAATGGTGGATGTCATAGCTGTTAATGGCTGGGTTTGCGTAAGTCCTGTGATGGATATTGTTGGACTCCATACTGGAGTAACAAGTGGAACCCATTTATAGATATGATCCAAAAACAGTTATGTCTGAACACCAAATGAACACGTAAAAATCTAGTTATGTCCCAAAAAACTTACCAATAGTCCTGATACTCCATATCGGTAGCGGTGGTGGCACGGCCTGTCGATGTTTATACCAGACTCCATACTGGCTGTCAAGTTGAAGCCGTCTGTAAACCTGATCCTGTAACATAAAAAATTATGCAGTAAATAAACAAGTAATATAGCAAATAAATAAGTATAACTCACCAATAGTTCTAAGACTCCAGTCTGTTAGTCCCATTGACAGCTTGTCCTGACCGAGCGTGGTGGGTGAACGGTTAACGTTCTGGCTTTGTATTCGGGAGGACGTGGGTTCGAATCCCCATCTGGGCATCCAGATTTGGGTTTTTCATGGTTTTCCCCAAATAACTCCAGGTGAATGCCGGGATGCTTCCTTCGAAAAGGCCATGGCCGAATTCCTTTCCATTCCTTGTCCTCAGTCCCTTCCCGCCTCTAATGACCATAGCCGTTGACGAGGCGTTAAGCAATTAAAAAAAGGGCTCGATAGTTTCGACTCAGTAGACGCCGAATTCCACATCGGCAGCACCGTCCATTGTGGAGTTGGCGATGGCAAAAAAAGGAAAAAAGTAGGTTATATTATGAGAGGAAAATTTGACAAGAAAATTATGTAGTAACGTTAAGGATGTGTGCTTGCCACTATCCATTCTCCTTCGTTCTAAAGAAGGCATTGCATCCTCCTGGTTGTGCCTTTTCACACCTCCTTCACAGTCAATATTTATTAAATCCTCCCAAACATGTTGACAATCTGGAAAAAAATTGGAACAATTTATTACAATCTAACCACCTGTATTATAACTGCAATATTAAATATTACACTTACCATCATCCTTGAAGGAAATAAGTTTAGCCAGATCAATCTCTTGGGAAGATATTTCAGTAACATCTGTTTGACTGTCCGTATTCATAACACATTGACCATCTGGGAACAAAAAGTGAACAATTAATTATAATTTAATCACTTGGAATATAACACAAGTATTAAATATTATACTCACCAGTATCCTTTAGTTCAGCAAGATCAGAGATAGCAGAGAGCTACGGTGTTACCTGTACCGGACGAAGCAAGACAATGAGACATCGATTTTTTTTTCAATTCGCCCTGGGTGAAGCCCAAGTGGCGGGCTGTTGGAAGGCCCTTTTCAGGCAAAGATTGTTACTTATTTTTTAACAGGATTTACTTCATTTTAACATAGATATACGACATAATCGTTTTTACATAGAAGCTTAAGGTATAGAATTTTACATAGGTGTATACATGGAAAAATAATTTATTGTACAAGTTAGTAGAAAAATAAATGTTTAATGTTTAATATATAGGATGATAATTTTGCTTGTTCCTTAATATTACTTGGAGACTGATATTCTAACAAGATGTACTGTGATGAAATGGTGAATATACAATGAGATGATGGTTATTTATAGGTGTGGGACCTAGGGGAGTGATGGAGTAGTTTGTCGTCTGTTGATTAACTTGTGATTTAGGCGGTTGAAGTGGTTCCGTTGGTTGTTAATTGTAATCAGCATCATCATTAACAAGATCTATAGGGTTATAGTGTGCTGGAAGTAGTTTTGTGTTTAGAGTGGACCAGGGCCGGCGCTAGGATTTTGGGGCCCGGGGTAAGCAGTTGGGGGCCCTTGGCCAATTCATCGGTTAGGCCTTCCCTCACATCAAATGTGCGACCTTTTTTTTTATGGCTCTACAACTTGTTAATCGGGGGCCCCTTCAGTCGGTGAACGGGGCCCCCCATCAGCCGGGCGGACCCGGGTACATTTGACCCGCTTACCCCTCCCTAACGCCGGCCCTGGAGTGGACAGTATATCTAGTGTTTTCGGTTCTATTCAGTCATCTGTGGATAGAATTTTGGCAAGGATGAGCAGGGGATGCACATAATTTTTTTTGGGGCGGATGCGTTGCTTTTTTTTTTCTGTAATCAGGCGGAAGAGATCGGGTCGGTGGAGGAGCAGATTATTAGAGTAATTTAGACGGAGTTTAAAAAGTCGATTCTGAAAAGGGGGGGGGGAGTTTTGTCGAGGAGATAAACATCATTTGAGAGTGTTTGGGATGGTAGATGCATTATAGTGCGAATAATACGGCGTTCAATTGACGCGATTTGCTGAAATGTGTGTGTGTTGGGGGGGGGGGGATTATGGAGGTTACAGGTGCGCCATATTTCATGAGAGGACGCATGATCATTTTATAGGTGTGAGCGAGAGTAGGGTGGTAGTTGGTAGAATGTTTTGGGTGGAGGAATTTTGATAAATTTATGCCTCTGAGGTTTGCTATGTGTTCGCCGAAATTGTGGGTACGATCGAGGTGGACACCGAGTTATTTAGCGCTAGGGTAGAAGTTTATGGGCGTGTTCCAAATTTGGATCTGTATGTGTTTTTTTATCTGAGAAGGGGTAGTGGTTTTGTGTTTATGTTGGAAGAGCACTGGCTGTGCTTTTGTGGGGTTCGGCTGGATGCGCCACTTTTGCAGGTAGCCAATAGGCAATGTCGTCTGCAAAGAAACCGGCAAGTGGTCTCGGTATGGAGATGTCAGTGGTGTATAGACTGTACAATAAGGGAGGAAGGACTTATATCTTCTGGCGGGGGGGGGGGGGGAGAAGGGATGAGAGAGGGAGTCCCCGTCCTTCACATAGCATGTGCGGTTTGATAAGAAATGAGAAAACGAATGGGGAGGGGGTTGCCAAAGGAGTATAATTTGTAGATTATCCAATTCTGCCATCCAGGGTCGAAGGCTCTGCTTATGTCAAAAAATATGGTAGAGTGCAAGGAGCCGGAGCTGAAAGACTTTGTTATGAATGAGGTGAGGCGGAGAAGGGGGTCAGTGGTGGAATGGTGAGAACGAAAGCCGGATTGAATAGAGGGGATGATAATTAGCGAATTAGCAAAATGTTGGAGTCGGAGCTGGATGATTTTTTCGAATAATTTCCTTATCACAGGAAGTAGTAAGATGGGCCTGTAGGTAAGGGGATCGTGGTTGGGGTTATTTGGATTGTGGATCATGATGACTCTGCTCGCTTCCAAGAGGGTGGGGAGTGTGATAGGAGGCGAATCGATTTGAAAAGAGAATAGAATACAACACGTGCGTGGCGGGGGGAGGATCAAAGGAGAAATCGGGCGATATTATCGTGTCCGGGTGTGGAGTATCTACCCATAAGGATTGAGGTTCCTATTTCCTTCTCTGTAATTTCATCTAGTAGTTCGGCACTGAAAGAGATTCAAGAAGTGAGGGTATAGAGGAGTCAACAGTATGTCTGATGTCTGAAGGCTTCGTCAAAGAGTGTGTCAGAGAACAACGAATAGATTCCCTGCAGGGTTTCGGCAAACATGGCGGCTTTTTCATCGTTGGAGGGGGAGGTGCGGTTACTGGTGGTTAATGGATGTGAAGGGCGGGAGTACTGTCCTGTCAGAATTTTGAACCTCTTCCAGAACAACCCTCTCTGTTTGTAGTCAAGACTGTCACAGGTTTGTTGCCATCGTCGTTGTCGATGAATGGTGATGGTGTTACGAATTTTGGCATTCAGTCGATTCCATTCGGTCCGAAGCCAGGGGTTGGAATCACGTTTGAGTTGTGTACACAGTCGTCTTGTGGTCTTGATAAGTGATAGACCCTCTCGCGGAAGAGATGGTTTGTAGGGATGAATTTGCTTGGTGGGGATCGCTTCCTCGGTGGTGGAAGAAAAAGCGCTGTCAATGTCTTGTGCAACATATTCAATGCCAGCCTGTGTGAGAATATGGAAGGGAATATGGAGTCTTGAAAGGATAATTGTACTAAAGGTTCGCCAGTTAGCGTTTTGGTAATCTTTTACGGTGCGGGAGGTATGGAAAGGATTAGCTACAACAAATGAAGTTGTGAACGTGAAGGGAATGTGGCTGCTCGTAATAGTCTTAGCGAGGGTCACAGGGGATAAGGAGTTGTGGAGTGATGGGATGTATAGATTGTGGTCGGTATTGGAGGAGCCTAGTGTGGAGATAAACGTGGAGGAATGAATAGGATGGTGGCAGTTATGAATAGAATGAAGGCAGTCAACTAGAGTGCGGCCGTTGGTGTTGGTGAGGTAGTCGCCGAGAAATGTATGCCGCGCGTTGAAGTCTTCTAGTACAATATAGTACTGGAAGGTGGTGAAAAATTCTAGTAAGGGAACAGGGATAAAATTAGAAGGACGGATGTAGAGTGAGGCAATTATCAGTGGCCGAGAGTTTTTTTAATGATTTTTATGGCGACACATTCTGGGTAGGAAAATCAGGAAGGTTGGGGAAGGGGGACTGCTGAGATGGACATCAAAGTTGATATGGCTACACCTCTGCGGGCCTCATCTGGCCTGTCACGGCAAAAGTTATTGAATCCAGAAATTTGAATATTTGATTTCGGAGATGCATAGGTTTCCGCCAGGTCAGCAATATGGGCGTTGTTGGCAACAAGTAAGTGATGAAGTAAATTCTTTTTGTGTCGGAAGCCACCTATGTTTACGAAGTAAAGTCGCAGGAAACTATTCATCGTTGTTTGGTCCATTATATCTCATGGGAAAAGGTGGAAGGAGTCTGGTGATGGTTAGGTGAATCTGGTTGTTGTCGTGGGTGTTTTTTACAGTCCTATTGAAGAATTGTCTGCATTGTTGCGTCAAATTATAAGATTGTTGGTTGTTTAATTAATACGATAATTAAGTAATCCACAATTTATTTCAGTTTAGACTTGTTTTTATTCTCAAAGAAACTCGACGTGAACGATAGTGTTTACATGAATAGATACAATCCGGAGATTGCATACAATACTCCTTCCACAGATAATTTAGTCGGTGAAAAACTTTGCCGTAAAACTAACTAACTGTAAAACTGTTTCTCTGTCTTGGATGATCGCTTTATATAAACTACATAGAAATTTCTAGAACACTTCAAAAGCTTCCGCCAGATATTTCTCGAACATTAATAATTACTTAAACAATTGAAACATATTAAAAACAATCAGAATTAATACATAATCATTTACAATTAATAGAAAATAGTCAGAAATGGAAATTAAAGATACTTAAACAAAATATTATTTACAGAAATCATTTTAAACTGCAGCAAATTGTTCTTTAGACATCGCAACTTGTATTAATACTTGGAATTACCCAAATTTAAGCAATTCTCTTGCGCAATTCTGTTCTTAAACATATTAAATGGCCTATAAATAATTTCTTTACATAAAATAAAGTATATATACACTGATTTATAGTTAATTGTGAAACAAACATACAGGATCATATTCAACCAAACTCCAGCCTACTACAAATCATTCACAAAATACAATTTCATTTAAGTTTAGATTTGAGGGCTGTTACAAAGTGTTTTGTGATGTCAGGTTTTCTGTCTTGGAAGAGATTTACGGCGGAGCGCATCTCCTTATATACCCTCCTGATTGGCTGAGAAAACTGTCGCAGAACCCTCCTGACTCCTGATTGGCTGAAATTTACTGGAAAATGATCACAGAACCGCCTTAATACAACCACTTGCTACCAAGACAATTTATTAACATGCCTACCGCTGAACTATTTCGCCAGCTCTAGCGACCACAAGCCCGTCAACCGCATCTGCAAAACTGGTCGCAATTGCGTTCAACTGCCTCATTCACGACTGCTTCATCACTGTCCCGTGCATCTACATGCATCAGCCAGACACTATTGCATGACTGGTTGAATTGAACTGACTTCGCACTCCAAGTTCTGAAGTCCTAGTAAGCTTTTAAACTGGAGTGTTCGTTAGCTGGTTGGATTACCGAGCAGAATCCTAGTTTGGCCGCGTTTTTCCAATAGCGGGTGATGTTCCAAATTGATTTCCTTACATCTACGCTGGAAGAATAATGTGCCTACTCTTTCCTCTGAGCCATAAGACAAGCAACTTCAATGCCTTAGTATTATCTCGTATAATTTCTGTATAATAACCTAGAGATACTACGATTTTGGCAATATAAGATCAATTCAAAATATAATTTTCGCGTGTTCGCTGCCTGAATATATTTCCGCTTACACGCTGGGAAAGTCTTTGTTCAAAAAAGATTAATTTATGTAAGAATTAAGGAATTTTGATATAATAACTCATCACAAATCATCAGGGCAAGGTTATAAAAGTTTAAGGAAAGAATAGTTACCGTCAAATTGATTCACTTTCGTACACTGCACAGTGGGACGAAATCTCAAAAAGCTGGCCAAAAGTCGAAAGAAAAAGTATTTATTTAGGGAATTTTAAGAATACGGTTGTGTAGACTGACTCCCAAAGTGTCTAACTTCATGGTTAGAATCATGGAGGAAGGAAATATATGTAGACGACGCAAGAGACCTTCACCACGCATTGGTCGGGCGGAGGAGGAGTGGGGGGTTAGGCCGATCCCATACAGACACGGGGTATATGTACAAAAACCTCAATGGGACTCTAAGATAAACGTAACTTTGCAATTTGGTGATGGATTATTATGTAACTCGATGAGACAAATAAAAAATAAAGAATAAAATTTTCGATATCTCACCTAGTTTTCGAGGTATACTGTATCAAAAGTGAGGTGTCTTGAGTTGAAATGCAGAAGAAAAATTTCGCAAAAGTCAAATTTAATGATCGATTCTTATGTAACACGACAAATCGAAAATAAATAATAAATTTTTTCGATATCTTGCTTAGTTTTCGGGATATACTGGGATTGGGTTGATATGCGGCCTGGACTAAACATTAATTCTGCCAAAGCCACAATGAATTACAAGGTGGACATGCAGAATTGATATTTCAGTTTTTTTACTACCACTTGTGATTAGATTGAAATGCGGCCTAGACCAGAATAAAAATAGTTATCTTGTTACCATACATCGTAAGCCTAATTGGGAATAGCTGGAAGTCGAAGTAGTTTCCATCACGATATGCGTTTTGTCACTAACTTGGTTCTCATGAAATTACTGACAGTAATAGATAAATTCTTTGTCCCTTATGGAACAACAAAAATATTCTGGTACAGACTGCATTTAGACCTAACCACAATCTCCATTAAATTGCCGCTACAGAATCAAACTAGGTAGACATACCGACACACGCGTATTTGCGGTAACAACATCATCAAGACTCCTAGATTGCATAGCATAATTTAACACATTTAATTTCATCATACATTGTCAGTATAAACTGCAACTTGACTAAAGAAAGCGCAATACTAAATTCACTGAATCGCGATGTAAAACACACCCTTTAATTCTTATTTTCAACACTCGTTAAAAAGTAATGCTAGTCTATTATGTACAAAACAGCAAGGTATGCTGATTTTCTACACTACACCAACAAAAATTTGAGAACAAAGTCATCCCATTGAGAGCTATGACTAAATATTTATAGACAAGCACCGAAGTTTGCAAAACCAACCGTCCACTTCAACAACGATAATTAGAATTAAACTAATGAAATGATATTCCAGGTTCTTTCCTCTCTTGCCTATTTGGCCAACCGTATGCAACACAAGATGGCATTATAAAACACTTATACACATTACAGAATGAAATAATCACAGCATCTACGTAACACAATGTGAGCATCGCATTTGTGTTGGATCGCAATATCGCCGCTGCCGCCACTGCGCATGCGCGAGAGTTTAGAACCTGCTTCACAGATTTAACTTCACTTCTCCTCCATATATTTCCTTCCTCCATTATTAGAATGGGTCCGAGGCTTGACGCAGACGTTGTACATCATTTGAAAAGTGACCGTTGAGCGAGCAACTATTGCGAGATGCAGAGGAAATAAATCAACCGTTACTTTGAACTGGTGTAAAAGTTTTCAGTTTTGAGCAATTTTCATCATTCAAAATGTACGGAGATCGCGATGGTGAGTACAATGTTTACATGTATTACAAAGATATAAAAAAAGATTTTTAAAGTTATTTATTTAATAAATAATTTTTAAACACATTTAAACAGTTAATTTGTAATTTTCTTTTTCAAAATTGAAAACAGCTATAAGTCACACGGAATTCCACAACGAACCTTATTTTAACTTCATTCTCTGCTATTTATCTATTGAAATCTAAAAAAAAATGTTGCGATAAACTGCTATTCCACAATTCGTGCAGCTTAATTTATCTGCAGTTTACCTGTATATGTTTTTGGTCTTTTTCAATTTCATGTGTAAATTGTAAGTTATTGTCATAGTTATTAAAAATATTTAAGTTAAATCAATTTTGTTTTTTGGTAGTGTTATAAAACTCTCATCTACATATCTGAAATAACACATCATTTCAAAATCTAGCAGTTTAAAACATTGTTCTTACAAATCTCCACTAGAATTGGATACAACTATAGGTGTGCCAAATTTTTGTCTGTTATTGACGAAATTAACTTCGTTAATACTATATACTGAAGAACACCACACGAAATTAACTTCCTCATTTTAAATAATCTTTAATAATAGGGTCTACCTGTATGTATGGGGTTAGTTTTAAATAGATTTTATGGTATATAAAAGGATAATACAAGTTATTTTTTATTGCTCCAGAATCTGCTGGTCCAACAACGGACAGCGACGATAAAGTTGACTTCATATGAAAGGAAATAGGAATGTATAGTACACCACATTTTTATCCACAAAAATTTATAATAATTGAAACATTTATAATTTTTGAAACCTATTTAAATTCTAACACATTTCAATTTGTAATCTGCCATATTCAATCCGCCATTTGTTCTTTTTGTGCATTGTTAACATTGGAATCGGTATCAGCGAGCACATTAAATCCTGTATACAAATTTATATCACAATTGAAACATTTTTAGACCATTTTTAATTTTTTATCCACCATACTCCACTTTTTTTTTTTTTCAATTTTGACATTGGAATCTTAAACAGCGTGCTCTAAACCGATTTTGTACAAAGTTTCATTAAACTTTGATAACGCTTCCATATTATGACCAGCTTTTTGAGATTTCGCCCCACTATGCACTGTGTGCATCAGTATCAGCACAATGAGAAATTCTCGTCGAGCTTTAAAAACTGAATAATTTATTTCCGACTTTTTATTTCAGAAACATCTTTCCTAGAATATTTCTAAACTTCGATTTAAATATACAAAAGCAAGGAATAATAATGACGTTGATAAGAAAAGCTTTCAGTATTATATATCGAATATAAGCGTAATTTCAAACTTGAATGTACTTACACTGTCGCCTATCAACATCCTCAGTAGTTCAGGTAATGCAGCGCCGGGAATTGTGGATACACTGACAACAATGCCCATAAGGGTACCTGAAACACAAGGGGAGATAATCACTGAATACAAACCACGCATTACACAAAACATTACTACCTATATCTAGAGCTGCTTATTCTATATTCGACCACAGGCAACAAATGTAAAACTAATCCACATCAAAGCTCACTTAAAACTTCTCTCACTAAAACTGACGGATTAATTTCGAAAAAATTTACAAGGCAGCAAACATGGAGTTAGTTTCGGGGGAAAAGATGAAGTCCTATAAACAGCAAATTTTAGTGGAATAGAAAGTATGGCACACACTCAGGTGTGGGAAAATTTTGACAGATTCATTAATCATTGCCAAATTTCCTGTATTAGCGATATTTACTTTTATTTCCTCTTCATGTGTCTGTAACTATTTGTCCTTGTACCTGGAACTCACTGGAAATTATAAAAATTTGCTAATAAAGTGTAATTATGTCATTGGTTCCGTTATTAAAAATAACCCAGGTTAAGTTAATATGGCAAAAGGTATATTATATTAAACTCAGATGGAGCACTAGACACTAGCGTCGTGCAAACTCTGTCCAGGCTCGCTCGCCAGCGTGACCTCAGGCGGACAAATGCCGGAAATATAGTACGGAGGACCGAGCCTCGAGGTAAGTTCGAGCCTGACAGTACACCCAGTCTGTTATTCACGTGATGCGTGGAGACGAAGCGACGCTGGTAGTAGACCGGTACAATCGGAATAGCCACAAACTGCATCGTAGTCTTAAATAGCTAACTCGAAGAATACATTAACAGAAAAATTAAAGAAAGGAGTGTATATTAGGGTGTCCCGAAAATATTTTTTTAGGTTTTCCGTTACGCAAGACCTCTTAAAATTTGCGTAATTGGTCGTATATTACCAAAATGATTTTGAAAATAAAATAAAACTATGTCTTTAGGGTTCTACCGATCTTCAAAATTTTGAAAAATTGATGTTTTTATGGTGGTATTTCGCTATCCTTAATTTCTGCTCCTGGACTAAATATAAAAAAAATATTTACTTTATTGTTCTATTTAGGTGTAATACATATACGACGTTTCGATTTGCATGCAATGACACTTTACCGGCAACTTTGAATTTGTTAGGTTTCAACCTGCAAATACCGTCAAATTTCAATTTGTATCGAGGACACTGTTCACTTGACTCGCGAGTGTTTTCTTCATAGCCAAAGTAATTTTAATACTTTATAGCATTAAAAGTAACGCAGTTTTATAGTTTTACATACAGTTGCGATCGTTAGAGTGTTACAAGTGGATTTTGTGATTTTTTAAAGAATGAGTTCGATGCATAGTGAGACTACTTGTGCTATATTGGGACCATACAAAGAACGTGACGATCGGCAGCTACCAACTATAAGGGAAGTCATTAAATTTATTTTATTTGTCAAGAACAACCTGAAATCGAAGCATAATGGAAAAAGGACCCATCAAATTCAAGGTATATATGCATTTTTTTTTCTGCAAAGATCACCATATTTGGACCAACGCTTCGATTACAATCTTAACTAAGGAAAGAGTTATTCAATTACTGAAATCCTATTTCCAACAGTACTTAAATTTGAGAAGATTCCCCCTCAAGCAAACGAAATTATAGTTTTGAAAACAAACTGAAGTATTTTTTAGAGTCATCTGAGAAACTTTTCGACGTTGCTGCTTGTAAATGCACTTCATTTGAATCTTGTTCGTGTTTGAAACCTAAGAAAGTTCCCATCAATGAAAGAAGTTTTTTTTGTTGGATCAAAGAAATGACAGGAAAATGGTTATAAGCAGTATTGATAAGAAAGAAATGGCTAGATTAATGAAATAGCAGATTCTCTTTTTTAGGGAAGGGTGTCAGGGATTGGAATGAGTTACCAAGAGAAATGATGAATAATTTACCGAAAACTTTGAAAGAATTTAAAGATAAAATTTGTAGAGGGCAAATGTAGGTAGGTGCAGGATAGGGGGAAGATGGGTGTCTAGGGAAATTGCCACCGGAGCCTGTGCTCCATTGCAATTAAATTAAATTAACTACCGAGACGAATTGAAGAGTCAATAAGGGCAGCAAAAAAGTCATTTGAAATTTGAAAATGTTACTCAACTACGTGATTAAAGTATACGCTCCGATTTGGTTCTTAATCAAGAAAAAGATGTCTTTTAAAGACGGAGCCAAACATCTTTTTCAATTGATTATGTACTCTCGATTTTTACAAGAAAATCTTAGATCTGTTGTGGATTCTGTGATCCAAAGAAATGCTTTTTTTTGCGCACCCAGAAAACCTACTTGTCAATATGTTGTTTGATGATAGAGACCACATTCGGGAGCTGGCATTGCGAAGAATAATAAATGTGAGAGAAGCTGAAAGTAGTACTAAACGCAGGGTATTTAAACCACCAAAAATTAACTGCTCTGCTAAAGATTACACAAAAATTATTGTGTGGCACGAGTGTCAGGTTACAGGCACCGCCAGTTCTTCGAAATATTTCTAATGAGGACCTTCAAATCATGGAAAAAGATAAGAGCTTGGAAACTGTTGATGTGTAACACACAATCGGTGGAAAGATGTGTGAAACTGGTGACAGAGGCCTCACAAAGTGTAACTGACGCTACTTCGAGAGATGATTTTATTAGAACCAGGTTGCAATCTCGAGGAGAAATGCCAAATTTTGGACGTAAAAATAAGTTTAAATTCTAAGTTATTGTCATTAATTACGAGCTCTATTTTATTTTCTTGTGTTTTGTTTCATTAATTTCAATAATAAAATACCATTTAAACTTGATTTTTGTATTATTTTATGCATACGGTTTATGTCTGTAAAAATATAAAATCTGCAAAACTTCAAAGAGTGGTAGAGACCTCAAGATGACATGCATTTCTAGTTTTTTTACCTTTTTCGTAATCTGTGTTAAATTACGCAAATTTTGATACCTCTTGCGAGAATGTAGCTTGAAATTTGTTTTTTTATCATACATCGACGGGACACCCTAGTGTATATGTCTTCTTATTTTCTGAGTGTGGTTGTTTCATTTTATAAAATTGTATATGTCAACTTTCGGAAAATTTGTATATTTAAAGAACAGGCACAACTCTATGTCAATGAAAAGGTATATTGCAGCACATTTCAACGTTGCTGTGGCGGTGTTTCGACATTTCATAAAAATGTAACAATCTTTCTCCTGAATACAACAATGATCTTTTGGTTATTTAGAATAATGTATGATAGTGATATCAGTTATATCATTAAAGTGAGTTCAATGTTGTTACAAGACATGATCACATATTTTTGAAACTTCCGTATAAATCATAATGCACTAAATTTTGATTCAGGGTAAACTTTATGTATGTCAGTAAATATAGGTAACTTACTTACGTTAAGGCTTTCTTTGCATTGGGTTCTGATCTCATGATTTGAAATACTACCGTAAAATATGTTTATCAAACACACACACGGTTCGTTTAATGTCTAAGGTGATTCAAACAGCAGAACATACAAAAACTGTTGGTAGTAGTTATACTGTAGATTCGAGTATGCCACTTCCGTAGGCCCTACAATCGTGTCAAGTTTTCAATGATGTACCATCATTGTTGCGCGGCACGGGCAAGGAAAGCACTATTCGCTATTCTTGCATTGCCGAGCCTTCGTATGTTCACCGAGCATTTGTTTGTCCACTGAACTTTCGTTTGTCTACCGAGCCTGGCTGAAGCTCCAGCGGTCACAACTCACCCGTGTAGAGAGGACCGGACATAGGAATAACCGAGCTAGTTCGAGCGATAGTAAACGGCAATTTTCACTACACTACGAGACTCTAATTACATTCTCTATGGATCATAGCATATATGGACTTTCTAAAAAAATATGTCTCTTTATTGTAACGCAAGAAATGTCATTCAGATAATTCATTTAAAGAATCACCGAGATCAAAGAAATCGTGTACTAAGGGGCGGGCATCTAGCATGGTGTGACAGGAAGACACAATGCGGTAGAGGCCTTCATTCACACACAGTGCCACAAAAACATTACTAATATTAGACAGATTTTCTTCACCAACGAGTCACACGGAATTGAAATTTCGTCAGTTTCATATTACTTGGAATAGATTTCAGATGCAGTAAAGGTATTAAGATTGAGACGTATATTTCACAGTGCTGCGAGTTTAGTTTTTCTGTCTTTTGATGGATAGCGAACAAATGCTTTCTGATTAACGTTTTGAAGAATCGCATGTCGTATTTGTAGATCGACCTCATTAGTAACCCTGTCACAACACATAGGTTAAGACTGCCACCCTGTTGCTCCTTGGTTTAATGGCGTTTTCGTGTGCAAAGACAACACATTTCGTGTATAGCATAAGACAGATCAATGAATAATAACGTGTGCCTAGTTGTGCGAAAGTGTATACTTGCTATTTATGCCTTGGTGGCGGGTATATGAGCCATTGTCTTTACGAAAGAAATTGATAGTGTATAGTCCTACATAAGGTTTCATTTGGTATGTATTAGTACGGTTTGTATGATGTATTTGTCTTTGTTGATGGGTGAAGGTATCTGTATTGTGACTGTAGTCTAAATATTTCGCTGTTGCCGGTAAATATGACTGTTATGTTGAGGTCACTTTCTCTGAATCCCCTTGTTGTTCACCGAAAAATAAATACATGTGTATTTTGTGGGTCGTTGCAAGTTATGTAGAAGCGAACTGCAATGGCCTTGTGAGAATTATGTGTCTTTGTGGAATGGTAGGTGCAGGGACGCATTGAGGATCTGTAGGCCCCTAGGCTATACCTGTGGTGCGGGCCGTTGTAAACAAAGCAATATCGATTAATATGGATTACTTATTATTACATTAATAAACCATTAAATACAAAATATGTATAATGTAATGATAGTAAAACTATACGAGGATAACTTATGGAGGAATAAAAATTTCGAAATTTTCTTTCTGTATCGTTTCCAACACTGAAGTGAACAAGGTTAGCAAGTAATGCTCGCACATTCAATTTCCTGAGTGATGGGAGATAGATAAAGTGCTACCTATTGTAATTGTGTTGTTGTAAAATCTAGCGGAAATAGAAACTCAAAAGTTTTAATAACAATATGAAAGAGTAGGCCTACACATTAAGATAAAACAAACGATAAAAGATGATTCAGATAACTAAAGCATGCAATAAACAAAGATTAAAAACACAATATTTATTATTCATACACGCAAGTCAACAGGAAGAAGCGACTGAAATATTATAGACGTCCCTCCCCTAATCAGAGCCTCCCCACGCAAAACCAAGCAATACTGTACAGATTTCTGAATGCTGAAATAGTGTTTTAAAAGAATTAAAAAGTGAATTAAAACAACAAATTAAATAAAAATGGATTAAAAAATATGTTGAATTCTAACTACCCCTATTTCATTTGTAAATGAATGTAACTTTTTATAAATACAAATTTGGACCTCCCACCGCTACTCGCTGTTTACATCGTACACAAAATGAATTTATCTTACCTAGCCTTCCAGACATGAACACCTTCGTATTGCAGGTATTAGACAGTGTCTTGAAACAACATTCATACACCTCGACCACAGTATACTGCAACCCTATGTTACAAGGATTATAAGTCCTCATCGCTGAGCCGCAAAGTTGTTACTTTTCGGTATAGGTGCACTGAAATGTTATTTTACAGTGCACCTGTACTTCAAACGATTAACTGCGGATGGGCGATCATTGTTTTCGGTTTTCGCGATCAATTCAGGACTTCGGAAATAGGTTACTTTCCATGCACATATTTGAATAGTTTGAATTTCTTTTTCATATGGTGCGGGCCTCTAGGCTACATTCTAGTTAGCCTTTGCCTAAATGCGGTCCTGGTTATGTGCATGAGATCGAAGAAATAGTTTAACATTATCTCTGGAGCTGAGTCTGGCAATCGGGCGCAAGAATTCATTAGGAACGGGAGGGCTAAGATGGCCGCGAATGTTAAATTATGTGTACCGCAATCCGTTAACATCGCGATACAACGGCGAGAAGCTGTGTGAATCAGTGTGTGGAGATTGAGCTTGCCATGTGTGGAACAACGGGCATAGTTTGTGAGAGAATATGACTTTCGGCCGACGGTCTTGTGAAGTCTGCAGGAGTGAGCAATAGTACTGCACATTTTTAGTGAACTTTAGTGAGGCTACTACTTTCCCCATCTTTCACTTTTTATGCACGAAACCTGCTCTCTTCGCTGATGAAAGTATAATATGTGAAGTGGAATAAAACATTTTGTGAATTCTGATTGATGATGCGCGTGTGTTCTTTTATATCCAGCAAATATTTTTCCCTTGACTTTCACTGATTCCATGATTCATTTAGCACCGCTGACCAGGCTGGTTACCTGAAGACACTCGGATTTTTTCTACGGCGTAGAGGAATTGTGAAAGCTGTAGGTGGAAGGAAAAGAAAATTATGGTACCTAAGCTGACTGCATTACTGTGAAATACCTTGTTTATTAAGACCCACTACCAAAAAAGATTACAGAACTTTTGCTCGTCTATCTGCATAAATTCACGCCTTTATAATGATAATTAATTTTCCTATTATCCTCTCAGCTAGACGTATCTCCGAATCGACTTTTATGTGAATTTTGTAGGTTTTCTGGATACAATGAGCTGGATTAATTCCGTAACGCCCACAGTGAGACGTGTGATTTTGGGTCAGGAGACTTACTTCGAAGAGGTAGCGAGCTCAATGGTGAGGATTACCCATCACGTTAATTCGTGAACAATACTTTTGGTACAAATGGCTGAGTTCATTGTGTACTCTTCTCGCATTAACTAGCAACTCATCAGCATAATGTATGTTTCCTTGTGACAGTTTACTTGCCCACAGAAAAAGAGGATTGACTTGTGTATATTTAGATCCTACGTGTTACTGTTTATTAGTTGCGTATTCAGTAAGCGGAAAATTTTGTCGAGAGGTGATTGAAACACGGTTGTAAGATCACATAAGTAGATGTGAGTCGAGCGTTCTGGTCCACATAGAGTAATTAAAACCCATTAAACATCATTGAGGTTGACAGATTAACAAAGGAGTACTTAACCGCTCCCCACCCCACTGCACGTATCATCCCCACCCCCTCCTTCGCAACCCCACTCTCTGGTCACACATGCTCGTAATAACTTCAATTATGACGTATGACTCACGCACACGTGTCCACCATTACCATAGCTAGAACCCCTGTCCATAATAAATATGGCCATGACTTAGGCATACACATTAACCTCAATTCAGCTTCCGCCTGCCACAAGTGCAACCTCTCTCCCACCCCACCGCACGCGTCGCCACACATGCAACCCATATGATCACCGAACGTGCTACCCGCACCGCACCGCACGTGGCACCCGTACAACTCACCATACGTGGTGCCTGTAGCTGCTGCCTGGATGACTCACAAAACACGCGTTATGCGCAGCTCCCCCGCTCAGGTACCCCACGCAGCGCGTTATGAAATAGGGGGATAGCTGATAACTCTGTCTCAGTCTTCATGTTAGTCTCGAAGCAGTAACACGCAGCTGTCTCACCATATCTCGCCAAGTTCTGTTCTTCACGTCAGTGTACCAGCTCATCGCCGGCGATTCCAAGAGGTCGATTTTGGCCTTGTCTACCTAACTTGATTTCGAGACTGTCGGGGTACAAGATAATTGGGCTACTACAAGTTCACTCTCTCATTCGAGGAATGGAACGTGCTGATCAGGGAGTCGGATGCCGTGTCCAATATGTTCGCCGGCGGCAGCTTAACCAGCATTCCACCCGGCGAGAATATTGTTTTCTGCCGGACGATGTCTGGAGTGTAAACGTCATCTTCGGCAGAACATCATCGAAGCGCCGCCTGCAGTGACCGCATTCTTTCCCTCAGGAATAAGTGGAGTTATAACGCCTCCACAAACTACAAGCTATTTGTGACCGAGTTGACAGACAAAGTGCTGCGTGACTACTATATGGCGTCAGTGTAAAAGTTAATCGGTATGCACTTTGACAACTTTCATCCTAGTCATGTGTCATACTGTTCTACAATTGACTTTGGGCAACTAAGAAATTAAATCATTGATTGTGTTTAACGATGTCAACAACATTGCAACCAAGAATTTCAAGATGTATGTGGTTGACAAATAAAAAAAGTATGAATTTGAATCTATTTGTTTTTCATTTCACCCACCATGGAGCAATCAAAAATACATTTTCAGCAGCGCACATAGCATTACAAAATAAATGAGCTTATCAAACTATTTTTTAGAGTTCTCGCTGTGGAGGACATCCTAAATCTTCTTTATTGTAGCAGACCTTCTTCCTGACAATCTTATGGAACCATTTTGCCTTCTCCCGTCCTTTCACATAAATAATTCAATTATCTTCATTGGTGATTGCTTGTACAATAGTACATTCTTTACTGAAAGTCGTTCCATCAGTGTTTTAAGGTATTCCACGGTAATTTTGTATCAGACAAGTATCTGATGGTTCATCACCTCCACGTTTTGGTGATAAAACACTTATGCCATATGTAGCGATAATATTGTCTGATCGTATTACACACACAGCAACTTCTTTCAAAATTAAGACACCGTCCTTCGTCTTGAATCCTTGTGCGTCCAGGAAGATGGCTGACACGGTAATGAGCTGGAACTTCAGGCTGCTATCTTTATTATGTCATCTTCCGCAACACACCAGTTAGAAGTACGTAATGTACAACACGATCATGCAGGATCAGACTTCAGACGTTTAGGCAGGAAAATTCTCACAGCTATCAAATTCCATATATATATTTACTGGTTCAGTCTTAACTGTTTTATTTTGTTGTGAACAGTCAATTACAACTAGAGGTGCAGTTGTAACAAAATTCTTCACGTTTTAGTAGTGGGGAAGAATGATCAGGTTCATAGTAAGACTGCTTGAATCTTGCATACTTGTCATAGAGCATGGTTGTACCGTTTTTCTTAAAGTCTAAATTCATGTTCTCCTACGGTTGAAGTGATGAAACTCAGTTGCACTTTTTTTCCGAGTTACGTTTTCTGTTTATTTGAAAACAAGCAACTACAGTCCTAGGTTTCTATAGTCTTCAAAGTCCAGTAACACAATTTTACAAAAAAAAGAGCAATTCTTTATTTGGTATCTCGGAAACGGCTCCAATCGCATCTCATGGAAGTTTCCGGTAAAGGTAAGCTTCTTTTTGGCTAGAGCAAGGAACTGTGAGCCTCAAGAAATGCGTTTTACTATAATCAAACTTTACTCAAAATCTTGTATATTGCACAGAAATCGGAAGATGCTGAGCGAAGTACTGTCGCATTTATATAAATGAGAAAGTTTGGATGAACTACATGCCTCCACACGCCTAAATTGTTGAACAGATTCAAAAGAAATGTCTGATTAGTGACACCAAGCAGAATCGAAAAGTTCCTTCAGAAATCGCCATAATCAATTCGCAAACACAAAAGAGTTTCCTACTTCGTAGACTGCAGTCCCATGTTTAATCTTTGCTTTTTACGTACGTCGACAACACTGCTTTTCAGAAATAAAAGCAAGAACCTTCTGATATATGCATGTGTGTTTTTAATTGCTAACATAAAATAGTATGACATCTCAGGTTTCACACCGTAATTCTGTTCGTAATATCTATTAGTATAATAGACAAGATGTAGCGGTGTCGCACCTACGTCATGTCACGCGGTGACGTCAAGCTATGACGTTGCCATGACGTCACGCTTTACGATATTATTTGTGGGAGTGCGCGTTATTTAATATCATTTCCGAGCAACAGTGAATAAATTAACTCACAGAATACTGAAATAAAAGTATGTATTGCGTTAAAATCGATATTTCAATCATTAGATGCTTATATTTACGTAATATTCAAGTATTCCTTAAATTCTTTGTCCATAGATATTGTAAGATAAAAGCTTTGTATTTCGAGCATCAATGTAGATAAAAATTTGGTTAAAGTGTTACTTAAAATGGATCAGAATTACAACAGGCATTTGACGCTACGGCAGAGGGCATGAATAATTTAGCTTTTTTCAAAATAATTTAAACTGTACCCTATTATTGAAATTATTAATTCGTTTGAACCGAAATAGTTGCCCACTCATCTCGAATTGTGCAGCCTACACTACAATTTATAATGTAAGTTTATCAGATTTATTTTAATCTTCTTTGATTTCACTGAGTAATATTACTGAGGCAATTACGTATTTCCGCAATGTGTAACTATGACAGCTATTCGAACGTTGTAATATCGGTCTGAATCACGTTGCAGATTTTTGGTTTATTACCATTCTTTTTTGTTGAATGTTTTTGATGAAATTTATGTTGTTGCGTAATGTATCTCATCAATGAATTGTCGTTTTGGTCGGAAGCTTTCATTTTGTAGCGGCAGTATTACCCAAGATTGTGGTTAGGTTGAAATCCAGCCTGGACAAAAATAAATAAAGAACCTTATCACAGCAATAGCATGTTGAATTTAGCTATTATCAATTATTTAAGCAGGTTTCATAAGCACTATGTCACGTTTTGATATCATGAATCACGATGTAAACTACTCCCGTATGTGATTAGTTTTAAAATGCAACCTGGACCAGGATAGCAACCGAAACCTTTTGTCATAGCGCCAGGCAATAGGAATTGCATTTATTTTATAACAATTCAATTTATTTCAATAATTGCTAAGAAAGGAATTGCTACAATACTGAAAGAAAAGTATGAATTTTGTTTAAATTGTCATATTAATTATTAGTTGCTTTTTTTAGTGATATGATTACTTGGTTTGAATGAAAGAAGTTCCAAATTGTTCGCGATCTATGCAACCTAAACCCCAATTGAAACTAATATTACATAACGTAAGATTTATTTTTAGCATCCTTCGTTTTCACTGGGGTCATTATTTCAGCCGAATGTAAGCTGTGCCAGGCGTTAAAACATCCATCTTCATCATAGACAATAAGAAAGTTGTAAGAAACTGTGAAGATTTTGGATCAAGTTTGTATCGCATGATGCATGATTGGTATAGATGCATAATGACATTGACATGCGATTCAGGGAATGTATAAATTCGCGTGTGAATGAAGCTTTGATTTTCTACCAGCTATATTGGCGAAGATTGTAGTTATGCTGAAACGCAACCTGGACCAAATTGACAACTGAAACTTTTTGCTACATCACAAGGGACGAGAAATTACAGCATAGTGAGCTTTATTTTATAAAATTTCTATCTAGGTAAACAACCAAAATGAAATCAATTGCCAGCACAGTCCGTTAAACCCGTCATTTTTGACGGGTTATTTTGGCTAGTATGCGTTATAATATACGTGAAAAATCAAAGATTATAAAATGTCAGTGGATTAGATTGTTCATGACAAATATATAACGGTTTCGGTTACGCTTCAGTTCAGTTTATTTCATGCATGTTTTCTTTTTTGCTACTATACACTCAATGTAATATTACAAATTATTTTTACCAACATTTAAAACTTAAACGAAAATAACTAACCATTTTTTGTTCAAAATTTTTGTAGAAACTAGTAAAAATTGGCCAATGATTAACAAAATTACTTTTTACTTACTGCTCAACAAGGGCGTATCCAGGATCAGAACTAGAGGGGGGTAGGATTTGAACTAGGGGGGGGGGCAACTCATTTTGATTTCGAGGAAGTGGGGTGGGGGACTGAAACATGACATTACAAAATCAAACTCAAACCTATTCAGGAAACTATTTTTATCATTGATTAATATAGTAACCCAACTACTTAATCTAAGGACCTACTATGTAGTTAATTAAGATGGTAAGTCAGTTAGTTTTTTATGTAAACATTAATTGTCTCGGATTTTCAATTTCAATAATTTTGTTTGTCAATATCTTATGGTGTTCTTTCACGAAATTTCGATGCACACTCATCAGACATAATCCAGACAATCTTTCTCTCCCAAACTGCTCCTGAACTAGTTCTTCACTCGTCGAAGCGTACTGAAGGCAACTTAATTTTTCTTCTAGGGGGGGGGGCAGCAGCCCCCCTCTGCCCCTCGCTGGATACGCCAATGCTGCTCAATATTTTTCAAAAACCTATTAAACCCTTCACTTAAGACGACAGTAGTCAATCGCCTACAGTAGAAACTTTTCGTTTCAAGAAGCAATATTGGGAGTAGTTTACGATACACGTCGTCACTAATACGGCGCTTATGATAGCAGCTTGTTTTTATTACTAACAATAACTTCCTGCCTTAAACTGTAACAAGAATATTCTGGTCCATGCTGCATTTCAACCTAACCACTATCTTCGCTAATATTACCGTAAAAAATCAAAAGACATAGACACACCTTCACACGTTAAATGCTTCTGAATACTGCTTCGAGTAGCAGCAACATTTTCTATATAAGGATTCCTAATTAGTGCAGTATAAATACATCCCAATTAATTTCATTATTCACCTTCGGTATGAACTGCAATTGGACTAAAGCACGCGCAATAACACAGTCACTGTGTCGCCAGAAAAACTTGGTCCGGCCTGTATTCCAGCGGTGTTTAGAGCACGCAAGATGTATACGGTTGGGACAGGTCACTAAGTCGGCCGTCTTTGAGGCGACAAAAATACTAACTTTTACCAAGGGCTGCTGGGATACTGTGATTAAGGAGGATGTGGAGATTCGCCTAACTGATGGAATTGAAAATTTTGATTCGGGATACCGTCTCAGCACGGCGTGGACTCCAGTGACAGATCACCAAAGGAGGCAGAGATCGAGGCTGCAAGATTATCACCTCCAGCCACTCCCCTCCACTGCACGTACGCCTACCACGCCTCCATATATCAGCCGGTATAGCATTGATATGATATAAGAAAACTATAGGGGTTTATCACATAAGGTCGTCTTAGACGACCACAGCCATGTTTTCCCCTCAAAGAGTCCCCAAAACAACCTTATCATATACACAGTGGCACTTAGCAGTAAAGCGGGACAAGCACAAACACGCCGTTGAGGCAGCGACACACGCACACGCACACGCACGAACACACACACACACACATACACAAAAGAAATCCGACACCTCGCCGAAAGATGGAGCCAGAGGCAGGCTCCGAAACGTCGCCTTGTACTTTTACTGATTCGCTATCGCAGTGGAAGGCTCGAGAAGATTTTACGCAACTTTATTAGTAATTTATATTTCTTTCACTGAACGCCAATTTAATGACGTCAGGCCTTGCGTTGAAACTAAATTGGATCATAAGATCTATAATAATAGTTGCGAGGCGGGAAATATAAATCGCACTTGGCCTTAAATTATTTTTAATTTCGTACTGTCAGTAAGTTCACAAGTTTGTTTACATGAATAGTACGACACCTCAGGTATCACACCGTAATTCAGATAATATATGTCATAATATATATGTGACAAATCAAAATTTGGAAAAGTGTCCATTTTCTAGGAGCTATATTAACGAAGGTTATTGTTAGGTTGAAATGCAGCCCGGGCCAGAATTTCTATTAATATTCAATGATATATGGTGGATTTGGAGTGAAGAAGGTGGCAGCCACGCCAATTTCTGGTTATAATGACGTCAGAATCGGCTCTAGAGTGCGAAGGTGGAGTACCGCTGAGTAGTAATGTGTGTAACCGTATATTTCGGAGAGCGTTATAGCTTTGTTACCTATTTCCTGACTTTGAGGTACACTTTTCCTCGAAGAGTGAATGACAAGGGAACAGTTAGCCACATTTTCAACCTCAAAGGGGAATTTTTTCTGCTGGTCGTACTTTGAACAGTAACAAAAATTCTTAGACTATAACACAATTGAAAGCGAACGAAGTAGCGAATAACTGTTAGAAATTATTAAATTATATTTAAAATGTACATTTTAATTAATTACATTGACCAAACAATAAAGCGGATAGAAGCAGATGAGATTTCTGAAAACCAAGGCTGGATATTCTTTACTAGATAAGAAAGGAACCCGGAAATAAGGTCATAATTGAAATTATTAGTCTGAATGAGGAAATAATTAGATATAGGAAGAAATTGATGGAATATTTAACACGTGTGGAGGACACCAGACAATCAGGCTTATGGTTTTACGCATCGTCGACGTCGAGGTCATTAGAGGCGGGATGGGACTGGGGAAGAGGAACAGGAACTAATTTGGCCACTGCTTTTTGAAGGAAGTATCCCGACATTCGCCTGGAGTGATTTGGGGAAAGCATGGAAAACATAAATCTGGTTGCCCGGACGGGGATTCGAACCCGCATCCTGCCGAATGCGAGGCCAGAGTGTTACCGCTCACCCATCAAAGGTGCTGTTAAATTTCAAGCCAAAACAGGGAGATAGGAAGACAGGTTGACCTAAGTAGAGGTGACCACAACAAAATATGCTTAGCTGGAACAAACCATTAATGGTTTAAATGTTGAAGATAATGATGATGATGATTTTAATTAATTAGACGAACTGTGAAATGAAAAAGGCGCTTGAAATGATTATACAGACACAAGTAAAACTAATAAAGTTATAAACTATTTACTTATGATCACATGACCATGAGACATGAAGTGAATTTACTGTTAAGTTTTACAAATAATCAAAATTAATAAAAGCAACACCTTCATCCTATAGCAATGGTCGATAAGATATGCAATTAACTATCGTAAATGACATATTCATGTACTGTGAAAATTAAGTTTTTCCCGCCGTATGGTGGACAGGAATTCTTCACGGGTCTTCTGCCGGATAACATCTTTTAGACACGACGTTTCGGCAGTCACCTCAGCTGCCTTCATCTGGTGAGCTGTCATCGCGAAGTAGCTGCCGCGACGGTTCGCGGTGTCGAACCATCGCGGCAGCTACTTCGCGATGACAGTTCACCAGATGAAGGCAGCGGAGGTGACTGCCGAAACGTCGTGTCTAAAAGGTCTTATCCGGCAGAAGACCCGTGAAAAGTTCCTGTCCATATTCATGTACTACTTGACTGATAATATCATAAGGTTACAAACAATAACAACAATCATAAAATTACCAAGAACACGTGATTGATCTTCCACTTGTTAATTAGCAGTTATTCACGGATCACAGCTTTAGTTCAATTAAAAATCATTATACACGCACCCTAAAAATGCTAAATTAGGTCTTGGTAAACAGAAACTCCTATCCAGCAAATATTTTTGCTGAGGGCGTTATTTTTGGCAGAAAGAGGGATTATTAGTGCAAACCATCGTTTTTAAATATCAGTAGATGATTTTATTGTATTGCCAGCTCTTGGAGTGGTCACCAATGCCTTACACCATAATGTGCCTGGAAACTATGTCCCAACTGAAATTTTGTAAGTCCCTTAGTTATTTATGTTTGAAAAATAACTAAGTGACAGTAAACCTTGAAACATGTAATACTATTCGCCGCTACCAACTGAAGTTCGAACTGCGTTGGAAACTTCTCGAACGCAAAGACCCATATCGGCGCTCTTCTCGACGCTTCCTCATCCGTCGTCGTTTCTATCTCGCTTCGCATATCGTCGCATCCACCAATCAAAGTTTATTCAGTTTGGTGGGGCTCCAAATAGTCTCCACAGTTGGACAAATTGTATAAATAAATAGTAACTTACGTTAAACAATTTTGCTATTCGCTTACGTAATTTTCTCCCTCGTATTATGCGTATTAATGTTTAATACACTTATCGTTGTTCTGCCCATATTAGTCTCTACTAATTTAATATGGAAACACGGTAACGCCATGATATTTCCAAACCACTGTTTCCCTGTGGTATTTATCTTAATTTTCTTCCGATCTACACCTGATAATTTTAAGTCCCAATCAAAAATGATAATTCTACGCTCATGTTTGATTCTGAACATGAATTTCATTTCTTCCCAAGAGCCTTGTCATCATAATCATTAATCCACTACTGTAAGCAGCCAAGACTAATTTTTTGTTAGATCCCAGAAATCTATCCCCAGTATCTCAAAATCAGAACGGTCTGGTGGCTCTGTGGTTAAGACGTCTGACTGGTGATCGAAAGGTCCCCAGTTTGAATTTATGTCTCGACGGGGATTTTTATAGGTCATTAACCTGACCATCAACTGTGTCGCAGCTGGCTGTGTAATGTGATGTACGCCATAACGTTTCCGTGGTTCGGATTCCACGTTAAGCTGAAGGTCCCCTGTACCATGTAGGATTGCTAGGTTAGGTTAAGGTGGCTATGACAAGGGCGGAATGCGCAGTCAATAGAAACCCGGTCACCAGGTCATTACGACAACACGGAATTATTATTGTCTCAAAATTACGACCGATGAACATCAGTGAAGTGCAATAAATTTTAACTTTGCGGTATACTAAACAACTCTCAGGAAAAAACTCCCAATCCTTTCTTTACTTAATTTAATTTTAATTACTCTATACCTAAAGCCACGTGTGTTTTCTGTATCTCTATTATTTAAATAAACTCTATTAGTTTGTAAGTGAACTCCTAATAACAATCGTTTAACCACCAAATAATAATCATACAACTTTCTGCTATTTTCAGCATTACAGTTGACCTTAATGCAGGTCTACCTTTTTGCTATTTCATCAGCTTCTACTACTTCTTTATTATTTGTTTTCCCACCATGCATCTGCATTTATTTGCATTCATAGGTCATTTGTTAATATCCCTTCACCTCCAACCTCTAACCTAAAAAATCACATTCCTTAACTTATTATAGGTGGAAGTGTGCTCCTTTAAAAATCTAGCTCTACTAAAAAATGCCATCTTCTCCTTCTTTTTAGATACAGGTCATGCCTAGTGAAATTCTAACTACCAAAGATGTTCGCAGGCACAACACCCAAGAGCAGCTCACTTCACGTTTTCCAGCTTCACATCGTGGTTCAAATGTGGCCCATCGTTTCGATTCAAGATCTACATGTATTTTAACTTATGCCTCCTTACCACCTTCATCTGGCAACTCTCTATTCTATCCACCCCACACTATCAATAATTAATCAGTCCTCCTTAGCGAAACTCCTACAAAGTGATTATATACTCTGCTACCCTGAGTACCTGAATGTTACTACCTACAAGCAGAACTTTTTCTTCATTATTTTTTCACAGGTTTTCACACGTGGATCTGACCCCATAGGTCTGCTGCACCTTATCTACTCTTATTTGTCTCACCATTTGAATAGCACCCGGTTTAAACTATTTCCTATACGACTTTTTGCCAGTTCCAAACCATCTTTTTCATCTTCATCAATATCCTTAATATTTCTTCTCACCTCTAAACGCTAAACCTGGAAGGCTTTAAAAATTTCGTTCTTTCTGCTCTGAAAGTTTTCATTCCAGTTCTGCAAGTTTTCTTTCATGCATTGAGAGTTTCCTATCCTAAAACAAATTTGGGTATAGCATGGAAGGGTTTCATTTAGTTTCTATTTTCCCTCTACATTTATCCAAATAAAACAACTTTTTACTCTCACTGAGTCGAAACCATTAGTGACATATCTGCGGCAGGTGTTAACCATCTCTAGGATTTGACTAAATTAGCTGCTTAGTGTCTTCACAACTCCTGTTGCCTTCTATGTGTCAGTTAAACCAAGAACACATAGACAATATTTAATGTCTAACTGATAACTGTGACAAAACACTAGTAGACTACTGTCCTTAATATCATTCAATTCTAGTAAGCAAATACCTGCACTCTATAATTTAAAAGTTTTTTGCAAATAATGCACTAGTCTCTGTCGCAGACGTTTAATATAAACGCCTAATCAACAAATAAAACTCTGTTACATACGAATTAAACCACAGTTTATTGAACAAATACACTACACTCTGACCAAAGCCTGGGCGCAATAAATTAATTTTAAAAACACCAATAAATAGTAACGCAAAAAACTCCTTCATACGAATTAAACCAAAGCAAATTAAATAGGATCATTATGTATATATATTCAGTAACTAAAATACGAACTCTGCTCTGTTAGACCATAAATACCTGTTTCCGTTAAGTTAGTGACCTATTACTAACTAATTTTTCAGAAGATAATAATATTTTAAACCTTAACGCGTTAGTTGTCTTTTCCGCTGGCGAAACTATTTGCTAAAAATGTATTAGTTAGACGTGCTGTTTACTTAATCATCCAGACAGTTTTTCCCATATAATTAAACTAATACCTTTATTTCAAAATATTTCAAGACTTAAGTAGGAAACTTAACTACAAGTGCAACGATTATTACTCTTTATTTACACTATTTTTTGTTAGAAGATATAACCAATAATCTAAATGTACTTCCTCGTTAGTCATGACAAGTACCTAAAATAATTACACTCTATACTTTTACTTCACAGTATTATCGCACATAATTACATCATTTAATCCGTCATTTTTAAGTATAAGGTGTAGTAGTAATCTGTCGATATTTCCCTCATTTGAAACCAGAGGAATTTTTTTTTTAGCAGCAACCTTTGTTAATTTCGTTACACTACACATAGTATACCAATTATCTAACCCATGGAAGACATTGTAGCTTCCAGATCCAGAATCACCATGCTCTGAGGATGTGAAATAAACGATGCGAAATTTTTAGATGAGTATTTTAGTCAAAGTAATATCGAGTATTCATGCGAAATGGCTTGTATATTTGTAGTTTCGAAATTCCCAGTTCTCTACAGGGTAGTATTTTGTTTGGTTACAGAATGTGTTTTCTGTATTTCGTGCATGGGTGAGGTTCTATCTATTCGTTGTCTTGTTCACGTCATTAGCGTCGGTTCTATCCTCACCTTACCTTATGTACTACCGTCTCTGTGCTGTCACATTTTGTATATCTGTCAATTATTGAGAGGTGTATTTTATATAACCTACTGATTTTTGTGATATTTTTATTTGTGATATCATGAAACATAAATTATAATTTGAGCGTCAGGATTCAGTTCCATATACTCATCAATATATTTCTACAATCAAGGTCTTCGTGCTGAGTGTCCATCTTATGTTAATGTCATGATTGGATTTTCACCGAGTAAATTTCATTAGTCGACTTCTTTTATGGGGTACATGAACTGGCATTTAAACCAGGGAACATTGCCTTAAGATCAAAATTCCATTGTGAAGAATTGTGCCCTTGATGAAAGCAAAGAGGGTGTTCCAATAAAAATGTGTACTATTCCTAACCACAGACAGAAGGTCGAATAATTTTCCTTTTTGTGAGGTATAAATTTTCAAAACAAAACCTAGATAATTCTAACTTTTATATTCAGAAATATGTAAAAACTCCTTTCTCAATTCTAAAACGTTTCTTAGGACGCAAGTCAAACAGACTTTAAATCCTAATGTAATTTTATTTACATCGATCATTTAGCATGTGACAATGCACATGTATATATACGATCGAGCTATTAGTTTCTTCTATTGTTTCGAACATTTGGATACCCAAATATTGAAAATTCAGCGAACATAAAGTGATTTCTTCAAAAGCTTGCATCATTACCAGCTGCTCTTTAAGTACAAATAATCCAGTGATTTAATCTTTTCGGAAAAGATTCATTCAAACCAAGCTAACACTTTCCCTCTTATGATATATCGTTATTAATGTGATACGTAGGTAACTAAACCCGTCCGGAATAATCATAGTCTTTTAGAGCAAAATCTAGGAGAGTAACATCAGATCAGTTGTTCCAACAAAGCTTCTCATCCAAGAACTTTAATAAGGTTTAAATATTGAAAATATATTCCCCGGAATCGAATCAGAGACCAATAGAACCCTTCTATTTAGATCTAAGGCTACTTATGTGCAAAATACAGCTTCGTGAGGAGTAGGTTGTAAATGATGGAAAATTCTACGAAGTTCCGTTACTAGACTGATATTTTCTATGTTATGAAAACATTTTTACTTTGTGAAGAGTTTCCCCAAAAATTGTGCCATATGACATCACTAAATGGAAATATATGGAGTACACCTGTTTCGTTAATTCTATATCTGCTGTTAAAGAAAGTGTTTGTATTGCAAAGGTGACACTAATTAACTTCTTCTGTAGCAAAGTGATATGTTCGTTCCAACTAAGTTTCTCATCTATTTTAATACCAAGAAATTTTATATGCTTTGTTCCTAAAATTGTGTTATGTTAATAGCTTTCTTGTAATTTCGATTGTGCATAATTTTTTGTTTTAAACCTAACATTATGCGTTTTTTTTTTAAGTTTACTTTTAATGAATTTGCTTTAAACTAGTTTGCTATTTCACTTAGTACTTCATTTACATTAAATTCTAGATTACTGTTTGGCGTTTTTCTCATAGTCAGGTTAGTGTCATCTGCAAACAAAACATTCTCAACATTGTTATATAAGTTTCAAGACGGTGATAGATGTATAGCAAAAAGAGGAGGGGTCCTAGGACAGAGCCTTATGGAATTCCATTTATTATTTTCTCCCAGTCTTTACTTATTTTAGAATAAAAAATTGAAACTTTTCGACTTTCTATGTATGATTTAAACCATTTACCTGTGGTTCCATAAATACCACAGTATTCCATTTTTTTTCAAAAGTAATTCATGATTTATACAGTCAAATGCTTGTGCAAGATTCCTACAGGGCTCATTTTATTATTCAGTTCCTCAAATGTGTAATTTAAAAAAAGAATATATAGCCCTTTAAATTGATCATCCCTTTTGGAACCCAAATTGTGAATTAGGGAGTATATTATATTGTGTAACATACTTATTACTCTACAATACATGATTTTTTCAAAAATCATTGAGAATCCTGAATGTAATGAAATGGGACGATAGGTATCTTCACATGTTGCTTCTCCTTTTTTAAACATCGGTGTTACAACTGGATATTTAAATCTATTTGGAAACACACCTTGTATTAATAATTCATGACAAATGTGTGCAAGTACATGATTGATACAATCTGAACATCTTTTCAGTAATTTACTTGAAATATTGTCATAGCTGGAAGAATTTTTAGGTTTTAATTGTTACATGGGTTTACTTATTTCTGAGACTGTTACTGGTTGCAATTGCATCTCCACAAATCTGTTTGGGAAAGAAGTCTGAAGAAGCATTGAAATTCCTTTAAATTTTCTTTACCTGAAATCGAACTAGTGATCCAGAGCACGCAGAAATAGCGTTGATTTTGAGGTGACTGATGTTGCAGAAATGGCTTTAAGTGTTGTAAGGCGTAAATGTTGAAAAACCATTAATATTTAGTTACCACGCGTCGAACCTGCGATCTCTGGGACGTTATCTCATCCGCGATTGTCGTCATGCTGTATACTATTCACCATCTCTATAGAATTTGGGTGATTATGTCACGCGGGTGTGTGGACATTCATTGTGGTGACCAAAAATTGATAATAGATATGCTCCCGCATCATTATCTCTTGCTCTGGTATTGTTTAATGCGTATATATATGTACTTCTGTTATTTATTATATTGATGTATATAACACCGCGTTTCCTACTTACCTGCATAGTTATGAGCTATGTCAATAATGTTTCCAAAATAACCACAAGTTTCGGCGCGCATTAAAGAGAAGTAAACGACCATACTGACATTTCCAAGAAGCTTGTTGCAGCCTGCAAATCCAGCGACGATTAGAGCTAATGCTCCACCCAAGAAAGCTGAAAAAAGATCTGTGTTACCAACAGAACAGAAGAACTGGATTTGGGGTGATAATACCTTTAACTGTATTTATCAGTTACTAATTAAGAAGCTGAACGCAATCGGCTACAGATTATGATTTTATTTTATAGATATAATTACCTAGAATGACTCTTTGTAAGATGAATATGTTTCAGCCTATTTTTTCAGCTTACCCTCATTTTTTATTTCGCTTATCTGATAATAGATCCGTAAACCCTGTTTTAGGGTATGATAAGGCAAAAACCGTAATTGTTCGCGTTTTGGGCAAACATTTTATAAAATAACTTAATTTCGCGAAAACGGTAAAAAAAAAATATATTTTTTTGTTTTTAATATATCTAATAATTCTAGAACAAAACAAATTTGATAAATCACAAATTTTATGCAGCAGCATTGATATTGTATTAGGCCTAGCATAAATTATACTGGTTAAATAAAAAGGGATAATGTCCAAATTGTATGATCGTCGTTTTTCATGGCATTGTATATAAATAAACTCTTCTCGGGCTTCCAGTCATGTGAAGATCTTAAAACGACTGGAAGCCGGAGAAGAGTTTATTTAATGTTCAAATTATTTATATGAAATCTGATTAGATCACCGATTAATGCCAACAAATAAAAAACAACTTTAGCTAAGAAAATAAACATCTTTTAAATTACAAAATAATTAACAAAAATATAAATAACAATAGCAGTATAATCTCTGTAAGAATAAAAATTTAAACTACCTAAATCTCAATAAAATCTAAAAAAAAAATACATTAGAAGTGATTTAGTGATTAGGATATCATTAATAAGACGATATTATGAATAAATAATAAAAAATAGGTCTACCTATAATATATAAATTAAAGTACCTGAGTGAACGATCTTCGCTCGGCATTTTTCGATTTCTGTTCAATATCCAAGATTTCGAGTAAAATTTGATTAAAGTAAAAGGCTTTAAGGCTTCCTAGGCGTTTCGAGGTGCACAGTTAACAAAAGAGAAGCTTAACTAACATCAGTAGGCTTACTGGTACCTGAACCTTCCACGTAATGAGGTTAGAACTGTTTTAGGGAAACCAAATACAAAAATTTTAAAAAAAGTCGTGTTAAAAACTTGTAAAGTAAAACGTTATCTACATATGAAATTTCATCCAAATCGCTAGATCCATTTGCGAGACCGCCTCATAAATTGCTTCCAAAGAAAAATGCTATTATTATGTTAAATAGAAATCTTAGTGCCAGTCAGGGATTAATTAATAGTGCGAGATTTGTGGTAATTCGGGGATTCTACAATAACACTTGATGATGGATTCTTATGTAACTCGACGAGAAAAATTGATCTCGAGATATCGTATCTCAAAATTGACGTGGTTGGTTTAAATTCGACCAGGACCAGAATATCAATTTCGCCATAGCCAAGTTTGATAATGTATTCATATGAAATTCGTTGAGACAAATCGAAAATAAATAATTTATTTTTCTTATATCTCAAGTGAAGAGGTTAGGATTAGATTCGGCCTGGACCAGAAAAAAAAAAATCCATCAAAATCACTATACGGTGGAAATGCACTTTCGATATTCTATTTTGTTCCTAATGGTTCATGTTAGGTTTAAATACGGCTTGGACCAGAAGAAACGTCCCCAAAAGCACAAGGAACTGTACTCTACTTTTCACATGCTGTATCGAAAACCAAACGAGATATCAAGAAAATTTATTCTTTATTTTCGATATATTTCGTCGAATTCCGTGATAATTCATGGTAAAGTTATAGTTTACTCACCAGACACTTTTATTGTCACTGAGTGGACTCCAGTGATGTGCCTTGTAAGAAACCAGAGACATTTGTTTTTATTATATCCTAAACTAATAGCTATTTTCTATACCACGACGTAACATTTCTAAGTAGAGTATTTCAATGTAATCGGACTAAATAATTAAAAAAGAACTTTAAATTAAAATACAAGAATATATACAACGGTGGAGGAAATAATTAGTAATTTACATTAGGTAGGGTTATGAATGTATTTAGTGAAAACTTTTGCGGGTATTTTTGTACAGATCTAATTTAGAATAGAACAGTAAATTTAAAAACATGAATATACAGAACTATGAAGGAAATAATTAGTATTTTTCATTAGGGTTATGAATGTATTTGGTAAAACTATTACTTTCGTTACGAACGATAATAGTTTCTGAAATCGTCGACAGTTAGTAATATCAGCATTTCAGAGTGGTGTATATGAATTTAACTGCACGCAATCAGTTTGCCGGAAGTTTTGAACAAAAATAATTAAACACATAAGGTTAAATTTAAAAAGAAAAGTTTATAAACCGGTGCATGAAGTAATTATTAATTTATTTGAATCATTAATAAGTTCTTAGTCATCGCAATAGTGGATCACGAGTACCTTAGAAATTCTATGCTGTTTACTCTACTCATTGCAGCCTGGACCAAAGTGAAACGTAAGCACAGCGTACAGTATTGTGGATTCCCAATATTCAAATCGTATCTATCTCCATTAATGTTGTACAGGCTGCATTAAAACTTGAACTCAATCATATTTTATAAATATGCCCTCGGTGTTTAGGTCGTAATGCAGCCTGGACCAAATTTAAACGTAAGCACAGCACACAATATTGTGGATTCCCAATATTAAAATCGTATCTATCTCCCTTAAAGTGGTACAGGCTGCATTACAACCTGAATGCAAAAGGTTATTGACGAAATCATATTTTATAAATATGTCCTTAGTATTTAGGTCGTAATGCAGCCTGGACCAAAGAGAAACGTAAGCACAGCACGCAGTATTGCGGATTCCCAATATTAAAATCGTATCTATCTCCATTAATGTGGTCCAGACTGCATTAGAACCTGGACGCAAACGGTAACTGACAAAATCATATTTTATAAATATGTCCATAGTATTTATGACGAATAGATTAAGTCAGTTTTTATGCAGAGCTCAATTTAATGCATTACCTAATAACTGTTTTGTCAAAAAACTGTGGATTACATTAACTACAATTGAATTGGAAGCTAGTTTTTAAACTGGCAAGCACTTTAAATGAAAGTGCTAGTATAAGTAGTATACCTATGTTAATTTATAATAAAGGTGCTAATTTAGCAATTGTACATGAACCAGTTACTGTAGCTAGTGAATCTGCTAACCATATGTTAATCAACAAGTAGTTTAGATAAAGTTATGTGGGATTCCACAGCCATGAATGGTTTCCCAAGTTGTTTAACAGTACCTTGAAATTGGCCAATATATAATTCATTTGTAATATGTCCAAATTGGGACACAAATTTCTTACTCTCCATTCGATAATATCAAAATTGGTACGTTTTCCCAAGTAACAAATCTTTTTGGCAGCCATTTCAAAAAAGTGATTGGAAGTGATCTCTATATTTATGCTGACTGCCACAAATGATTTCTCTTATATTTCTCGGCCATTTTTTATTTTGTTCCCTATCAATTCCTGTATGTCCATATAAATTTCGTAAAATTGGAGTCTAGATTGCTTTATCCCCGCCATATTTATCGGGTAGTTATGTAAATAATTTTGCTGGTAGTATGTGATTATATAATAAGTACCTAAATTATAACGTTCTACTTTTGTAAATAACTAAATAACCGTAATAAAAAACTCATCTCCTACGCTTGCGATATAATAAAAACAAACATTTTTTTAATCGATCGCCTTTTTTTATAAATTAACTATGATATTAATTACATTTAATCCATATAAGTTTTGGCTATTTCGAAATGTCTCTGGTTGCTTATAAGTCACATCGCTGTGGCGATAAAAGTTTCTGGTGAGTAAACTACAACTTTAGCAGAATTCATCAGATTGTGACGTCACGGTAATAATAGAACATCATCAGTGCTACATTCATTCACTCCGATAAACCTATGCCGATAGCTCGCCTGGTAGTATATAATGACAAACTAACAACCACTTTTTACGGTCAAAAAGTAAACGATCATATTATTTTCAAAAAAGTTTCTGTAAAGTATCACCTCTGACAAAACCAATGATAAATTTTAAATTATCTTCCTTTTTAAATGTTTTACAATTAAATTTGCAGTGCTAATATTTCCACGGGTCAGCCAGTATACAAGAACTGTTCGTTTAAATATTATTTGAAATCAAAGAAAATCCATTTGCAGGCTTTCTGGTACCTGAATTGTCAACAAGATGGCGCTAGCGCCGTTTTCGAGATATGGAGTAAAAAAATTGTTTGTATTTTGTAAACTCGCTTTTTTGTAGGGAAGACAACTATTTAAGTAATCTTAAAAGTCAAAACGTTATCTAAATATCAAATTCCATCCAAATCGTCATAGTCGTTTCCAAGATCCGAAATGTATATATATATACAAAAATTGCTCGTTTAAAGATATAAGATAATAAAATTGTTTCGAATGTAATTGATTGAAAGTAGTAAAGATTATACTAAAATACATTTTGATGGATTCCAGGTTTTATTCACCAACAGGATAATCAAATCAACGAAATGATACCATATATTTGTCTACAAAAAAAGTAACAATTTCCATTATGATTACTGTTTAATTCTTTGTTTAAGTATAATGTTTATATTTTTGTTTTACCTTTATATTTACGTTATTCGTGTTGCCTAACGTCTTTATCTTATGTGTTAAGGTAAAACAAGAGCATAGCCAAATTACTATTTAATTCTGTTCCTCTATTTGGATGTCAATTTTCAATTCTTATATACTTTTAAAATTTATTTCTTTTTTTTTTTCTTTTCGTACTCAAATTGCTGATTCAATTTGTACATCATAAATACATAATTTCTTATGGATGGTAGAATATTATCATAAAACCCAGTTTGGAATACTTCATCAAATAAAAGTTTGTAATTAATAACTAATGAATACAGATCTAGTTTATTGATAGATTTTGTTTGTGGATGTAAATTATTCATAAGTTTCATTTCAGTATTATCGACGTTTTTTTTTATAAAAAACATGCTTTATATTGTAATTTGATTTATTGCTGAACGTATCGATTACTTATTTCACCTTATGTTTAGGAGCGCAGAATAGATTTCTATAAAATAAAATGATTTACGAAAAATATTCCTAAAAACATAATTTTTTTAAATTCGACTCTGTTTAAATCGATGACAAGTCACAAATTAAAAGTTTACTGCAACATTTTTTTGTTTACAAGTTCGTATTTGTATTCAATTGCACTTTAAATTTAGCTTTATTCAGTTCTGTTTTATGAACACTCTTTTTATATACTATGTCTATTAACTGTTTGAAATGTTTAAGTATACGCTTAAAATTACTTAAATCCTCTAACTTCGCAGTTTTTCTTCTTGTTAATGGTAAACAACAACTATTTTGTAATAAAAATGAATCTAAACATTGCGAAAATATGATAGTATTATAATATAAATCTATAATATTAGAAATAAAATTTTCTGCATTAATTTAATAGAGGAAAACTTAGTTGAGAGACTATTTACCATCGTGATATTTGAGATAGGTCACAGTAAGGTTTCCGACTAAAACGGAGATATACGAGTTAATCACATTTATCCATGAACGCGTTCTTTTATCGATTTTTTTTACGTTAGAATAACTATACGCCTATACTTCACATAATAGGCTATTTGACAGTATTGAAAATATATTACAAATTGTAGTCATTCCCATAGATTAATGCTTAGTGAAGCTATTTTCGTTAAATTTGAAAAGAAAGGTGGATTGTTTTGAGTAAAAAAATCGAAATAAAAATAGGATTTTTCTTGCCCCTTGTCATGTGACAGAAAACGCTCTGGGATTGGCATTCGTATTAGTGACGTCACGTGCCTGTAGGCGCTGCAGCTGCGTGTGGAACGTTTTATATTATCCAAGTTTTCTACTATTTTTATTGTTTGTTATCTCTTGTTAATAATGAGATTTTGTTGTGCATATATAATGACGAATAATTTGTAAAAGCCTACAGCGGAAAAATACCGAACATAAAAGCCTTATTTGTCGGGCTAGCTGGCTTAATCTGTGGAGTTTGAAAATGTAATAACTTCAACTGGAGAATCATTTACACTTAAACTCGAAGTTAGGAGTTAACTGAAATCCTTCAAAAGAATGACTAAAATTTAAAATTAAGTTAGTTGTTTTAAGAGATACATACAAGAAAATGCAAGTGTATTATAAGGTAAATACAACAGTTAAATAAATGGATGTTGTGGACAATTTTTTTTAACTGCACATCAATAATTATCGATAAATGATATATTTTTCCCCAACAAAACTGAATTTATTGTTTATCTATTTACCGACCGCGTTCACTTCACTATACGTAGAAACTGTAATGTTTAAGTATTCACTATTAACGAGAAAATAAGTAACGATGTCATGGGGTTAGGTAGATGTATGGTTAAAGAGTGCTATGGATCTTATGTTCGAACCTTGATTACGATAATAGTTTTTTCCTGTGAACATTTTTCTCGGTTTATGTTTGCTCTTTGTTGCTTTACAGAATCATGTTTCTACTCGTTTGAAACATGGGTGCCTTGAGGGGGGGGGGTGCAAAGGGGTGCACTGAATAGTGGGACTCCCCTGTTGTGAAAGAAAATACACAGAAAAAGATTAACAAACAAGAAATTTATTATTAAATTCTCTGTTTGAGTAGTAACTTAAGGCGACTAGGTTTTTGTCGAAATTTGTTCAACACCTTGTCAATGAATTCAGTATCCTTAGTTAGTAAGTAATAAGTGTTACATATAATGTATTTAAAAAACCAGATGCACCTCCCTTAAAGTAATCCTGCCGGCGCCCATGGTTTGAAACATAAATTGCTGCCATACGAAAAACTTTTATAAAACGATAACATTCCACTTTTAATTATGAAACATACCAGAGATATATTACCATTGCAAAAAATCCAATTGCGCGGCGGTGAATTAATTTTAACAATAACATTTCAGGCTATTCTCGCAACAGTTCCCGAATGCTTTGAATCCCTTGTTATAATTTTTACGTGACGATACAACTGCCTGTTGCCTTTCTGACATAAATGCATATATTTAGGCGGTATTTACTTTTAATGCGCAACTAATTTTCAGTTTTTTTTTAAAACTTTTTATCGGTGTACAAGTAACGCCCAGTTTCAGTTTAGAAGTCTTTTTTGGCTATGTTTCAAATGTTTATAATACGCTTGCTATCCAAAAATTAGTAAACTCTTCGGGGGGGGGGGGGGGGGAACAAATTAGAGTTATGGAGGTTTTTAGAAAAAGAATATGCGGCGCTAGTAACAGCAACTAGTATCTAAAGAAGACTCCCACAAATAACAAAACATATTCCGATGCGAGGACCGAACCTAAGAACCCTAACATTTTGACACTATTCTGAAACAACGCACTACATTATCTCAATGAAATTATGGTCTAATAGATCTTTACAGTAAATGATATGCGACTTAGTCATATTGTCGTCTGGGTTTCTACCAGCAAGTTGCAGCGAATTTATTTCCTATTACAGCTATTGTGGGAACACTTACGTTTATTTGGGAGTTTTTATTGTTGTGGTTGTAGAATGATGTACTACACACTATTTATAAACCATATTTTCAACAATTTATACACAAGTTCAGAGAAACCAACCAGACGTTACTTATGTATAGTGAGGGCTTGCTGGCACGTGATGCCACGAGTGTCGTTGGTCTCCGCCAGGCAGCAAAGCACCGTTTTGGCGGGCTTGCAAATACTCTGAATTTTAACGTGGAATTTTACGTAAAATAAGCATTTTCGTCAAAAAATAAATAGAACCCGTTAAATAACGGGTATCAATAAGCTACTTAAAACCATTTTCAAAAAATAGTCAAATAGCATATTATTCTTTAGAACTTTAGACTCATCAATCGAAATTTTTTTAATTTAATTATTTATTATGTTATTAATTATTATGTCTATTAATTTTTATTGTTTTAATTATAAATACAACAAATATTAAGGATTAATTAATAAATAAATTTATATCAATATTAGAGCTTCAAAAAAATGTAAAATGAACAGTTTTAGTTCAATTTATAAAGAGTGCACCCACTACTTTTGAACTTATTGCGTACATTAACATTTCTTATATCCTGCTTTAAATGAGCTATTGACTTTGATAAATATTTTGCATACTGATATTAATTTTCCTTTTTTTTTTTATCCCTTCACAACTCTTAACATGTTTTCATATATAAGATCAAAGTTTTTCCCGCCGTTGTATATAAATAAATTCTTCTCGTGTTTCCAGCCGCGTTAAGATGTCATATTTGTGGGTCGTTTCCTACATTATATAAACATTCTAATGAAACAAGCAGTGAAGACACCATTTCATACAGTAGTAGGTGGTGTTTAGATAACGAGACAAGAACTGCCTAGCAGAGGATTATGAGAAAGTTGCGCTGGAAGGTGATCACAGACACGTCAGCTGTTACGTGAAATCTGGTGCCGAAGGGTTATAAGGTCAAACTTTTAGACGAGAGTCAAGAGCTACACGGAGCACCAGGACAGTGGTTCTGATCAACGTGCCGACCCGAACGTGAGTTCTTTATCTCGCCCTCACAGACCCTCCTGATTATCCAGCACCCAGCATCCGCCACCACCGCAGGAACAAAGACTCTTCCGAACTACCCGCCATCACAGCGGGTAAGGTGTGCAAGGCGCGTTTCGCTACCCTCTGAAGGGTGCCAACGGCGAAGCGCGAGGAGCTAGCGCCCGCCAAGAACCAGGACGAAGACCCTTCCAAAACCTGGCCGTATTGCTAAAGCATCTCTGCTATTCCCACATGCATCCCCCCCCCCCCTGCAAGAGCAAGGCAGAAGCTGAAACGACCGAGCAACACCACGGGATTGCCCTAGTCGCACACCTCGCAGCAATCAACCAGCAGCACGAAGCCGCCAGCCATCCACCAGGCCACCCGCTACGGGGCAAGCTCCTAGTGAGTGTTCCCCACAATGGCTCCCACCCACTCGCCCAAGCTTCGCAGAGCATCGTCGTAGTGCACGACCGCACTGAAGCGCTCCAAAGGTGTCGCTGCCCCACCTGGGTCAGGTGTTCGGACTCGTGCATTACCGGTCCCCACATATAAGAGGACCTACTTTGGCACCAAATGGCTCATACCGGCGGCAGGGGGAGCACAAGTTCCTAGATCACTGATTACCGGTCCAAGCGAGGGCCATTCTATGCAATCTGAAAATGAACCCGGCCGTTGCCAGATCACGCCAGCTTACCGGTACCGTCCGTCGCCCCCTGTCAGGGTCGCGTCACCTCTCTGCACCCGGGTCCTACTGCCGTGATCCTTCGGTCTTACTGCCCGGGCGTGGCAATGAGTGCTACCGGCGGGAGGGCTGCACCATATCACCCCACAACGATCCCAGTCTTCCGAAGACCAAGATCACCGGTCCGTTTGTTTGGTCCATACCGGCGGCAGGGGGAACCACTTCACCTGATCACCGAAGCCCACCTCAGCAGCGGCCGCTTCCGAGAACCGGGATTCGACCCCACCTTCTAGCGGCAGACACCAGCTTACCGGTATGGTTTGAGTGAAACTGTTCAGCAGGGCACACACTCTCCTCCCTGAACCCCGTCCGGCATATAGTCGGATGTAACTGAGGCATCGGGACAATGTGCATTCCCAGCTGCAGGGTGCACCACATCCCTGGGTGTCCCGACAAGTTTACCTGGGGAGAACCTCCGGTACCATCCGCCAGGACCCTACAGCGCGGCTGATAGAGACTTCCTCAACAATTACTGGTGCTGTCTCCTTGGCGTGGCAGTGCCGCGGACTCTCAATTCTCCACACTGCAGGCGCCTTCGGCGTGGATTTGCGGACCTCCCTCTCAATTGCTTGGGCAGTCTCCACGTCGAGCTCGAGATCCCAAGGTCGCCATGCCCGTATCGCAGTCCTAAAGTAGGCCGAGACCCCTGAGTGTCGTCTGGCGCCCCAGGAAGCTTATACCGACCTAAGTCGACCTGGTACTCTTGTTAGCAAAGCTACCTTCACAACGTTTGAAGAGTCGCCGTTCGGGGACACTTTCGTGAGCCCTTCCCGCACATTGAATACAGCCAGAGACCCCGTTACCCTGATACCTGGGATTGGGTAATCAGACCCGAACTGTTTTACAGGTATCCACCGCGCGTTCAGCCGGGGCTAGTCTCGGATACTAGGATTTGTGCGCTGCCAGTCCGTGATACCTCTAGCGACTGCCTCCTGTGGAGTACCCTGTCCGTGGACATAGGGTTGTCAGTCCGTATCCACCCCAATTGTCCCAAAGGCCTCATGTACTGTTGTTAGCAAGGCTTCCCTTGCAGCGTTTGAAGAGTCACCGCCGGGGTCACTTGCGTGATTCCCCTACCGCTCATTTTCATGCTGTGGGCCGGCGCCCTTTACCGAAGTTCCTAGTGGGATCGGTTAGTCGACTGACTGCTTTACGGGAGGCCACCGAGCGGTCCGCCGGGAGCTAGTCTCGGATACTAGAGTAACACCTCAAACGTTCTCCCTAATTCGGGCACCTCGGGATTGCCAACCCCGTGTCTGGGCTGCCCCATGGTGATGGATGCAGACGCCTGAGGTGAGGCCAAGAGGTATATACCGTTCGTAGGATCAGGTTGCGCCTCCCCCCTGCCCGCTTCATCAGCGCTAGGAACCGTTCTCGGGGGTACCCGAGCCAGGCCCTCCAACCCCCTCGAGAACCAAGCCAGCAGACTACCTTACCACTTCGCAGCCACCCCCGCCGCGGAATTGGGCTCTTCCGAATTATCCGCCATTACCGCAGGGACGGTGAGGCAAGGCGCCTACAAGACCAAGACTAGCGGTTTTCAAAGTTTGCCAGTCATCACAATTCAGATAAAGCTCATTACAGACACCTCCAGTTCAATCAACCTACCACATTCTCCGGAGGGAGAAAAATCTCCCTCAACGCTCTAACTTGCAATTATAGAGTTACAAGAATAGCATCGGGGATGCTCGGAAACCCCGGGTGCGCCAGACCCGTCATCTGAGTCTCCCCGAAGAGAGGCCTAGACCCCTGGGGGGGGGGGGGGCAAGAGGTACAGAAAGAAAACGTTCGACTGCTGACCAAGAACAATGTTTAAGACGAGAAAAGCAATATAAAATATTTAATTAGACCCGTGTGCCGCCATAAAATATAACTAAGGACCTATGAATTTTAGTAGTGGGACTTTGCGGGCGGTTCCTACTATTTTGACATGCATTGCTTCAATAGAGGGGACCTTGACCAACTGCTGTATCTTGGGTCTGGTCCAGGAGAAAGAACAATGACTTTGGTCATGGGATAGGTTTCACATCAGCTCTGGGAAGATGTGTGGTTTCATACCTTGGTCAGCTGAGTACAGCAAGACGGCGGGAACGGATATTCTTGTGCTGACTTCTGGTTCTGGCTGATACGCTAAGAGGAGGAGTAGCAGCCTCTAGTGATTACACAACCGCTCCCGAGATCAGCAAAACTTATATTATAAATCCCATACTGACCCAGAGATTTTATCTTTACCCAGATGAAATAATGTCTTCCTTGAGCTACTTTTATTTGTTTTACTTCAAGAGTAATCTTTGGTAATTAATAAATTTATTCATAATTGTGAACTGTAACAATGTCGTCTGTTAGTAAATTATTTTAAACCAAAATTCATTCAACATATACAAGTCATGTTACATCCATTTTCATTATTATAATTTGTAATAAAGGCAAAATGACTTTTTAGCAGTATAGTGCAAAGTAACGTATGGTTAAGAAGTACCATCTGACTGAAGATGTCGACACAAAATGCAACCCATGCCATTGAGGATTAAAAAATTGTAAATGACGAAATACAACTCAAGTTGAATTGTTGATAATAAATTCATACTGTTTATATATATAAAAGAAAGTAATCGACCCATTTTCAGCGTTTATCGCAGTGAAGTAGTGACAATAAGAGGGTAGCTTGCACGATATAAATATGTAATTTCATTTTTTGAGTTTTCTTTTTATATGTGTCAGCGGTCCAGCATCTTGGAGACCATCTTAAGAAAAATTACTGATGTTTAAATATGTTTTGTTAATAATAACTAATAAAGAACTATGTTTATTGAATTGTATTTAATCATTTGATATATATTTGTTAACGATTCATGTTGAGTTTTATTTTTGTTGTTTATTCGCTTCGATAATATTTTCTTTTGTTTCCAGATTGCATTGTTTATGGCGTTGCGAATCTTTGACATAGTTGTTGGTAATTTTGTATCGACTTTTTTGTTTGTCGTTTAATCAGTGTTACACTTATTTGGGATAGATGAGTATTATTTTGTTTACGATTTGTTCAGATAATTATTTCCTCGGCGCAGATGCATATTGCTTAATTTTCTATTTCGGTTGAAAGCATTTTTCGGGGTACATACATAGTTTTATGTTGAACATCTAATTACGGGAAGGTTTTGATGATAAATTTATCACTCCATTGAAGTTAATCAGAACAACCAAAATATGTTTACTGTGTTTCTATGTTTCTTTGATGATGACTTGTTATTAATTTTTAAATTAAAAATTACTCATACAGAGGAATTTATATTTGACAAAAGCCACAAGTAGTTAACTGAAATACAATTGAACGACTGTATCCAGAAGGTGCATGTTCTCTATATATGAAACATATAAAACATTTTGCAAAAGACTATTCATTGTGTGATCCTTAAAAAATAGGTGTTAATGAAGAACTGACAGTACATAGATGCAGGATCGAAAAGTTTTATTCTCAGATTGAACTAATATCTGATTTCATTCAAAACCTTCCCCATCCACTTGTTGCTGTACAAGATACGTTCTATTTGCTCCAATTGTGGATTAACTGCTTCATCATTTATCATTTTTAAGCTCAGTTATCTATATTTTTGATCTACCAAGAAAGTATTATGGAGAAAGGTACAAATGAAGTCTATTTTATGCTTTTGAAATACATTGGTAAATATACTCCCCTATACTGTAAAACCATTGTACGTTTCTTTATGGCTAGACAGTGACATGTAGCGATGAAGGCAAAGTAAACAAATGAGAAAATCTGTATATTCTCCAAATCGGAAACCAACCAGGAATACAGTTTTCACTCTCTTTGGTAGTAACAGAAATTTTTATCGCAATACATCACTATTAATCCGTACTATGGCACTCTTACCTCCTCAAACCACGGAAATTTAGCCAATATCAAATTAAAAATTAAGAAATTTGATAGGATTTATGTTTCAGGTCAATACAAGGTTTTCGGCGAACAACGTATTACGAATAAAATCCTTGAAAACAGACGGAAATTTTAGATACCAAGAGAAGATGGCTCTCTTATTTCAAGATATCATGGTTTTCCACAGAATCATATGGAGAGAAAACACCAAAGAAGCAGAAAACTACATTTCAGCTATTTTCTTACAGGGCTTTCCAATGTCCTTCGAACTTTTTTCCTTTGGAAATGAAGAATTTTGGATATGAAATAAATTTAGTTATTATATGATATAAAAACTAATTTTGTAAACTTTGTCTTCTGCAAAACCTGTCTTTAATTTCTATAAAGTTAACAGTTTTATCTAGCCTGGTTTCACAATTCTTCATAATTTGATGTTATGACAATTCAAATTACTTTTTCCAATACAAATTATTTTACACTGGATGTTTCAATGATTATTTCTTATTTTAAAACTATTGCGTGCTAAAAGGGCGTTATTACACAATTTTAAAATTTACATAAATTCATATGTTTTTTCACTATTAATCTGGCTTAAAATCTCTAAATATTCTTTATGCACATATCTTCAAATATAGACCATTGACTTGTTTATTCCCGTTTTTAGAAGAAGTATAGGCAGTTTTAAATATATGTCCTGTAAAAATCAGATAATTCACTCATTTTCGTTCAGACATCAGCCATTCAGTTATCACACATATAAAACATGTTTTAAAGTAAACTTTTTTTTTACCGTTTGCTAAGGGGCAGAGTAATTTCATTGCGTTTCAGCAACACCTGACGCTATTCCAACAACGCCTTTATGTTTTTATGTTCTTTTGTGTTATTTGACTTAAAAACTGAAAAATTTCATTAGAAGGTCAACATGCTCTTTCGCCCTTACATGTCTACAACCGATTGACACTTGAGACATGCGGACGCTCAATAACGTATCAGTGAATGCCTAATCATGTACTGCCCGAAGTCCTCCCTTTCACCCAAAAAAAATCACTGAAAGAAACTGAGCACACAGAAACAACTTTGACTCGGACGTAGACCATGAAGACCTGGACGCCACAATTGAAGCAAAAAGCGTGACCGTAACATAGGATCATCCACGTACTGAGATGATTCCTATAAATAATGATTTCAAAAAAGTGCAGTAAGTTGTTAAGTTTTTCAAAAAGGTTTTTTCATTTATGATCATTTCAATCAAACCAACGAAAGACGGGGTAGAAAGGGCTTTCTCGGCTACTAGCTATATTTGTAATTCTTTGCAAATAAATTGTTAGTTTCAGTGCTTATTAGGTAAACAGATTATTTTTAAAACTTACGTGATTTACTGTAAGGCATGTAATGTGATCTAAAACTAGATATTTAATATAATTGATTATTTACTAAATAAGTAGAGTTAGGTTTAAAACAAAACGTTTAAAAGTGTAATGTATAATCCCAAAACACTAACAAGGAATTTAAATAAGGTATGAAAATTGATCCCTTTCAAAAATCGTATAGAGACTCAGCAGGGTGATTGGAACGACTTCGTTGGACAAATACAATGCGCCGACTTTCATATCGGCAGCTGTAGTTCTGGTAGATGTGTTTAAAATATTTTCGCTCTCCATGTCCACGTTGCTGCGATGATCTTTTATGACAGATATTACTGAATTAATATGATCAATACATGTCGATCGTCTTTGATTGTAACGCAGTGGCAACAGGTTACAATCATGGAGAAAGGAATATATGGAGACGACGCAAGGGACCTTCACCACGCATTGGAGTGAAGCCGGGGAGAGAGAAGTGCGGTGGGGAGGCCGCCATATTGGTCGGCCGTGGAAACATGGGTAATAGGCACAAAAACCTCAAGGGTATCATAAGACAACCGTGGCACCGCAATTTGATGATGGATTATTATGTAACTCGACCCGACGAGACAGATCAAAAATGAAGAATTTTTTTTAATATCATGCTTAGTTCTCGAGATAGACTGTCTCAAAAGTGAGGTGTTTTGGGTTGAAATTCGGAAGAAATATTTCCCCAAGATCAAATTTAGTATCAGATTCTTATATAACACGACGAGACACATCGAAAATAAATAATAAAATTTTTCTAAATCTCGCTCCATTCTCGAGATATACTGTTTCAAAAGTCAGGTGTTTTAGGTTGAAATTCCGAAGAAAAATATCCCCAAAGTCAAATTTGATATTAAATTCTTATATAATTCAACGAGAAAAATTGAAGGTAATAAAAAGTTTCGATATCTCGTTTAGTTCTTGAGATATGCTGTCTCCAAAAGTCATAAGCTTAAATGGGAGTATTATACACTGCGATACGTGATACACGTTGTCACTAACACGGTGCTTATGAAAATACTAACAACTAATTTTAAATTGCTTGTCCCTTATGGGACAGGCTGTATTTCAACCTAGCCACGTTTACATTAATATTGTCCCTACAAAATCAAACTAAATTTCGGGTAACAACAAATGATTACAATTAATTTCATAGTACACTTTCAGTGTAAACTGAACTAGACAAGCATGCAGAATACCATATTCATTGTATCGCGATGTAAACTTGACCCCTTAAATTAGACTTCCAATACTTGTTTACAATAAGGTTCGCCATTTATGTGCAAAGTAATACCAACAAATATTTGAGAACGACATTATCCTCTTTAGAGCGATGAAAAAATTTATAATGATAGGCCCTAATGTTGCAGTTACCTATCAGACACTTCAAGAACAATAATTACAATGTGACTTAGTTATGAAACACTATTACAGGTTTTTTCCTATCTTCTGTGTTTGTGCAGCTGTATGCAACACAACTTGGCATTATAGAAAACTTCAGAATATTAGAAAATGAAATATTCTCAGCAGCAGACACAATGCAAACAGCCCAATGTTTTGGGGTTATTCCTATAGCCACCGCGCATGCGCAGTAGGAGACGAGTTTTTATATGAGGTTTCATAGATTTCCCGTTATTTCGTCTCCATATATTCCTTCCTCCATGGTTCCAATAATCATGAGTATTCAATCCAACGCATATAATGAATTCTGACTTCGTAGCAGCGCACTGTAACTAGCATATATTTTTGAGATGAGCGGGTCCCGTATAAAGCTGAAATATTTGGCACGTACTTTCTCTGTAAAAAGGTTTCTCGTAAAAATTTTATGATGCAGCTGTGGTTCTAATTGTGTTACGTATTTGTGTAATCTGATTTAAATCATATACAACCAGGTTAAGTCTGTGGCTTTCGCAATGAAAATTCTCTTTACAAAAACTTTGAACCCCCACCAATATCACCCGCCAATGTGGAACACCCTTCATATTCTTGGCTAACCTGTCAGTCCCATGTCCTTCGTTTTCTAAAAACCTGTCGATTTCTGATGCTATAATTTGTCATTCATTGGAACACCCTTCATATTCTTGGCTAACCTGTCAGTCCCATGTCCTTCGTTTTCTAAAAACCTGTCGATTTCTGATGCTATAATTTGTCATTCATTAATAGGATCGGAGCAAACGTTCTGACATGTATTCCCAACATTGAGGTACTCTGTGGTCTTTGGTGAAACGAAAGAAAGTAGAGATTAATCTTTGAAGTTATAAAAGAAATACTTCGAAAAGCAATGTAGCGATTCTGCCAGATAGTATATGGTTTTTTAATTATTTAAAAGGTTAAACTTTAGTTAAGGGTCTTTTTATTTTAGAATTTCAGAAATTTAATTACGGATGTTTTATTCCATTCAGATATTTGCACCTACTTCCATTATGCCTAGATATAGAACATTGACAGGTCGGAGAGAGAGAGACAAAAAGGAAGGAATACTTATTTGCTTGAAATTCAAAATGATAATAGACCAAATTTAAATAGGCACCATAGTTTACTTAATATTGTTTACTCTTTGGTTCGCAGAAGTCTGATCGAGCGCAAACCCGCGTCGTGCAAGGAGGGGGGGGGGGGGGGGGGGTCAGCTGCCCTCTCCTGCCCGTACCTGGCTACGCCCTTGGCTGCAATGGGAAAGCCACATCGTCCGAATGTCCAATACTCGCATTCCTAAACTGGTGTGCTACTCAGATAGAACCTGTGTTAGTGGTCAGAGGGAACGGTTTAAAGACGTCATCGAAGCTAGCATTAACATGTCACATTGATCATAACAATTGGGAAACTTTAACCACTGATCACTCATCCTGGAGATCAGTTGTTCATCATATTATATATCAAGAAAATCGCCAACAATCAGCGAATGAGAAGAACCAGAGCAGGAAAGAAGATGAACAGTTGAGGAAAAATGGCAGCATCTCAGCTGTCCCTTCCGGGAATGCCTGTCATAGTTGGGGTAAAGTGTGCACTTTCCGCATTGTACTCCACAGTCACCTTCCTATCCATTCTGCTTGGAAGACCGACATACTCAGTCTCGAGTGTGCTAGGACGTTTCTATTAACCAATGGTACTTTTGAATACCTTAACCAGATTGAATAAGTGCAAACATAATCAAAAGTTACAATAGATGTTACTTTGAGGTTATATAATTAACTATGCCTTTAGTACTGAATCACCTGAAGTGGAAGCCTTTCTTCGTACATTCTTACAAAATGCTGCCTACATGATTCTCTGTATTCCTCTGTTTTTTTCGATTATATTGTAAATTTCACGTTCTTCCCCAACTTTTTTCATTTCTTAAACGGTATTGTTTAGTACAGCCTTTACCTTCTTAAGAAATCTCATATTATAAGGTATTGAAAACATTTTCAGTTTGAAGATGGCACATCATATTGCAACAGTTGCTACTTTGGTTGCAAATGCAACGTTAGATGTGGGACGACGATTGTAGAATTTTGAAACCATTTAGAATCTACCAAGGGAAAGAAATATTATTTTATCCACAACGCTTTTTTCTCTGATTATTTTACTTCTGTAACATAATTGTATTTTTAATTACTTATTGTAAAGTGAATATTTGCTAGAAATATACTCACCAATTGCAGAAGCAGATTTCCTTATCACTGTTTGAGTTATATGGTATTTATGTCTCAAGAAATCCAAAAAAAATCCCAGTTGTAAGAGAAACAACCACTCCACTATGCTAGGCACCGTGAGCAGTAAAGCATCCTGTAAGATCAATAACATATGGAATAATACACCTCAAGTAATCAAGTTTCAGCACAACAATTTTGAAATATGTTGCCGTTCTTATATTTCACTTTATTATGTTACGCGCGTGATAAGAACGCATAAATAAGCAAGAAGGTAATTTAATAATATAAAGGAACGGGAGCCTCACGATGAAAACTGTCTGCCGGACGTAGCTTGAGACAATCGCCATGTAGTCACTCAAAGGGAACACATGAGTCCCTAGGAAAGGACGTGGATCGGAGTGATACTTGCCATTTCTTAGAGTATGACCAAGAAAGAATTTTGAATGAAAGATGTGCTATATAACATTAGTTTGAGTAAGGGATGTCTGGTGCAAGTTGGCCCTCAAAGCGATTTCCTCGAGCGCGTCGTCGCAGTTCCAAGTTCTTTGCAGGTGTCACCACCGGCCGGCGCATGCCACGAGAAACTTCATCTGCGCATGCGTCGTTGAGAGATATTCCACTCCGCCATGCAATTCTCTATCTCTCTCCAAATATGGCCCAAGTCATCTGGGATTCCCAATAACGTCTAGCTCAACTTGTCCCAACATGTTTTGCCTGACATCAGCAGTCTGTACCCTAGGGTAAAAGTAATAGAATCTCGTGCTGCGAAATGAATCCATTAAGTGCTCTCCTTTTAGAAATGCATTAGTGATTTACAAATATTTTCCGTTGTCTCAACACGCGCGTGATAAGTATTTACCTAGCGACAACGAAGTTACATTATCTCTTGCAAAAGCGTAAACAACTTCGCACACGCGGTCAACAGCAAAATGCGTAGAAATATTTCATCTCTCAACCAAGCACACTAAAATATTATCTTTGGTTCAAGAAGAGGTATAAATTAATGGTATCGTATAATGGTCGATTTCCGTTTACCAACGTGTTCCTAAAATACTCAGATATTAGGCGAATGTCTTTTCCATAGGGTCTTTATCTTTAGTTCTAAACTCATCACAATCTGCGCTGAAAGAATAATAAAAAACAGAAATAAGAGAACTTATTATGATTTGAATATAGTTATTATATACGTCGATTTTGTAGGCAGGGATAAGAAGTAAGAAATACTTCAGTTAGCCAAATAACTAATCAACATTACTTATTTTCAAAACGAAAATCAAAATTTTTGTTGCCACGCCGAGAAAATAAAAAACAAGTCTGAGACAGTCTGAATGAATAAGAACTTAGATACAAAAGATTCCAGGGCACAACTTTTCCTTTTAAAATACGCAAAGGGACTTAAATAAAAAAATGTGTATAACTCAGGAATTTGATATTGTAGAACATAGAGGAAGTGGTCGTTGAGAAAGCTGTTATATTTTATCTCAAAAGTCTCAATTTTCCGAATTCACATCAAAACGAGCTTACCCTATTTTACCCCGGAACCATTCGGCATACATTACTTAAAGGCCTATTAAAACCGCTACCAGTAGATTTGCGTGAATTGGTGGACATATTAAATTAAATTTCTCAACTTTAGGATTACTGAATTTAACCCCGAACTAGCAGCTATACATTATTCAAAACGTCACCAACATCGTACCCGTAGTTTATGCGTGATTTCCGTTCATCGAAACAGACACCGGCGGAGATACGGAAAACATATTTTTCCACCTCGTGTTGAGTTAGAGATGTATTCGTTATGAACCAATATTATTAATAGTCAACAGCATTAATGATAACTCACGAGTTTAAGCTGCATTTCCAATATGTTAAAGGATGTACTAAGGGGACAATGTTAATTTAAGCAAGTATTTGACCAATTTGTGAAAAAGCTATTTGACGCAGGACCTTAATATTTTTACTGAATGTTAAAAAACGCTAGTTAAGTCAACTATACTAATATCTAGTTTATACGTTTTATAATTTTTAATAAATACTTCTTTAAATTTATTAATCAAAATATTAAGTTTTACCTGCAGAATTTTATTTTTTATTTTTTTTTTGTGGGCTTACTAAAAGGGGAATATTAATGCTTGCAGTACCAGAGGTGGCTTGATTTGTTATGCAGAGTCTCTGAAAATTTTATTCAATTATGTTTGATAATTTTTGGTATAATGAGGCACATATAGCCTACTGAAAATTTTTGTTTGCAGGAAATTGACTTTAAAGAAAACAACTACTCACAAATGCACTCAAGCAAAACTAACAGCGTATTTCAAAGTGTGTTGTTTACAAATAGCAGAAACAAGAGAATATCAACTGTAGCCCTCCAAGGATAGCCAACATACTCAGGAGTCAGGAAAAAAAATCCCTAATGTGCAATATAGGCGATATAATGGTCTAAAATATATGCAAAATTGTGGTCTTGGCACCGATAGTGGTAAGAAAATGCTATTTAAAGGCCCGAAATTTTTTTTCAGCGAAATCCTTTTTAGAATACTTAAAGAATACCTTAATCTATCGAATATGATGAAAATCAAAAATCAATTTTATCGACCTAAACCATGGGGTGGTCTCCTAAAATTAAGTGTAATGATGTTTCTGTTACTGAAAAGGACAAAATGTGCAGCGAGAACCCGGCCAATTTTTAAACTCCAAGAGGGCTTGAAGGGATATCCTGATGTATTTGTGTGTAACCTCAATGAATCTTTAGGTAAGCAATTAGTCCCCCCAAACAAAAGTAATCAATACTTTGTGCATTTCAATCCTAGTGCCAGGGCATTAACTTGAACTCCATTGCTTATTTCATCTGAAATTTGCCCACTAACTGAGACTCACATGAATATCATTGCCTAAAACAATGTTGCCTACTTGGAAACCAGTTTCTTTCCTTACAGACATTTCTAAAGTGATTACATGTCAATCTCCTAACGGATATCAAATCATTCGGAATGTAATTTTTTTAGGCTTTTTGCCATCCCTTGCATGGACAAGAACCTACGTGGAAAGCATTTGTGATATGATTGACAAAGCATTTACCTCACCAGCTGCAAGGCTGTAAAAAATCGAAGTTTCCAACTTGACCATCGAAAAACTCATCAAAGGGAAAGAAGAAGAATTTGATTAGTTTCTCTAGCTTATTACAAGTGTCTCAAACTCGAATGGCATGAGGGAAGAAAGAATTCGTATAAACATCAGTACGACATCTTAATTCTCTAATCTTATCTCTCCTGTAACTGGTATGAAATATTTTATCGCACTCGTGAATGAAAGTGGTTTTTGCATTTTTGACAATAAATTCAAACATACGTCGTTTGTCTGCCTTAGCCCCAATCTATTTAACAATTCTTTTATGCTTTCGTAAGAACTGTGGCAAGCATTCACAAATTAATGGCTCTTTTCTGTACATTGTCCCAACCGTCAATCAATCCCCTTGCGACACATCGTAATAGCAGTCCCAGATGAAGGTGGGGTTTTGTACGCTATATCCTTTTATTCGTGCTTTAAAGTAATCCAAAACTCAAAGTCTAGAATTAGCTCTGCTCGACCGAAGTTAAGTGCAGGTCCCCATGTCATGTTACTTATACTTTAGGGAATTACTCATATCAATAACTAAGCTCTTAAGTCTGTACACTTGAACAAACGGATTCATTTTGTTAGCTATGCACATTACCTTATATTTTTTGCAATCTAGTGTAACTTGACAATAATTGCGTTATGCAATAGAATGGAAAAGGTTTTGTATTGGTTCCAAATACTCTCTACCTCACACATTACTGTGAACACAAGCGAAATGACGTAGATGTGCTGGAAACATGGGTAAAGGGCTATATATCAGTTTCGGAAAGCATGCATATTCCACCACTTGTAACCCTATCAGTGATCTCAGAAGGTATTTTTCTAGATAGATTCTACTTATGTGTCTTCTGTGAGACATTTTCCAAATTTCACACGGGACACTCGGCCACTGAATATCCAGACACTATGGTAATATCTTATATCTTTAAACGAGGAATTCTTGCATGTATATATCGTAACGGCGCTAACGATTTGGATGAAATTTCACATTTAGATAACATATTGTCTTTTAAGATTATCTAAATAGTGTTTCTCCCAGAAAAAAAAACATTTTTACAAACTGCGACCAATTTTGGCTTTTGGTATCTTGAAAACGGCTCTAACGCTATCTCGTAGATGATTCAGGTACCAGGAAGCTAACTAATATTTTTCTCTTTGGTTTCAAGGGACTATAATTAAATGAATATTTCTTGTATGCTAGCTGGCTCGACGGAATACTAGCCCTGAATGTTTAATCGTAAAACATTTCAAAAGAAGATATTTAAAAGTGGCTTTGTCAGAAGTGATACTTATATTTACATAACTTCTATGAAAAGGATATTGGAACAGTGGTTATCATTAATTACTACCAGTTGTATTGAATTTGGAGTTTATTAAAACTAAGTTAAACTGTGCTGAGTATAAAAACTATCAGTTTATTTATTTAGTTTAGCTGCACATTCAGAAAATAAATTAAATAGCTCCACTTCGCAGCAAAACCACGAAGTTATTAAGAAGTATAAAGAACACGATAAATATAAATAAAATCTCTTCGGAAATCGAATATGGCGATCGCGCAGTGACTTTAAGTGCTGCAGAATAAAGGAATTACTACGTAAACTTACGAATTGAGTAACTAGCAGAATACGAATGTTCAAGAAAAGAAGAGAGGAGACTCTTTGGAAGGAACTAGCGCTACCAGCGGCCGAACGTGAACCAGTCATAAATTGACAACATCCACCGTAGATGCAACAGCAGCTGAGTAAGGCTAAAGTTAATACGCCGGCTACAAATACAAGAAAGCTAAGTAACTCTTTTCTGGACACTGTGTTTTTTTTTTTTTTTTTACACAAGCAATTTATATAACTTTTGGTATAGTGAAGAACTAATTTCTGTGGGGAGAAACCTTTTAAGTGAACCTAGTTACTTAGTTTACAGAGGTTAATGGACTATACAGTTTTGATTATACAGGGTGTCCACAAATGAATATCGGGGTTTTAATGCTTTATAAGATTTATTACATTATCCTTACAGTTATGAATGATATGTCAAATGAAAGAGCAACTCAAACAGTTTTGTTCGTTGGCACTAGTGCGCATGTGCGTGAAATGTTTCCGCTGCGATCCGCTAGAAACCGGTAGTAGCAAAGATGGCGACTAGTGAAGAGAAAGCGTTTTGTGTTTTAGTTTCCAAAGACTGAATCTGTAGTTACTGTGCAGCGTGCGTTCCGCATTAAGTTCGGGCGTGATCCTCCAAGTGACAATAACATCCGTAGATGGTATCATCAGTTTGAAGATACAGGCTGCCTTTGTAAAGGGAAGAGCGCGGGACGACCAAGAGTTAGCGAAGAGACTGTTGAGCGAGTGAGAGAGTCGGTCACTCGTAGCCCAGAGAAATCTGTTCGGAAGGCTAGTCGTGAATTAGAAATTTCTAAGTCGACTGTTTGGAAAGTTTTAAGGAAACGCTTGCAACTACGTCCTTACCGTTTACAGTTGTTACAGGCTCTAAAGCCTGCAGACCATGGTTTACGTGCCAAATTCGCTTACGAAATGTTGTTACATTACGATGAAGATTTTCTACATCATGTTGTCTTCAGTGATGAATCGACCTTTCACCTCAGTGGACATGTTAACACTCATAATGTGCGGATCTGGGGCTCAAAAAATCCTCAAGAGATCGTACAAGTGCAACGAGACTCCCCTAAAATCAATGTTTTTTGTGCCGTATCCAGGCGGAAAGTTTACGGACCTTTCTTTTTTGATGAACCGACTGTAACTGGTACTTCTTACCTTGATGCACTAGAGCAATGGCTCTTCTCTCAGTTGGAACAGTATGAACCAGAGAACTTCATTTTCCAGCAAAATGGTGCGCCACCTCACTGGCATAACGAAGTACGCGGTTGGTTGAACGCAACTGTACCCGACCGCTGGATTGGCCGCAAGGGGCCCAATGACATAGCTTGCTATGCGTGGCCTCCACGTTCACCTGACCTAACGCCATGCGATTAGTACCTTTGGGGTTTCATCAAGGATCGTGTGTATGTGCCTCCGTTACCAGCCGACCTCCTTGAATTACGACAGAGGATTGAAGCAGCTGTTGCAACAGTTACTGAAGACACACTGCTCAACGTTTGGGAAGAACTCGGCTACAGACTTGATGTGTGCCGTGTGACAAATGGTGCCCACATAGGACACTTGGAAGCTTGTATATAAAACTGTTTGAGTTGCTCTTTCATTTGACATATCATTTATAACTGTAAGGATAATGTAATAAATCTTATAAAGCATTAAAACCCCGATTTTCATTTGTGGACACCCTGTACTTTCACTTATGTGGTTGATTGACCAAAAAAAACTGACGCTATCAACATAAAATTAGTAAAATTCTACAATAATTATAAGACAATATAGCAAGTGGCTACATTAATTTATTGTTTTCTATATGTAGAGTGATAAAATCTTTGCGGATAGGGACTCGGTGAGTCAGCAAAACATGATTTCTCATTACTGGCCCCAGAATTACAATCGACCTGCGTGGAGAACTTTTTACCAACAGAGCAAAGTCATGTAGTACCACAAGAAATAAGTGCACCAGACTCAGAAGTTTCAGTTGGAAATAACGAACTTGAAATAGTTAAACTAGATGTATTAGAAAACATACTGTTTCATTTTGGATCGCAACTAACAACACAACTTACTACACAATTTACAACACTACTTACCGCAACACAGGTACAGTTAACTGAAGAAAAAAAAAACTCTAATAAGTCTTTAGAGGATTGTATAATTAGATAAGAAACTAATGTACAAACAAAGTTAAATAAGTATGTAGAGAGAGGGCTTACAAACAGTGTACAATGTTAAATGAAGAACTAAAGAAATGTAAAAGAAATTTATCCAATTAGAATCAGAATTACAAAAGAACGAAGAAAAGTTTGACAAGGTATTGAGTGAGATGGGAGAATGTAAGCAAATGTGTCAATCAGGTAAGCATAAAATGCAACGACAACTCAAAGTTGTGCATTCAAGGGTCGACGGTATGGAGTGTGAGATCTTTAGTAGAATAAAAGATACTGAACAGTTGAACTCCGTCTTGGAAAAGACGCTTACTGGGATTGAAGAGGAAGTTAAATTACGATATAAGGATCTGGATGACCAATTGATGGGATTGAGCAACAAAGTGGAGAAGGTCGAAATGAATTTTCAGGAAGTAAATAGAAAGTTTAGGACCTCCCACATTCACAATTTAACTGTCATACCCAATCAGATATCATTAAGCATCCCTGAAAAGATTGAGGTGGAACACAGTTCATGAGGGGTGGGGGGGGATTCAATACTTATGATGACCATGAAAATATAAACTGTGTATATCAACATTTAGAGGGTAGTGCCCGCATTTGGGGAGAACGACAGGTCCAAATTCGTAAAACTTATGAGGAATTCAAATCAAGTTTTTTAAATAATTTTTGGTTAAGTGAGAAGCAACATGAAATTAGACGGAATTTATGGTATGGTAGAAACATTCAGCCTGGGCGGGAATCCCTTAAGGATTTTCTCCTAAATGAGACGTCTAAATATCACTACTCAGAGAACCCACCACCAGAGAAAGAAGTGATATTAGACATAGCCCATTGGATGCCAATCGAAGTGAAAACCCTTTTAGTAATGCATAATATCAAAACAATAGAAGAGGCATGTGAATTTGTACATCGATATGAGACTCAATGTGGTAGGGATAGATTTTTTTCAAGAACACACAATTAGAAATAATTTCTCAGAGGTAAAGCAAAACCAGCAAGAACCACGAGTGCGTGATGACTATGATAAGGGAAGGAATGGAAGGGAGTTTTCACAACAAAAGTTCAGAGGTAATGTACGTGGGTTGAGTGGAAGAGGAAAGGCAGTAAGTAATTATATACCACAGAGAATAGCTAATAGTGAGGAAGGATCAGGTGTTGCTTGTACTAATAGAAGAGAGGACAATAATGTCACAAAAAATTGAAAGTTACCGAAATTATGCTCCAGGTGGAGGCAAACATAGAGTATCTGTGAAACGTTTCAAAACCTTACAAAGGAATCACAGATCAAAATTGAAACATTACCAGTTAGTAGGATGTCAGTAGTAACTGCAATGGGAGGAAGGAGTAAATGGATAAGGAAACAAATATTATTACAAGTAAAAGTGGGAGAAGTTGGTTTTGACTTTGGTGTTTTTGTAACACCTGGCCTTACGACTGAATGCATTCTCGGCGTAGACTGGTTAAGGCGTTTTAAGGTCATCATGGATTTTGAATTAGCAATGCAGGGTAGAAGATTGAAGATACCTATTGAAAATTTTTGGAAAGAAAAACAGGAACCAACCGTCTGCGTCCTAACCTGGGTAAATGCTGCAAGTCTAACAAAGGAACCTAAATTTCATGAGAAGTTAGCCAAGTTTGTAGTACGAGCCATACAACCAGATATAGAGGCGAAAGCAGAGGAGAAGAGTTTCACAATAGGGAAAGATTGTATTAATGACGAACATCGAAACATATTGAAAGACGTACTACATGAATTCAGTGATGTGTTTTCTGATACTCCAGGTCTTGTGAAAGGTTATGAATGTAATTTTACAGTTAATTGCAAGACACCTATATACATTAAGCCATATGTTATACCGTTTGCCAAGATAAAACAAGTGGAGGAAGAAATTGGCAGAATGATTAAATGGAAAGTTATAGAGAGGTCAAATAATCCATTTAAAAACTCACTGGCAGTTGTTAGTAAAGCTGACCAATCTGTTAGACTTGTTTTGGGTGCAAGAACATTAAATAAATTTCTAGTGATTGAGAGAGACCACCCCCTACCGGTGGATGAAATACTGCAAAATCTTTGGGGTAAGAGATTCTTGACTTCATTAGATCTAACTACGTCTTATTGGCAGATACCAATAGCGGAAACATCTCGGAAGCACACAGCTTTCTTGTACCAAGGGCGTAGCTATCATTTCCGAGTGTTACCTTTTGGTCTCAACTATGCAGCAGCAAACTTCATCCAGGCATTAGACTTAGTCTTAGGAAAAGACTTACTAAAGAAAATATATGCCTATGTAGATGATATATTAATTGCGAGCGAGACTATTGGAGAACATTGACGAACTTTGAGAGAGGTATTAACTGCTCTAAGAAAGGGTGGTATGACAATAAGGCTGAAAAAAATGTGTGTTCTTGACTAGTAAAATTAAATTCCTGTGTCACACAGTTACCACTGCAGGGATCACTCCGAATGCTGAGAATCTTCAGGCAATAAGGGATTTCCCAAGGCCGAAGAACAAAGAACAATTATTAAGTTTCCTAGGCCTCTTCAACTATTATAGAAAGTACATTAAAGGGCAAATACTGAATAGTCCACACTTTGAGAGATTAAAAAAGAAAAATTCTCACTGGCATTGGACTGAACAATGTGAACACGACTTAAAGAAGTAAAAGACATCCTGCTTCGGAAGCTAAACTTATATGCCCCAAAGTGGAACCTACCCATCTGTGTTGCAACTGATAGCTCTGATTATGGGATCTGAAATTTTTCAAGACGTTGATGAAGGTGGAAACTTATAGCGAAGACATCTAGCCTTTGCAAGCCGGGTATTGAACAAGTCGGAACGCAATTACTGTGTCATACAGAAGGAAGCCTTAGCAATAGTCTGGATATTTAAGAAATTTAGATATTTGGTACTTGGAAGAAAAATCATAATTTACACTGACCACAAAGCACTAACCTTTCTGATGCAATGTAAGTTACTCCATGGCAGATTGACTGGACAGGTTTTGTTATTACAAGAATCAAATATATATCATGTAAAGAAAACAAGGTGGCCGACGCCTTGTCAAGAATACCCCATGGATTGGATGAAATTGAATCAACACAGTTAGGAATGAAAGAGACACTAATATATTATATCAAAGGGTATTAGGGGAAAAAGATGTGATACACTCTATTGGTCATATATGAAAATACAGGGTGACTTGCGGGAACCGGACGTTTTTCAAATGAACAGTCCAAAGTTAATTTACTTAGTAATATTATTTAATTGTTATAGATATAATGGTGAGAAAATAAAATTTAATAAAACATATATTGTATGAAACATTAAGTGTGTTCATTGTTCAGCTCTAATAAAGTACGTTTTTGTAAGCTTAGACACGAGCTTTTAAATATCCCCACAGGGAGACAAATCCGGTCACCTTGGCGGCCACGGCACGTCAGCAAAACGCGAAATTAGCTTGTCAGGGAACATCTTCTTCATAACTCGCATCGATGCGCGGGAAGTATGTGCTGTGGCCCCATCCTGTTGGAAGTAAACATTTTCCTTGTTTATTCCTCGCCTCCGAAGTTCTGGTCTGAGAAATGTTTCCAACATGTGAAAATAGCGTTCAGTGTTTACTGTCACTGTGACGCCATTTTCCTCGAAAAAGTATGATCCAATTATTCCAAAGCGGGCTACCGCACACCAGACTGTTACCTTTGGAGAGTAGAGAGGTTCTTTATGAATGTCACATGGATTCTCAATCGTCCAGTATCGAAAATTTTGTTTGATGACTGAGCCATATAAGTGGATAAGAGCTTCGTCGCTCATTAACAGTATTGCATTAGGTTTATCACCAAGCAACACTTGCATAAGTACTGCGAAGTCTTCTCATTGTTCATAGTCCCTCTCTTTGAGTTGTTGCACCACCTGCATTTTGTAGGGATGAAGTTTCAAATCTAATCCTAAAATCTTCCTCACAGAATCGCGGCTCATGTTTAGCTCTCATGCATGTCTGCGTGCAGATCGACTCGGACTCCTGATTAAAGCAGTTCTCACTATGGCGATGTTATCGGGCGTTCTCACTGCTCTTGCAGGACCCGGTGGCTTTTTCTTTTTTACTGTTCCTGTTGTTCTGAACGCGTGAACCCTTCATAACAATGTGTTTCGGCTTGGAACTATGTAATTTCGACCGATATTCAAGTGGCGTCGAAAGATACGCTGTGTTTGATAATAGATTCACCAATTTTAACAGAAGTGTCGTATGCAAAAATACGATGCTGTACTGACCACTGATCCATTATGACTAAAATGGTAGGACACACTCAAAACAATGACATAACCTCAATCTCACCATCACGTGTAACAACAATGCAACAGCTGATCCAAATTCATCCGGTTCCCGCAAGTCACCCTGTATGTTAAGTTAGATATTAGTAGCAACATTTGTTAAGTAAAATCTGTGTTCCATGTATATCTACAATATTATCTATGCTATGTATGTATGCTTCTATGATCTCTGCTTATTAAATAAAAGTCAGTCGTTCTTTAAACACGAAAACGTGCACTACAGTTTTATTTAAAACTTACAGGTTATTGGCCCAGAGCGCCTGATAGGCTTAGCAGATTATCTCGCGAAAGTTTAAGTATGTTATTTTATTCACAGTAGGAGAAGTAATCAGTAGCTAGCTTAGATATTGTATAGTAATGCATGAACTGTTCTTGTGTTTGGTTGCCGCTGGTTTAAATTCAAAAAATGGCGACAACGAACTATATTGTAAATGTGCCTAAGTTACGTGGTAGAGAGAACTACGACGAGTGGGTGTTCGCCGCAAAGAACTTTTTAATATTTGAAGGCATGATGAAGTATATCAAGCCGGAGAGAAACGAAAGTGGGGCTGAAATTACAGTGTAGGCTGTTGATGACGCCAAGACAAGGGCGAAATTGATTCTTACAATAGACTCATCACTATATGTCCACATAAAAACTGTCAAGACTACAAAAGAGCTATGGGAAAAACTGAAATAGCTCTTTGATGATTCCGGTTTTACAAGAAGGATAAGTCTTTTATGGCATTTGATATCCATTCGATTGGATAGTAGCAGCTCAATGACCTCGTATGTTACGCAGATAATTGAGACGGGTCAAAAGCTAAATGGAACAGGATTTGCGATAAATGATGAATGGATTGGTTCGTTGTTGCTAGCTGGACTACCTGAAAAATATGAGCCAATGATTATGGCCATCGAGCACTTAGGGATTCAAGTGACATCGAACGCTATTAAAAGCAAACTTTTAGACATGGAGACCGGAAAAGAAAGTGGTCAAAATGAAGAGGGTGCATTCGTTGTGTCGAAGAATAGCCAACATAAAAGGAAACAATTATATGGCAACAAAGACAACAAAGATGGCAGTTCAAATGAGTCAAGTAGTACCAATATAAAGACTGTCAATGTCAAATGCTATAAGTGCAAACAGATTGGTCACTACAGAACGCAATGCCCAAACAACATGAAAACAAATTCGTTCTCAGCAGTGGTTTTGAGTGGAAGTTTCAATAAAAGAGACTGGTATATTGATTCTGGTGCTAGTGTTCATCTAACGGCTAATCAGGACTGGATCACCAGTAAATATCGTGAAGTACAACAAGAAATAATGGTAGCAAATCAGGAAACTGTTTCAATTACTTGTGTTGGCGATGTGAAGATAGTAAACTCAGTTGAAGGCAGTGCCATCGATATAAACATTGAAGATGTGTTTTGTGTTCCAAACTTAACAACAAATCTCATCTCAGTTAGCAAGTTAATTCAGAAAGGCAACAAAGTGATTTTCACAGAAAATGGTTGTGACATCTACAATAAATGTGGAGAATTAGTTGCTACTGCTTTTTTGACGAATGTTGTTTATAAATTAAAGCTGCAAGAAAGGATGTTTGCAGCTTTGACAACTACAGGTCTCACTTGGCATCGCAGACTAGGTCACGTGAACAGTGATTGCTTAATGAAAACTAAGAAGGCAGTAGAAGGAATGAAGTTTGATGATAAAGTCAATGTAAACAAATCATCTTGTAAGACTTGTGAAGGAAAGCAATGTCGGCTACCTTTTCCAAGTAGTGGTACAAGAGGTACTGAATTATTACAAATCGTTCACAGTGATCTGTGTGGACCGATGGAGCAGCAATCACTAGGAGGTTCATCCTACTTTCTATTATTTGTAGATGACTTCAGTTGGATGACATTTTTCTATTTTTTGAAAAATAAAAATGAAGCATTAAAATACTTTAAAGAATTTAAGGCATTAGCTGATAATCAAAGTAATAGAAAAGTGAAAGTCTTCATAAGTGATAATAGGAGAGAATTCTGCAATTCAGATTTTGATAATTACTTAAAGGAGTTTGTAATAATACACCAGACGACAATTCCATACACACCGCAACAAAATGGGTTATTTGAGAGGATGAATAGGACGATTATTGAGAAGGCAAAATGTATGCTGTATGATGCTGACCTAAGTAAGAAGTTTTGGGCTGAGGCATGTAACACAGCTGTATACTTACATAATCGTACTGTATCGTCAGTTCTGGATGGTAAAACACCATATGAGCTATGGATGGGAGTTAAGCCAGATTTAAGTAATTTGAGAATTTTTGGATCTCCTGTTATGGTTCATGTCAATAAAGAAAAAAGATCTACGTGGGATATAAAGTCAGTTGAGTGTATACTTCTTGGATTTCCTGATAATATCAAAGGATACAGAGTATACGATCCGATAAAAAGACAAATATTTACAAGCAGAGATGTGGTCATTATGGAAAATCCATCAGTAATGGTAGACGTTGCATCTGCAGATGGTGAAAAGGAATGTATAACTGAAGAGAACATGTCAGAAAATAAGACATTACAAGATTCAGTGGGGGATATCACAGACTTAACATTAACTGAAGAACCACTGAAAGCTTCATCAGATTCTGAATATGTTCCAACTGACTATGAAGAATATTTGGATGCTCAGACGTGCACCAGACAGATATGGCTTTGGTGGTATTTGTTATACAGAGAATAATTTAGACAATGTGACTGAACTTACATTTAAACAGACATTGGAATGACCTGAAAAAAATCAGTGGTTACAGGCAGTACAGGAGGAGTTAAAAAAACTTGGAAGAATATGATGCTTGGGAGATAGTAGAGCCTCCATGTAACTCTACTATAGTGCAGTGTAAGTGGGTGCTTAAGAAAAAGATTGAGTGCGACAATAAAGTGCGTTTTCGACCAAGGTTAGTAGCTAAAGGTTTTACTCAACAACCTGGCATAGACCATAACGAAACATTTTCGCCTGTGGTAAAACATAGTACTTTGCGATTACTATTTGCTTTGTCTGTGAAGCTTGGATTTGATACTAAGCATATAGATGTAGTTATTGCATTTTTGAATGGCGATCTTAACGAGAATATTTACATGCAAATTCCTGAAGGATTTAACTGTTCAAATCCTGGTAAAGTTCTAAGACTAAGGAAAGCCATTTATGGGCTAAAACAGTCATCAAAAATGTGGTATGATAAGGTAAACACTTGTTTAATTAATATTGGATATTCGAAGTCCAAATATGAACCTTGTTTATATATTAAGTATAATGGTAAAAGTATAACCATAATCACATTGTATGTTGATGAATTTTTTGTTTTTTCAAACAATTGTAATGAAACAAATAAGCTAAAATCTGCATTAGGACCTCAATTTAAAATTAAGGATCTGGGGCAAATCAAGCAGTGTCTTGGTATGTCTGTCTGTTATGGTAAACAGAAAAGAATTTTAACTTTGGATCAAAGTAATTATATTGATCAGTTGTTACTCAAATTTAATTTAGTTAATTGTAAGTCTGTTGATATGCCAATGGAACCTGGATTAAAATTAGCTTAAGATGAGAATTGTGGTAAAAATTGCCTTATAAACAATTAATTGGCTGTCTAATGTATCTAGCAATACTTACCCGTCCAGATATTTCATTCGCAGTTGTGTACTTGAGTCAATTTAATAATTGTTATAATAAAGAGCACTGGACTCATGCTAAGTGTGTATTAAGATATCTCAAAGGAACCAAAACCTATTGTATTAAATATTGTGAGACAGATGTTAACAAAGAGATAGTTGGTTATGTAGATGCAGATTGGGCTAATAACATATTAGACAGGAAGTCCTACACAGGATTCTGTTTTAGTCTCTCAGGTCTTGTGATATCTTGGGGGAGTAAAAAGCAAAACAATATTACATTATCAAGCACTGAGGCTGAATATGCAGGAATATCAGAATGTTGTAGGGAGGCCATTTATCTGAGAAATTTAAGTAAGGAAATAACTGGTGATTTACAGTGTAATCTTTAATTACAATCAGACTGCTCATAAGTTATTGTATAATCCTGTCTTTCCCAATAGATCAAAACATATTGACATAAAATACCATTTTGGTCGAGAATGTATTAATAAGAATATTGTTAAAGTAGAATACTTAGAAACAGCAAGTATGCGTACAGACATACTCACAAATTCTTTATGTCATGTAAGGCATTGTAAACTTTAAAACTATTGGGAATACAAGAAAAGTAGTGTTGTTAGTTTATAGTGATATAGTGAGGGTATTGGTCATATATCAAAATATGTTAAGTTAGATACTAGTAGCAACATTTGTTAAGTATAATCTGTATTCTATGTACATCTACAATATTATCTATGCTATGTATGTGTGCTTCTATGATCTCTGCTTATTAGATAAAAGTCAGTCGTTCTTAAAACACGAAAACGTGCACTACAGTTTTATTTAAAACTTACACACTGGTTGAAATGCATGAAGGAAGAGCAGGAAAAGGACAGTTTAATAAAAGAAGTTATGGACCAACTACAAGCGAAGGACATCAACAGAAAATTGAAAATGTACTACTTAATGGTCGATGGAGTTTTGTTCAACAGAAATCATAAAGACAGTGACGAGTTGGAAGTATGGGTGCTTTAAAAGTATGTAACTTATTTCATCCTACAACACACAAGAAACATTGTACTTTCCGATCATGGCTCGGCGCATTCTGGAAGTAATTACCAATTGTGAATTATGCCAAATGGTTAAGGCTGATAATGTCAAGCGCGCTGGAGAAATGCAATGTGTAGTGCCTAGTAAACCAAACGAGTTACTTGCTTTAGACAATTTTGGTCCACTACCAATGTCAAGGGGGGTGTAACCCAAATCAGTGGCATACTGGACGTTTTTTCGAATTAGATAAGAAAGTAAAGGTACGGCCAAACCAATTTGCTCAAAGTTGATCAATGACTATATTCCATGTGTGGGCCAGCCAAGAAGATTATTAACCGACAATGGAAAGCAGTTCCTAAGCAAAGTATGGACTGAATGTTTTAAGGATTTGGATATCGAATTAATTAAAACTTCATTCTACCATCCCCAAGGTAATGCCGTTGAAAGAGTCATGAGAGAATAAGGGTGGTTTAGAACATATTGCTATAATAACTATAAGAAATGGGCCTATGAACTAAACGCGATAGAAGATACTATTAACATAATCCCTCACAACTCGATTTCTCTAACGCCCTTTGAACTTATGTTTAAGAAAAAACCACCTAGCATTGTATATGAGTATGTGCGATTCCCAAATACTGACTGTGACTATACCGACAAAATTAGAGTAGCCTTGGAGGAGTTGAAGAAAAACGCTCAAAGACGAAAGGAACTTCATGATACATGTATAAAACCAACAACATACAAAATGGGGGATTTGGTACTTGTTCAGACACATTGTAAATCATCAGCATTAGAGAATGAGATTAAGAAATTTAAATTCTTATATGAATGGCCATTTGAGATAATTGGTAGGGACAACAGTAACTCCTACACAATTGCGTGCCCAGGAGGGGGTAAAATTAAAGGAATGTACAATGTCATAGCTCTAAAGCCTTTTAAACACAAAGCTAACGGCTGAGATCAAATAACAGGAGAAATTTGTTTCTTATTATAAGCATTTGTAGAAGAAGGGACAGTATGTTGTATTGAACCTATAACTCAGAAAACTGATGAATTAGTTTGAGGTGAATGAAAAGATTTAACACCAGTGCAGGGCACAAGTATGAACATAATATATACTCTACCATATTGGCATTTACTATTATTGTTAAGTTATAGTTAGTATTAGATTGTTTTTACATTAAACATGTTGGTAGGATGGACAATACTGTTGTATAATATAAAGACTTATTGTAGTTTTTTTAAAAAAATATTGTTAAGTAATAAGGCCAGTAACTTGGTGTAGCAATATGTGTTCCAGACAATGTGCAGTGTTAACCATTGCTGCTCATGGAAACTCAACCGGGAAAATTTCAACAAGGCATTGGTTCTTGTTATAAAAAATTGTGATGATAAATATTGTACAATATTTGCTAAGCAATCACAAATGTAAAATGCAAGCTCTCCTTACTTAAAAAAGAACATTTACAGAAACAAGTGTCCTATCTGAAGTTTACCATCACCATTTATACTTTAATTGATAGCAAAATGGTATGGTGCATAACAGAAAGACCATAGAATACATATTTTATGTTATTCCTATATCTCTGAAATTTTAAATTTCCCTTGAAAGGTTTCCATAGTAACAAAAAATACAGACATAACTACACTCCTGGAAATTGAAATAAGAACACATTGACGCCGGTGTGTAAGACCCACCATACTTGCTCCGGACACTACAAGAGGGCTGTACAAGCAATGATCAAACGCACGGCACAGCGGACACACCAGGAACAGCAGTGTTGGCCGTCGAAGGGCACTAGCTGCGCTGCGGTTGGGCACCGCCGCAGTCAGTTTCAGCCAGTTTGCCGTGGCATACGGAGCTCCATCTCAGTCTTTAACACTGGTAGCATGCCGCGACAGCGTGTACGTGAACCGTATGTGCAGTTGACAGACTTTGAGCGAGGGCGTATAGTGGGCATGCGGGAGGCCGGGTGGACGTACCGACGAATTGCTCAACATGTGGGGCGCGAGGTCTCCACAGTACATCGATGTTGTCGCCAGTGGTCGGCGGAAGGTACACGTGCCCGTCGACCTGGGTCCGGACAGCAGCGACGCACGGACGCACGCCAAGACCGTCGCATCCTATGCAGTGCCGTAGGGGACCGCACCGCCACTTCCCGGCAAATTAGGGACACTGTTGCTCCTGGGGTATCAGAGAGGACCATTCGCAACCGTCTCCATGAAGCTGGGCTACGGTCCCGCGCACCGTTAGGTCGTCTTCCGCTCACGACCCCAACATCGTGCAGCCCGCCTCCAGTGGTGTCGCGACAGGCGTGTATGGAGGGATGAATGGAGACGTGTCGTCTTCAGTGATGAGAGTCGCTTCTGCCTTGGTGCCAATGATGGTCGTATGCGTGTTTGGTGCCGTGCAGGTGAGCGCCACAATCAGGACTGCATACGACCGATGCACACAGGGCCAACACCCGGCATCATGGTGTGGGGAGCGATCTCCTACACTGGCCGTACACCTCTGGTGATCGTCGAGGGGACACTGAAAAGTGCACGGTACATTCAAACCGTCATCGAACCCATCGTTCTACCATTCCTAGACCGGCAAGGGAACATGCTGTTCCAACAGGACAATGCACGTCCACATGTATCCCGTGCGACCCAACGTGCTCTAGAAGGTGTAAGTCAACTACCCTGGCCAGCGAGATCTCCGGATCTGTCCCCCATTGAGCATGTTTGGGACTGGATGAAACGTCGTCTCACGCGGTCTGCACGTCCAGCACGAACGTTGGTCCAGCTGAGGCGCCAGGTGGAAATGGCTTGGCATGCTGTTCCACAGGACTACATACAGCACCTCTACGATCGTCTCCATGGGAAAATTGCAGCCTGCATTGCTGCGAAAGGAGGATATACACGGTACTAGTGCCGACATTGTGTATGCTCTGTTGCCTGTGTCTATGTGCCTATGGTTCTGTCTGTGTGATCATGTGTTGTATCTGACCAAAGGAATGTGTATATAAAGTTTCCCATTCCTGGGACAATGAATTAACGGTGTTCTTATTTCAATTTCCAGGAGTGTTGATTGCCTAGGTTGTTAGCACTAAGGAGAACCTGCAAATAAGAAGTCCGATCATGTAATTAAAGAGATGAATTTGGAGTTTATTAAAACTAAGTTAAACTGTGCTGAGTATAAAAACTATCAGTTTATTTATTTAGTTTAGCTGCACATTCAGAAAATAAATTAAATAGCTCCACTTCGCAGCAAACCCACGAAGTTATTAAGAAGTATAAAGAACGCGATAAATATAAATAAAATCTCTTCTGAAATCCAATAAAGTCTTTTTTGGTTATGTCTCAAACGTTTATAATACTCTTGCTATCCAAAAATTTGTGAAACATTCGGGAAAAAATTAATGTTTTGGTGGATTTTAGAAAAAGAATATGCGGCGCTACCAACAGCAACTAGTATCTAAAGAAAACTCTGACACTTAACAAAACATATTCCAAAGCGAGGATCGAACCTAAGAACCCTAACTTTACTGATACTCGCCTTAAACAGCGTACTATATTATCTCAAAGAAATTATGGAGCAAATTATATTTACAGTAAATGATATGCGACTTAGTCGCATTGTCGTCTGAGTTGCAGAGACTTTTTTCCTATTTCAGCCAATGCGGAATCACTAATGTTTATTTGGAGAGTTTTAATTGTTGTGGTTGTTGATTCATGTACTACACACTATTTATAAACCATATTTCCAACAATTTATACACAAATTCAGAGAAACAAACCAAACGTTACTTACGTAGAGTGAGCGCCTGCTGGCACGTGAAGTCACGAGTGTCGTTGGCCCGCGCCAGGCAGCACAGGAGCGTTTTGGCGGGCTTACAAATCGTCTAAATTTTAAACGTTGAATTTTACGTAAAATAAGCACTTTTGTTAAAAAAAAATAATTAGTACTCGGTAAATAACGTGTATCAATAAACTACTTAAATTATTTTCAGAAAATAGTCAAATAGCCAATTTATCAAAACCTATCCACTTATCTAAACTCATATGTATCCTTACTTTATCATTCATTCACCCAAAACTGTTCTTGTATGTTTTATTAATTGTTATTCTTGGTAGTGAAATCTTCCAAAATATCTTGACACTAATAATCATTATGTAATTAATTTACAGGATTTGTTAATTTCACTTGTCTGATAGTAAACGCTTCTGTTAACCAGTTTGTTATACATCCTTTCTCAAAACTGATCTTTATGTTTGCTATCAACTTGGTCAAAAACTTTAAATTTTACTGGAGTAGCAGTCTTAACTTATCTGTGCATTGTTTAACGTAGTGAGTTTTCTTTAATGTTAGATGGTTTCATTTGGATGGTACCCTGCCTCTTTGAATCGTAATCAGATATTAACTTTTGTATTAATTCTAACCGTCGCTCGGTGTGAACCACTAGTACTAAATTCTCGACACAATTTCATTCTTTATATGGTGTTAAACCATTAAATTATAGATCTCTTAAAATGAAATGTGATTAGTACCTTCCCTAGTTATAAGGGTATTAAAATTTGAATGGTCAAATTCATTCTGTCAGTCTGTAAATTTTTAGATTCACGACCGCGACATTGTATAATCTTCATAAGGGGGACAACGACATTACCCGTCTTGTTCTTAATCAGTAGAGTCCGCGAAAATGTTGAATATGTGTCAATAACCATCAGTCTATACTTATAACCTCTACCTTTAAGTCATTTCTATTATATCTATAATCAGGTCCTTTGATTATAAATAACATTTCTTCTCGTGAAATATGTTCACACATTTTTGTTGGGTTCTGCAACTACTTGCTCCATGTTAAGTTATAATGCCTATTTCACGAAGATTTTCATCACTGAGATAATTTTGTTACTGTGCATCATATGCCCTGCCGATGTCAACGTTGTAGGTAGCGTCAGTTTTTCAAAATGTTCATTTGGATGGTCCCAGTCCTCATACACCATATTGGGACAAGATCTGAACCCAAATGACGATAAAATTGCATTTTTATACTTTATACTGCGTATATTCGTCATACTTGTGCTCGATGGACTGAATTTTAATCGTTGGGCAATGGTGTAGTTTAATATTTTGAAACATTTTTCCAAGTACTGTGCAGTATAATTACAAAACGGTCCATTAGTCCCTGTGTTCTTTCGTGTTCATTGTCATTTATGGCTGTAAGATAAGTGGGAATTTTCCAAATATTAATAAATCTCAGTTCTTTTTAACACCATACATTAAATCATAATTCTCTCTCTCTCTCTCTCTACATAGATATATATATATATATATTGGACGTGTTTTTCCCTATATTTCCGGCGCCATTACCTAGCACAGATCACTGATGTTTGTGTGTGGTATTAGACTGGAGTTTCCTGACATGCACAACATTGGCCGATTGCCGATATCTGTGGGGGTGTTGGAGATATGATGGTTAAAAGTAATCGATGCAGGGAATTTTTATAGTTCGACCAGACTTGTGTATCCATATACTTCTCTTTTCTGCCACAACTACATAGCGCAGACCAATGGTTTTTGTATGTAGTAGTAGCATCGAGTCTCCCATCGTGTACTATCGTGTTAGATGTCGGTAGCTATGGCGTGTGGGAGGAGTGGTGGTTGAAAGTGGTTGATCAGGGGCATTTTCATATTTTGACAAAAGACGTACGTGTCTCTATGTATCATTTTCAGCCAAAACTATCTATCGCAGATCACTGGTGTTTCTGTGTGGTAGTAGCATAATGTCACCGATCGTGCACAACGTTCGCTGAACGTCGATAGCTGTGAGAGTGTGGGAGATAGGGTGGTTGTAAGTGGTCGATCAGAGATATTTTCGTATTTCGACCAAAGACATGTGTGTCTGTATATGTCACTTTGCTGCTTCAACTTACATAGCGTATACAAATGGTGATTGTGTCTGGTAGCTTCATCGAGTCTCCTATCGTGCACTATGGTAGTTAGATGTTGGTAGCTATGGGGGTGTTGGAGATATAGTGGTCGAAAGTGGTCAACGTAGGGTATTTTTCTATTTCTACCAAAAACATTGCAGCCAGAACTACCAAGCGCAGACCACGGGCTTTTGTATATGATAGTAGCCTAGAGTTTTCCATCGTGCACTTTGGTGATTGCATGCCGGTAGTGTAGGGGTGTGGTAATTGGGTGGCTGACAGTGGTGGACCAGGTTAGAAATAGATATGTGTTTCCCCATATTTCACTCCACAACCATAGCTACCCAGCGCAGTCCACTGGTGATTTTGTGTGGTATTAATCTCAACTCTCCAACCGTGCACCATGGTGGTGTAATGTCGGTCCTCAAGTCTCCCATCGTACACTATGGTGGTTACATGTCAGTAGCTGTCAATCAAGATTCTTTACAATAACGAACGAAGACTGCAATATTGACAGTCAACAACCACAAGAAAAACATGCTGACAGTTCAAGAAAATTTTCACATACAAAAGGCACTAAATGAAGGGGAAAATGTGATCAATTAATGCATCCATCTCACGAACCAGACACTATTTAGAGCACTAAAAATGAACCGCTATAGCAAATAAATTAGATTGGTAGTACATGTGCCATAGTCAGTCAGCATAATATAACCATAACAAAAGCTTGTTTCAGAAGCTACATTCGAAAACTGGTGTGTATAAATATGCCTTTTATACAAAATTGTACAGTGGATGAAAAACCTCAAGAGGATAAACAATAACAAAAGCTTATTCAAGAAGCTACTTTCGAAAATAAATGCGTGTAAATATGTTTTTTCTGCATAATTGTACAGTGGGTGAAAAACCTCAAGAGGATAAACCGATATGGAATATTTTTTTTTTTTCATCTGCTTAACGTCTCTCTAACAGCGAGGTCTTTAGAGACGGGAAAGGATGAGGGGCAAGGAATGGGAAGGAATTCGGCCATGGCCTTTTGAAGGAAGCATCCCGGAATTTGCCTGGAGTGATTTGGGAAACCATGGAAAACCCAAATCTGGATGCCCGGGCGGGGATTCGAACCGCCGTCCTCCCGAATGCGAGGACAGAACGGATATGGAACAGTCCCACACATTAATGTAATATACAAAAACTGTTAGTAAAATAAGCTAAAAATATAAGTTAATAATAGATTTATTCCTTCAAGTAGATAAACATTATACTAAACAAAAACTTGTAAAATAACTTGTTTAAGGGCACTTATTATGGTCTAATAAACCGAAACGCATATGCCATAACGAAGTTTTTTCATTTGTTAGCTGCACTAGACAAATAAGAAAAAACCCAACACTGTATAGATATTTAAAGTTAATGCCATATGTATAGATTGAAGTAAATGTACAAGCAATAACGTCAACGGTAAACTAGGGCAATCACTGCATGCGTTTTTTTCCGACAGTACCGTGAGGATACAAGATTGCTACTGTCATGTATCTGCACAGCACGGTGAAAACTATCAGCAATATTCTAAAATGAGTAGTTGACCAGGCAGACGAATTTTTCGATTTCAGAGGAGAAACTATTACTCTGCGACTACATATTGTGATATAATGGGTGCTCACTATAGTAAGACGCGCACAGGGCAAACAGTTCTCAGTCATTAGATTAACATCTCTTAAGTACTCTTCCTACAGTCTTTAGGATGTACACTGACAAATGGAAGTACTTCATACATCTGCTGATGTTGGATCTGATGAGTCGGTGACGTGCATGCAGCACTATTCCCACCAACGCAATGGTATGCAGCAACCACTCACAATAACAATGGAGAGGTCAGGGTACCTATCCAGAATGCCGTGTGAAAGCTTCTCGCACATTGAAGGAAGGTTTCTGAAGTATGATGGATCAAAACCCACAAATTCTCACCTTAAAACCAATTTATTTGCGTATCGATTTGATGAAATTCTTTAGGAACTTAATGGAGTCGAAAAAGACATGACTAGAAACGTTCGTATCGCAAACATGACGACGACGTATCTCTCAGGCTATCCTCAACAGCTTGGAGTGTTACACAGGATGGGACGAGAGTGATCTTCGAAACTGCTATTTTGATGTCTATGTACATATGAGCATGCTTATGAGAGTTTATGAAGACTTCAAACGGATGCTTATAAATAAATAAATTTAAAATTTAAAAAATATCACGCAGAACCGATTCGCCCAAGAGATGTTACAAATTCATACACGAAGGTGGATTGGGACTTTCAGGAGAGTAAATTTGCCGTTATTAAGATCGTATGCAAAACGCTTCACGTGTGAGTTGGTGACAGATTAACTTGTATTACTTAAACCATTGAGAGTGAGAAGCAGTTTTACATAAATCACAGAGGTTGGTATCTATACAAATATCCCATTCTTCCTGCAAGCAACTAACACATTTAACTATTAGGTGGTTGGTCAGTTGTGTAGACAGAGGGAGACTCTTGCCAGTAGCTGTGCAGAAAGCCATTGTGAAAAATTTTAAAAAATTTAGTTTCGAGAAGTTGTAAATTGCAATAAGAAATAATGACCTGATAAATCGCAATCAATGTGACAGGGATCGGCAATAAAAGTTAATTGCCACATAAATCACTACTAATTTGACAGATGTCGGCAAAAATAATTAATGGCCCCATTAATCATGCCTAATATATTAGAAAAGCCATTTTCATAAATTATAAACTGAGCGACAAACCCCTATTCTCCTACCTTCCTGAATTTATTTATTTTATTTTATTTAAAAAGTTTCAGTTACCAGTTAGCAATATGATTTTCGTACAGTCGCAATCAATCGAGAATGATTACAACCAACAAAATTATACATGGCCTCCTTAAAATTCGAGCATGTAGTGCAGAAAAACAAACAAAAAATATCTTTGGCTTATATTGACGATTGCGTTGAAATGTATGTGTGCTTATTCTATTTTGGATTCACGTGGTTCAAAAAATATTTTGGATCAAATATTTCATTACATATTTTATTCAGAACTTAAAAAAATATTTAATGTCTAATCAATCGTTCTGTGGCTGTTGTTTGGGAAACTCACCTCTTTAATACCTTTTCTGTGTACTAGCATCAGATAAGCAGAACTTGCTCCAGTTGTTATGTACCAGGAGGTCATGCATCCCACTGAAGTAATCAGAATCGCCCAGAAAGGGAGACATACTATGACCTCCGTCCACGGAACCGAATGAGGCTGAAACAATTAAGTTCACACAACCTTTATAATATAGTCAAGTCAGGTGAAAAAAGTGGCAAACCTCGGAATAAAAGATAATAAGCTGTAAATGTGCATAAAACTTTGTTTTGACAATTTATAAGTTGGCTCAAAAGTCTCATAGAATCTTGTGTACGCTAGTTAAGATATTCAAGGTCAAAGGTAATAAAAAAGGTTTTTTTTGTTGTTATTGTAAATATCTCGTTTCTTGTACTCTAAATGTTATTTTGAGTTATTAGAAGTGTTGTAGACCATTAAATTCTCTACAAATTTCGTTACGTAAAATATTTCAAAGATTTAACCCTTCTTGAGATAGAGCGTGGAGAGTGGGAAGCGCTTGGCCGCACGGACGATAACACTACTGCACAATACGCTAATTGTAGAATGCAATACACAGTACGATTTATAGAATTAAATATTTATTAATAACGATGTAATTATGAATAAACTGTAATTATTTACTAATTAATAAATTATATTTATGGATATTATATTATTTATAAATCATACATTTTTTAATAATAAGATGTTTCAATGAAATAGTTTAAATGCATTTTATTTATATTTTTATCTCCCAGCAATTTGTCGTAAATCTATTACGATTCAAGTTTTAATGTAAAAAGAACTCCTGAACTTTCAAGGTCTCACGGAGTTTTTTGGATGAAACAACGATGGTGCCAATCAGGCAAGAATTTTTTTTATGGAACCGCGTATTAAAACAACACATTATTGAAATTCTTATAGAGTAATTAAAAACTGTTAACATCACTACAAAACAAGCCAGAGATGATGCCGAAGGATGAAACAGCCATTGCAGAATGTAAATAACAAAAGGAGAAGTTATCGATCTGCTAATTCTTTTAATAGGACGTACTCAATCAAACCAAGAAGATTTTTTTTATTTTTAAAAAAAATAGCAATGGTGTTGAGGAGACACAAATATATTCATCTAAAAGTTTTGAGAAATATCATCATTGTAAGAAACTTATATTATTTTTGACACAACAGCTGCATTATTAAAAAAAGGAAAACTAACAATTATTAAAATGTTTGAGAAACTTTCCGAGTTGGATCAACCAGCTCAAGTTTTTCAGCAAGGCAACTGTCCTCTAGAAACACGGTTTGAAAATGGAGTACGTGTCTTTTTAGCAATGTATAATGCTCCAAAATCAGAATACAGCATAGACGATTTTTGATATATGCAATTTAACAAGTCAGCTAAATTCAACAAACCAGTCAGTTATCGACTCTTCCACCTACAAGTGCAGCAGCTCAACAAAACTTCAATCTTGTCTGCTATCAGATTCAAACTTGGATAGGTAATGAATTACTTGCAGATTCACAGAAATGGGGGATGATATTGCAAAATGAAGTCCTGAAACCAACAACATCATTACTAGGTACCACTAACACCAGAAGAACTGTTCAATACGATATAATTACAATGAACGCGGTGTTTCTATTTGAGAGTGCAGAAAAGTAGAGCTGCAATGCTCCTAAGTTTGTGGTCAGTGTAATTGACAAGCATGCCTCATCGCTTCATTATATACAAATGATCCGGATGAAGAAAGTGAATATGTACTGTATCTAAATTTATTGTAAAATTTTGCTTAAGGTTGTAAAATTGGAAGATAACATAAAGTTCTAAGGCTTCAAGGAATTACACTTGAAGCTGTCCGCTCGCGGAAGCTTCATATTTTTCTAGCAAGCGTTGGTCGTTGTGAGCAGTAGCACCTTCAGCCCGTGCTAGCGGTGCGAGAAGTACAGAAAGGGTGTGTGCAAGTATGCATGGAAAGATAACACTATTATTTGATAATAAGTTCAGACAAGTTTTTTTTTTTTTTTTTTTTTTTTTTTTTTTTTTTTTTTTTTTTCCACACTAAAACTCTCGTTTGAGGAGACGATAGCAGCTGGCCAGTGAGGCGCCGATCGAAAGGATATTCATTGAATATGTTCCAAAGCAAGTGCTCATCCAGTGTAAACACAGTGCGACGATTGAATTTTGTTTTGTGTGTGTTGTGCACAAAAATTCCAGAAGAACGGACAGCGCTGACTACAAAATAACATCAACTAGATGGTAATTACACAAATTTTTATTCCACCAGAACAAACGGAGTCAAAGTGTGGCGCATTGTACCTGTAATCGAAAACCTGTAGATAATTGTGCTCTCTGATTTTATTTTGAGTTAGTCGGACTTTGTTCATGATCTGTCATTGCATTGTTTATTTAATCAATTTCTATTATATTGATGTAATTTTTTTGTTATGTGTTAGTCAATGCAAATCATCATTCCTTATGTTGATAACAATAAATACAAGTGTCAGTATATAAAATTTACAAATAATTACATTTCTAAATCTTTATTGAAAATTCTGGAAGGAATCCTTCCATGGCGCCCAGGTAAAATTGAACAAGGTATTTTATATACAAAATTGTAATGATATAGAGTAATAGTAACTGATGGCATTCCTTACTCCCGGGTACACCACAAACTAACATAAATCTATAGGTAACATGTCCCTCCCACCTCCTCCAAAATGCATAATTTCCCCTCTAATCTTAAATGCAACAGATCATCTCATTCAGTTTTCGTTTATTACAAATACTCATACATACTGTATTCGAAGAATCGAAATATGAACAGTGTCGCTTCCAGGTATAATGTGCCTCTATTACAAATGCTTTTACTGCGATCATGATATCGTCCAAATTCCTGATACCTTTTAAACAGTTCCGTTTCACTGTTGATAAGTAACACAGAACTGGGTGCTTTGTATAATGATTTATGAAGATTTGTATGACTGTCTGGTCACCAAGTGATTCAGACTGTCAATAAAGTAAGTTACTTAATTCCATAAGCTTATCAATGACATTCAGACTCTCAAATAGTGATGTTTTCCATAAACCTTTTACATGTCTTTCATTTTGTAGCAACACATAAAAAAAAAAATTCTTATATAAAATTCTACAGCAGACTTCGCTTACCATTGTACAAAAAATTTAGATTTTGAAAAGATTGCAATTAGTGGGAACTCGGTCTTAGGGACGTCACACAATTGCAGGAAATAGTAAATTAGAAAAATGATAAAATGTGAAAGTTTGGATGTGTGTTTGGATGTGCTTCTGGAATCAATCATGCCTTAATAACTCAACATATTTAAATGAAATTTGGCATGAAGTCAGTTAATTGTATGCAAAGTGACATAGGATAGATTTTATTCCGCAAAAACGCATAGTTCTTTTAGATATTGCCATTAATATCAATTCGAAAACAACAAAGAGTTTCCTACTTCATAGATAGCCGAGACACGTTTAGTCTTTGCTTTTTATCTAAATCGCAAACAATACTTTTCAAAAATAAAAGCAAAAACCTTCTTACATATGCAAATTTGTGTTTAGTTCAAAAGCCATAAAACCGACGCACTTGACAAATAATAGTTTGGAAGCAGGAAATATAAATCTGTACTTAACCTTATATTTTTAAAGAAGGTTGGTACTGTTGTTAAGAGATGTTTTCATGTGTGTATGTAAAATAGTATGACATATCAAATATTACGCCATAATTTCGTTCGTAATATATGCGCCATAATAAATGTGAAAAATCAAAGCTTGGAAAAAAACAACGTAAAATGTTATGAGTATACCAGCACGAAAGTCGGTACACTAAAAGTGCAAAATGGTCGTGCCCCAAATGCCGTATTTATAAAAATGTAAAGGATTCCATCTCGGTTTAATTTATTTCCTGTTTCTTTTTTGTTACTATACAGTCTCTGTATAGCAAATTATTTTTGCCGAAATTTAAAACTTAACTAACCCTTTTTATTTTTTTATTCAGAATATTTGTACAAAGAGTAGAGAGGATGATGCACGAAACAGTGCTTTTTACTTACTGTTCAATATTCAATATATTGAATGCTACACTTAAAACAAATGTATTCAATGGGCTAATGTAGAAACTTATTGTTTCATGAAGTAACACTGGAAGTCGTTTACAACACAATACACCTCATTTGCACGGAGCATATGAAAGCTGATGACTTATGACTAATAATAACTAAATTCCTTCTGTCTTATGCTGTAACAAAAATCTTTCTGGCCCAGGCATCATTTCAACCAAACCACTATCTCCGTTAATATTGCCGCTACAACGTCAGACTATATGAACACATATAAATGCAATTATACACCTTAGTAAATCACGAGCAGTAACAGTCACTTTATCGAGATGTTAACTTGATTAGCAATATTAACAAAAGTTGTCTTAGAGTTTTAGAGAATTATGGACTTTCCGTTATACACTGTAAGTTACAAGCATTTTAGTATAAATTTTTTAATTACGTTACTCCAATAACTGTCATGATGCCGAAGACATAGTTAATGCGGATGAATGTAGTTTCACATGAATCCAGTATTTAATTTACTGCGTTTTTACGAGCACCACATTTTCAACGTCATTATTCGGGTTCATTTAATATCGCGATCTGAAATAATGAGTCAAGTTTATTTCGCATTTCATACCGTCACTAACATGCAATATAGTGAATGTATTAATGCGCAACTGATAGAAGCTTTGATTTTCTAGCGGTAATATTAGCTGAGTTTGTGACTTGGTTGAAATGCAGCCTGGTCCAGAATGAAACATTATTAGTTATTTCAAGAGCGCCATTTTATTGATGTCATGTGTTGCTTTGTTCCCATATTGTATCAAAAGATTTATAATAAGCTTGGATGATTTAGCAGAACACGTGGCGTTGACCGAAGTAAATTTTTGAAATTTATAAATGTTTTATTCAGATAGTGGAGTGGCAGACAAGCGGATTGGTAATTTGCCGGTAGATATTCAATTCTGTTAGCAGATTGAGAAATCAATTATGAAGAAAGAATCAATTACTACTTTAATATTGAAATTTTTATTTTAGCGTAGAATTGATGGATCAAAGGAAATTCAACTGTTACCACAGACAGACAAATCATTACCGCAATACCACTGATCATTATGGATAAAAGAATCAATTACTACTATAATATGTAAATTTCTGATGATGGAACCAATATATTCTCAAAACAAAATCAATAATCAAAGAGCAAATTAAGTTCACTTTTTTTAAAGATTTTTTCAGATATTCCATGAAAATCAAAATGGTATTCATTTTTAGTATCGCAATTTTTTTAACGTAAATGAACGTCCTTGGGCCACTTAAGTATTTATTTGCTGTTTGGATATTATTATTTGGTTGTTGTTGATATTTAGTCGATTCCATCAATGTATTGCTAATATTTTGACTTTTGGAGCTTCTATTAATTAAAACTATATTCATTTTTATTCGCGAGTTGAAATTATTAATTTTAAGAGATGCTGGGTAAACGAAATTCAAATAATTCAAAGAAATGTGAGAAAACTAGGGCTATGAAAATAGCCAAAACCTAGGAGACAAATCCTCAATATTGTATATATGGATATATTAAACTGAAAATACTCCTCAAAAATAGGATATTTTTATTGTTTTAAAAATTCAGTGAAGTAGTTGTATAACATAAATAAATATTTGTTATTTTATTGCAACATTTATTACTACTATTACTAGTAAAAATAGCTCTAACATAAATTGTATGGTCGTATTGACCTGGTGACAAGGCTTCTTTACGTCTCCGCAAACAGCCCTTTCGTAGCCTCTTAACGTAACCCAGTAATCCTACCAGATATAGAAGACCCACAGTTCAACACGGAATCAGAATCAAGTGAGAATTCTGGCGTAATTCATATCACACAACCTATGCCAGAGGTGAAGGTCGAGCTAAGGACCTTTGAAAATCCTCGCCGAGACTGGGATTCAAGCTGGGGATTTTTCCATCTCCAGTTGGACGTCCTAACCACTGAGCAACCAGACCTCTCAAAAAATCTTATGTTACTACACTCTTCAACGCGGGTGAAGTCGCGAGTAACTGCTAATAATTAATAAATTTAAAAGCGAGAGTAATTAAATCGTCAGTTTCACACGTGCTGATGTTCTAAAGGAGATTACTGCAAAATTCATTTCAGCAGTATTTAAAGTGTTGCAACCAATTTAAAAAAAAAAAAAAAAAATTTGTACCCACCTTGAATGGTGGAATCGGGTCGTGCATAGCTTCCAGAATCATTTCTAGTTCTTCTTCGGTGATATGCGTCTGCAGGTAAGGATAGTCCCGCACCAACCATGCCCAGAGGGGCAGCCATGGGATTGAAAGGATAACCATCAGGTAGAACACCCACTCCCAACTCCATTCAGTACACACCACGCCAGATATGAGGAATGAAGTCGCCAAGCCGAATCCGGTGCCTGAAGTTGCAGAAAAAATCAGTATCTCTTTATTCTTTATTACGTTTCAAACTACCTTAAACATCTAATTACAGGTTCCCAAAATGGGGGTCCACCGTAGGGGGGTGCGAACACATGTCAAGGAGGAGGACGGAGGCGTGGGGTGCAATGTGGCTTCGCCGCCCGTGTGTACTATCAAAACCACTTCCTCTAGGTGGTTTTGGTACTATACCCTAGCTCTACACTTAAGATGTACTATGTCTCCTTCATCGCCTCTTAAAGTTGAAAACCTTTATTCTAACATCAAATAATTACTGAGTATCGTTTGCGATGTCATTGTTAGTACTGAGAAGTAGATATGTGCCTTTTTATAATAAAATGTCTTTTGAGGGGAAAAGGGGTGGGGGTGTTGGGAACTTTTCTTTTAACATAAAGGAGGCGTGTTAAGAAAAAATGTGGGAACCCCTAATTTAAAAGGATTGAAACATTCCTCGAATATTGTAATGGTAAGGCCTTCTTATTTAGTTAGTGACCCTGATACTGTTCTCAAAGTTAATTTTTTGCGATAATGTTTTTACCTTATGGTGCTGAGGCTATGTCTTACTGTTTCTATGCCAAACAGATAATACTCTTGTAACGTTATCGTCATTTGACTTAGAAGTATGCATTAACTTTTGTTTTACTGCACATTGTAATGGGTAAAATAATTGTTGGTAATTTCGATATGAGTCTTTGTATAATTTTTCGTCTGTGTCTAACACTTTAAGAGTTTCTTTGTAGCAAGGGTGTGTCGATGAAGGAAACGCAATGCTAGCAAGTTTCGTATTACACGTGTCAAAGCTGTGATCAATAGTAGCATCGATATATGATCATTACATGATTTTCAGCTAAGAGGTATGAGAGGCATGGACTGTTACCTTATAATTACTACTTAGCCTCATGGGTGGTCCGTGTCTTATAATTCTTTGTTTTACACAGTTTGGTTACTTTATTCGCAGTTAAAGTAATTTTTTGGATGTAACTTCGAATTGGTCTAATTAGTTTATCTTAATGTATTCAGTCTAAGAATGATCTAATTTTGGTATTCACGGGTATAGATGATGGTACAACTGATGAAAAGCTCCTCTATATTAAAAAGATAATTAGCAAGTGCAGACAAATATATCACATGTTATAAATAAGTTATTGTATTATGTAGAGAGGTTAATGGTATTACAGTATACTAGTGTTCCAGTGTGATTTTATCGCACGAGGTAACATAAAATGTATTTATATATAGGTGACGACGTTTATAAATGTTGAGGAATGCGTCCTTTAGTTAGGATGTAATAGGTGTGAGCATAAGATAAAAAACTGAAGATTATTTATCTGGCGCGATGAATTAATTGAATGTAATAGCCCCCTATCACTCCCATACAGTACAACTGGTGTCAGTAATATTTAAGAATAATATCTAATCACCCGTCGTTTATCACAGTGGTGTCGTACATGGGATTACCTAAACAAAGCCCCTCTACTACAGTGGTGTCAGAAATTGGATCTAATACAATTTGAAATCAAACACTAATTAAATTCAATCTATACATCTATACTAATATTACAAATGCGAAAGTAACTCTGTCTGTCTGTCTGTTTGTTACGTTTCTTGGTATATACGGCTACTCCAATCGTGATGAAATTTGACAAGGAGATACTATTTGAAATTAGGATGGACATGGGGTACCATATTCTGCATAGATAAGAACATATTGTCATTAAACTATGAAAACAATCTGAAATGTGAAAGACAAACGCATAATATCTATATGTCTTTCTAATACCTAATAATAAAGAGCAATAGCAGCGTAGCGCAGTAGTAATGTGCTTGCTTATTAAGAAAACTCCCGTGTGGCATCGTGTTCAAACCCTATTGGTAGAATAATTTTTATGAATTGTTTTTCGTAGTTTGAGCCAAGCCTAGGATTTTGTAGTAAGGATACCATGTTCTGACAAATCTTTGGCGATAGAATAGTGCCCTAAGCGTTTACTTTATTCAGGGTATACTGGTTCAACAGGCAGTTTTTTGTGATCTAAACTAATAATATATATGCGGAAGTAAGTCTCAGTCTTTTTTTTATGTTTTGACGACTATATGTGTACACCGATATACCGAAATACAGTGTATCATTAGGAACGAAATAGGATACTTTTTTCCGATATGAATAAATGAGACAGGTTCGAAGGTAGAATTGTACATCGATAGCGTTCTCGTCATGTTATGCCGACATATCTTAGGTAACTTTCAGCTTTGTGTATCCAATTCTAGTAATCAAAATCTAAATCTACGCATACGAAGTCGCGGGTAACAGCTAGTTTTTCATAAAATTAAAAAGTATGTAATGCTGCTTAAACAATCATTTAAATTATTCATTTGCTTATGAGTCTAACGGACTGATAATCACGATCTTTCATGGTAGTGTAGGGCAGACCAAAAATTATTTTGTGTGTGTGCATTTAAAAATTTGAGAACTTCCGAGTCGTCGGAATCAGTTCAAATCACTGCCACGGAGTAGCAGCACTAGACGCCAAGGAAAAGGCAAGATACAGTCAGCAGCCAATTAAAATTTGAGAAACAACATGTATGATGGGAGCGAAGTATGGAGTTGATCAGCAATGATGTGTCCAGTTATATGAATCGAAACAGAATGAAACTAAGAGAAAGTGCCGGATAAAAAAACAAGTAAGGTTGACACCTTCTTGTCAACAAAGCTAAGAACAAATAATAGATCATGTTTTGTAGATCAGATACAGTAAGTTATAAAACGGCATATCAGATGAGACTTTATAGTGAATGGAAATAAGAATCTTTTTAGAGTGCCTTTGTGCCTTTATTGTTACACATGCGTTCCAAAAATCTTTCATGAGGAAATATAGCAATAAAAAAATGTGAATAATATGTTAATACGATGATTTGTACTACGTATTTTCAGATTCGCATGACAATAGACAATTTTTCCGGCAAATGTGTGTAATAACACACTTATTAAATGACATTTTAGTGCAGAACACGCAAGTGTTTCCTTGCTTTGGCCAGGCAACAAACAGCTTCATTTATGAATTAAGGAAACCCATACATAGCAGTTAATCAAATTTAATGACTGAGATATTTCTATATGTAAAGCTGGAATACGTACTTCAATTATAAAGTATTGGTCATATATCAAAATATGTTAAGTTATACCAGCAGCAACATTTGTTAAGTATAATCTGTGTTCCATGTACAATGTACATCTACAATATTATCTATGCTATGCTTCTATGATCTCTGTTATTAAATAAAGTAAGTCGTTCTTAAAACACGAAAACGTGTACTACAGTTTATTTAAAACTTACATAAAGCATATTTTATATGCCAAGCTAAGCACAGAAATGATATTTTTGGTTTGGTGTTAAAATTGTAGTCACTGCTGTGAATTGAATTCTAGAAGGTCTAATGGTGTTCTGTGTTTTGTCTGTTGGTCAAAAATAAATATACTTAAGTGGAAGTACATCTAGAGTTACATAACCTAGTCGTTTAGGTGATATGGTATTTCTAAGTTGTATAAAACGAGATATATGCAGTTATAAGAAGTATAAATCACATATCGAATTAATGGAGTGGTAATGCCTAAGAGAAAAGGCAGATGTATTTATTAGAAGTAATGCATATTTAAGACAAACACATATTATGGTGGTGATATATTGTTGAAGAACTAATGGCAGAGGATAAAACTGCATTGTTTTAAATATTTCATGTGTATGAAAACATATGTAACTTGGTGATGACCACTAAGTACATAAATTGTGCAGTGGCAAAGCGTTCTTAAGCTAACGGTCATGTGTTAAGTTAATGATAAAAGTAATAGGAAACTGGACAATTTTTGAAGGTGTTTTTAACTGACCATTGTGTATGCATTTAGCCAAAACGATGTGCAAATGTTAAACTGTTTAAATTCCCGCGCAAGCAGTACATCACGTGGTCTCATCGCACGTGACGTCATACAAATGTAAAGCAACTTTTTATTCAACAGTATTAAGCGTGTTTTGAAATTATATTCGTAATGGAACGAAAGACATATCATTGGTGTGTAGTACCTAAATAGACTGATACTTCTGTATCTTCTCCAAACAAAGTATTTAATGTAGTATCATAAACAGCCGACATAAGAATTAAGTGGTTGTAGCATAAGAGATATTCTAATGACATCTTTGAAGTATGAGTTCCATGGCACGGGCCTGTTAATACTCTCTTTAAAGTAGGGTTACCATAGCAACGATATACAGAGATACATCTAGGAGATTGCCTAGGTCAGCGCTAAGGAGAACTTTCAGGAAGATGTCCGATTATGAATTTAAGAACGATGTATTTAAAGTAATAAAAGAGTGATATAAATAACGGCTAACAAGTTAATTATTTACTATAGCCGCACAAAAGGCATATTACGATATATATAAATACAGATAAACATATTGAAAACCACTTCGGAGTTAATAATAATAAGAAGATCATAAATGCAACACGGTGCCTTTTCTTAAAATTAAATTGATCATTTAAGAAATGCTACATGGCAGACCGTGAAGAGGACGAAAGTTGGAATTTTAAAATTGTAGCATTTAAGAAATGCTACATGGCGATCGTGCAGTGAACTTGGGTGCTGCAGAATAAAGAAATTACTACGTAAACTTACGAATTTGGGTATCTAGCAGACAACCAAAAATCAAGAAAGGAAGAGAGGAGAATCGTTGGAACTTGGAAGCACACAGCGCTACTAGCGGCCGAGCGGGAACCAGCCATGGATTGACAACATCCGCCGCAGAGGCAACAACAGCTGAGTTGAGTGAAAGTTCAACCGCCAGCTACAAAATACATTAAAGCTAAGTGTTTTCTAGACTCAATTATCTTTGTTCTTGTAATCAAAAAACTTGTTGGTTGTGACAAGAACGTTGACTGTGGCAGTAGCGGTGTGCGGGTAGAATTGGTTATACGTTTTTGGGAGTTTAACATAACCTATCTTTCCGAATTTTCTTTGTTTATTCAAATAATTTATTATATCACTTCATTTTTATTGATACTAGTTTTGGGACGCTGGGCATTGCTAAGCTTTCTACAGAATGGCTAATCAGATGCCAGGTGCAATGGTTATTTGTGATCCTTCGGGTTGTGTAAATAAGAAAGATGAAACAGTCACTGTAGGTGCATTAGAAAAAATGCTATTTGGATTTGAGTCGCGACTAACAGCACAACTTACTACACAACTTACCACACAATTTACGACACAACTTATCGCTACACAAACACAATTAAGTGAGGAACTAAGAAGCTCTTATAAGTCTTTAGATGATCGACTATCCAAATTTGAGACAGTTATAAAAAAATCTATTGATAATTTAAGTGAGTGTTTTGAAAGGACCAATAAGCATTATAAAATGTTAAAAGAGGAAACTGATATGTGTAAAAAGAAACCCATTGTAGATACTGGTATTGATAAAAGTTTAATAATTAGAGAGGGTGAAGAGGAAGTTGAAGTAGAGCATAAGAATATGGATGTCCAATTGCTGGGATTAAGTAACAAAGTAGAGATAGTCGAGATGAATTTTCAGGAAGTAAGCAGAAAGTGTAGAACCTCCCACATTCAAAATTTACTTGACCTAACCAATCAGATATCACCAAGCATACCTGAAGGGATTGAGGTGGAACACTTCACAGATGAAGGGGGTGTAAACCCGGTCAGAGTTATAAAGGGGTTTGAAAGCATTAGAATTTTCAGTGCTCATGATTACCGTGAAAAGGAAAACTGTGACAATTTTTCCATTGTTGGGGAGAATTATGTTTATGATTATGAATCAAAGCAATTACAGAATAATGGTGTTGAACATTCTCAGAGTTCTTTACATATTTTTGAAGTTGGTTTGCCATGTTACTGTTCTGGCAAAGGTTAACTGTAAACAGACAGTCGTTTTGTATGAATAACTGGGAAAAAGTGAATTGGAAATATAGAAAAAAGGTTTTCTTTTTTTGTAGAGGGGTAAGCTATGCTTACTGCCACATCCTGTGTACAAATTCAATCAGGATATTGAACCTACAACTCAGAAAATGATGAATTAGTTTAAGGTGAATGAAAAGATTTAACACTAGTGAAGGGCACAGGTGTGTACATGTAAACTATATCATATTGGATTTTTCTATTATTGTTAAGTTATAGTCGGCATATTATTGTTATTCAGTGCCACAAAACACTTGTAAATAGTACTGATTGTTGTTGCTGCACACAATTCTTCAACTGTAATGATAGTAAAAGTTTATAATCAATAAGTGGAAGCTGTCATTTACCAATATTGACGATCTTGGTCAGATGTGCAGTCTTCGGCTGTTACCACAGCATACCATTACATAAAAGTTTATTGGCTATTAGGACGTTCTTTTTGGGAAATATATAGTTTGTAAGGTATACCGGTTAATTTTCCAGAACCGAAATAACTTTATAAGTGTTCTGAAATCAGAATTTAATGTAATGTATTGAAGAAATAAAATAAAAATGAAGCTGTGATGGTGATGCTAGATTAGCAAGAAACAATGGTGTCCCAGTCGTATTAGCGAGGATTGATTGTACTGGTCCAGGGTACCAAACATGCGATTTAAATAATGTTGCCGGTTATCCAACAGTAAAATTGTTCAAAAAAGATCGGTCTTATGAAGAATATAATGTACCAAGGGTAGTTAATGGAATTTTTAACTATTTGAATGGTATGCTTGGTAAACAGGCGGAGGCCATGACAGCTAAAGATGATGTTACTAATAACAGTGGTTTACAATAGCAATCTAAGTAGCATACTGGTGGGATGGACAATACTGTAGTGTAATATAAAGACTTATTGTAGTTTTTTTTTTTTGTTAATTATTATTAAGCGATAAGGGCAGTAACTTGGTGGACTATGTGTTACAGACAATGTGCAGTGCTGCTCATGGAGACTCAACTAGGAAAGTCAATCAAGCCATCGGTCTTCGTTATGTAAAAAAAAAAAAAAACGAAATTGTGAAGATAAATATTGCTCAATGTTTGTTAGTCAAATGTAAAATGTAAGCTCTCCTTACTTAAAAGTGGACATTTACCGGAATGTTTACCATGACCATTTATACTGGTATTGATGGCAAATGGTATGGTAAACTTGGGGGGGCTGTAGCATAACAGATATTCTAATGACATCTTTGAAGTATGAGTTCCATGGCATGGGCCTGTTAATACTCTCTTTAAAGTAGGGTTACCATAGTTTTGATATACAGAGATACAACTAGGAGATTGCCTAGGTCAGCGCTATGGAGAACATGCAGGAAGAAGTCCGATTATGTATTTAAGAACGATGTATTTAAAGATAATAAAAGAGTGATTTAAATTGTGCAGAATAACGGCTAACAGATTAATGTTTTAGTTTAGCCACACAAAAAAGCACGCCACGATAAATCAATATAAAGATAAAGCATAAAATATAATCACATCGTAAATGCAACACGGTACCTTTTCCTAATGATAAACATGATCATGCTACATGGTTGCAACTAGCAAAACGACAATACGACGAAATGTCTGCACAATCGCCTATTTGCCTTTGGGATGAATACTTTGTTGTAAATAAATATCCGAAAATAGTGTCCGAGTCACAAACCACAACTATGTAGTTCAAATAAGTCAGCGCTTAACTACTTTCTACACAAGTACAAGATGTACTTATTTGTGTTTTAGTTGTTAAATGATGAGGAAAACTATATGTGGCACCGTATAAAACGATCAGTAAAGAAATTAACAGCGAAACCGTTTGTTTTCCATCAAAATTTCAACGTCGGACTGAAAGTAAAAGAAGTTTACCATCAACAAGTACATCTCGCACCGCTGTTGTCGAAAGGCAGCCATCATCACTGCTATTTTCATGATTAAATAATGAAGTGATAGCTTCTCATAGACTTCCATCCAACATATATTATATTTCAGTAAGGCACACGTATTAATGTTTCTTTTTAGGCTTCTTGGAGAAATTGTGTCAGTTGCCAATTATATGGGGTGGCAGGCTGTGAGTGATCATTTTTTCTGAATGAGTGTCCTTTGTCTTAATGTATTTAATGATAGTGCCAACTTGTAACAGTTTAGATTTATTCAAATAAAAATTTAAATCTGCACAATTACTATACTGAAAGCTAACATATTTTCTTTACTCTTATCAGCTACCATGGTCACTGCATAAGATTTCGAACGAACTTTCTGTTCCACCTAGCACTTGTAATGACACATTACAGCCGTGTGATGTTGCAACCACTTAAGTTTGCTAGGAGTCAGACAGGACAGGTAGCTAACGGCGAAGGAATGTGGCTCCCCTCGCTTTTCCCCTAATCCGCTGGACCGCTAGGCGAAGGGGTGGCGGATGCGCTTGGGGGACACTCGGGTGTGCACCTCGTGGCTGTACGCACGGACGTTGGAAGAATACGCGAGTGCGAGTGTGAGTCGCACTTCTGCAGGAAGAGTTTTTCCAGTCCGTATCTGCAAGGAGCAGGTTCGTCGCAAAACAGCGTCGACATATCCCGTCCTAGCTGCTTGAGGGATCACTCTACGTCTACGCGCTTGGGGGACACTCGGGTGTGCACCTCGTGGCTGTACGCACGGACGTTGGAAGAATACGCGAGTACGATTGTGATTTCGCGCTTCTGCTTGAAGAGTTTCTCCAGTCCGTATCTGCAAGGAGCAGGTTCGTCGCCAGACTGCGTCGACATCTTACCGTCCTAGCTGCTTGAGGGTTCACTCTACGTCTGTGCTGCGTCGAACGTGAGGTGAACACGACGCCACCCGTGAGCTGATCAGACCACTTCCCGCAGTCGTGTCGTAAGAAGCCCCACCACGGACCTGCCCGCAGCTGCCGTCAGAGGAGCAACAAACGGTATTGTGTGTGTTGAGTGCGTACACCTACCGCGTCCACTAGCCCAGTGACGACCCTGATGAACAACAATGTATGCCGGACAGTTTACAATAACAAATCACATCTCTTAATCGCGTCTAATTAATTAATACATCCATATAAGTGATCTAATAAATAGTAATTTTAAATTGGTGCCTTGATGATCAATTCACATCCCTCATGATAAATATTAAGTGATAAATTTATAATAAATAAAATTAATTACTGTGACACTTCACATTTTAATAGTATATATTACAGAATCATATGTTGTACATATCCTATGGCATCGCGACCATAGGATTGTCACGCCGATCTGAAAATACTTGAAAGCAAATCTTTAAGTCTCTTATTTTTTATTTTATTTTAAAACTCCATTTGTCAGGTAAATAGTTGAAATATTTACACAGATGCCTTCACATTTCAAAACTCAGCAGCACAAAAATCCGAATTAATGGGTAAGAATTTCCACAACAATATTATATCCACTCTCGGGAGATTTCGTCGGTTGGCATTAGTAAATCCTGGATTCATGATAACAATGGTTTAAACAATTTGCAAACAACGTCGACATGGAAGATCGTTACCACATCCCTTATACCTCAGTATTATAAGAGTTCTGTGACATAAACTCAAAACGTAGAAACAGTTAAAAAAAACCCAAGAAAAAACAAGTTAACACAGCGCACTGCATCTGTTGCCTAACGTATGACGCCAGGTGATGTGATTGGTGTTTCGATTAATGTGAAGAATAGGCTAAATATCATATTTTATTTATTGGTTTAGAAAAATAAATCCTTATTATTTCACCAAAAGTATTGGATGATGTTTATGAATTTATAAATATTAGTTCTAACTAAATTCCAGATTTTTTTTTTTTTTGTAATACCTGTTCGGTCCCCTATTGTAATAAATAATTGTATACTTGGTAAGTTCTTTGAAAAACGAACCATGAGTAAAAGAACTTTTCTGATGTTTTATTGCATACATTTCTACAAATCTTTCATATTTAGGTCACTAGTTATGTGTTTAATAGGATTATATTAGTGAAAGTTGAAATTTTGTTTTTTTGCTGAAATAGTCTCTATGTGAATTGGTAATACTCTGGTAACTCACTTTGTTAGTATAGGTAAGAAGGTGTATCAACCACTTTACAATAACAGAATGAATTTTTAGTATTGACAGCAAATTAGAATAATTACGCTTTGTTTATGATCAAATATTCTTAAATAATGTATTTTGCTTTAGAAACGGTTATCTGTTTTAATCTTGTAAAGGAATATTCCAAGCTACACTTCCAATCTGAATTCTAAAGTTAATGTTTCAAGCTAATTTTAGGTAACGTTTGCAAATTTCTCATTCACATTCAATGTATTGATACAAAAGCTACAGAGTTGACTCTGTAATAATACAGAGAATTTTCTGATTATAATTGATTGAAAAAAAACCAAAGAACTAATATTTGTCTGGCGATTTCAAATACACTGAGTACAATACAGACTTTCAAAATATTAGTTCTTTGTTTTTCTCACAATCAATTAAAATCATTAAATTCTCTGTATAATTTCAGAGTCAACTCTGTAGCTTTTATATCAATATATTGTATATGAATCAGAATCTTGACTGTAAATTACAAATGTTGCTTAAAATTAGCTTGAAATATTAACTTTAGAATTCAGATTGGAAGTGTAGCTTGGAATATTTCTTTACAAGATTAAAACAGGAACGAAATCTTTCTCGGCTTTGGGAATGGATGTAGTCTTCTCGGAAGACTAGCCGAGTAATTAAGGTGTTTCCACACAATATTTCGGCGATATGAGACTCCGTCGCCATCTTTTCACCAGAATATCGTGTGGAAACACCTTAATTACTAGGCTAGTCTCCAGAGAAGACTACATCTAAATTAAAACAGATAACTGTTTGTAAAGCAAAAGACATTATTTAAGAATTTTTTATCATAAACAAAGCGTAACTACTCTAATTTGCCCGTGATATATATATATATATATATATATTAATAGTCTGTTCTGGAGCATGTTTGCAATAACAAATAAAGCATGCCACAGCAGACCAAAAACACGAAGATGTTATATTAGTAGAAGAAAAGACAAGCGAGAGATACAGAAATATAATGTAAGTGGCAAGAGCTGAACAGCAGTTGAATAATTGGACTTTAAGTTGTGAGAAAGACGAATTGTAAAAACATTGTTACGTCTGTAAACAAGAAGAAACATATGGTTGTATAAAAAGATAAATTGGTTTCAGTATGCTGTGTGCGAGGTAGCAGGATAAATGTGTATTCAAGCAAAACTGGAAATGATTAATATTAATCAAAAGTAGGCCTTTATTATACGCCATTTCCTCTGCAGTTGCTTGTTAATTTTATAACTGAGGAGTTGACAAAATAAAAAAACAAACAGACATTTTAATTAGTTGTTAATATTGTAATTGAGGAGTCGTCAACGAAAAGGGTAAGTGCCTGCTGAGTTGGTCAAAAAATGTTAAATGATATCGACATATGTGTGTGTTACCTTTGAGTGTTCTGAGATCTTTGTACCTACATGCTGTAATGGTAAGTCGTTTCCTGTTCGTCCGTCTGTATAGATGTATGTGTGCTAACGTATAAAGTGTATCAGTATGTTCAATTATAATAAACTATGTGAAACGAACACGGCTTTATTTTCAGTATCAATCGAAATTCAACAGGTTATGGGCCCAGGTACCCAATGCAGGAAACGATTCAGACTATCAAAAGTATCAGGAATCGCTGAATAAAACCCACGTGTCGTTGAAGTCCTTTGTGTGTTGTTGTTCACAGAGAAGAAATGCCCTAGTTGATAAATATGGCGACGAATTATCTAGTAAATGTGCCGAAGCTGAAAGGTCACGAGAACTACGGAGATTGGGCTTTCGCTATCGAAAATGTGCTTATTCTCGAAGGATTAGCGAAATGTATCTCAGAAGTAGTTACAGCAGAAGACTCTAAGGCCAAATCGAAGATAATTCTAACGATTGATCCATCTTTGTATGTGCATGTAAAAGAAGCAAAAACAACAGTGGAGGTGTGGCAGAAGCTGAATTCAATGTTCGACGATTCTGGTTTTGCAAGAAGAATTAATGTATTGAGAACATTGATATCAATACGTCTAGAACATTGTGATTGAATGACGAGCTATGTGAACCAGGTAGTAGATAATGGTCAGAAATTACGTGGAACTGGTTTTGGTATTAGTGATGAGTGGATTGGTTCGTTATTGTTAGCAGGATTGCCGGAAAAATATTCTCCTGTGATAATGGCAATTGAGCATTCTCACCGAAATGGAAATATAGTGGGAAACCAAAATAAGAAGGACGTTGTCTGCTATAATTGCAAGGAACCAGGATATTTTAAAAGAGAGTGTCCTAACAGTGCCTATGATACAAGACAAAGAAAAACTTCAAAACGTTTTCAGTGCAATGTTTATAAGTAGCTCTTTTGACAGAAGTGACTGGTATGTTGATTCAGGGGCTATTGTGCATCTCACAGCAAATGAAGACTGGATAAGATACAAAGTAAATGATGTTAAAATGCATAAACTAATGGCTGCGAATCAGACAGAAATTCCAGTGTTGTGCTCTGGAGAAGTTAATTTAACAACTGTAGTTGGAAAGGACGCTTTTGATATTACTGTGAAAAATGTTGTGTGTGCTCCAGAACTAACTACAAATTTGCTCTATGTGAGTAAGTTGATTGAACAAGGAAATTCTGTCGAATTTAATAGGGATCAATGCAATATTTATAACAGGCATAATGAACGAGTTGCAACTGCAGATCTTACTGATGGTGTGTACAAGCTAAATATCGACAGAAATCAGTTTTTCTGAATGATTATCGCATATGATTGGCAAAGAAGATTAGGTCACCTAAATGCAAAGGACGTTATTAAAATGAAAGATGGTGCAGTAGAGGGAATGATGTGTGAAGACATTAACATTAGCAAGCAAAACTGTGTATTATGTAATGAAGGCAAGCAAACAAGACAGCCTTTCCCACATGGAGACACTAGAACTTCTAAACCACTAGAAGTAATTCATGCAGAGCTGTGTGGACCAATGGAAGTTATGTCACTAGGAGGTGCAAAGTATTTTCTCATTTTAGAAGATGATTACACCCGAATGGGATTTGTGTATTTCCTGAAGACAAAAGATGAGACTGCAGAAAAATTCCAAGAATTTCAGAAAATGGTGGAGATTCAGCAAGAAAGAAAAATCAAAATAGTAAGAACAGATAATGGGAAAGAATTCTGTTGTGTGAATTTCGACAGTTTGTTGAAGAAACATGGTATTATACATCAGTTATCCAACAGCTATACACCAGAACAAAATGGTATGGCAGAAAGGTTGAATAGAACTGTTGTAGAGAAGGCAAGATGTTTACTATTTGATGGTAAACTTGGCAAAAGATTTTGGGCTGAAGCTGTTAATAGTGCAGTATGTTTGAGAAATATGTCAGTGACTTCAAGTTTATGGAATAAAACGCCCTATGATCCTGAAACGAATGATGTAGTGATAAGCCGAGATGTGACAATAATGGAAAATATTAATGATGCAGAAACTGAAATAAAGAATCATGAAGAAATCATCACTTCAGTGGGGGATGATGAAGAAAACAAGAAGTCTGATACTGCATTAAGAGAGGACTTACATGATGTCTCAAAATTAGTAGTTACATCAGAGAAAGAAACTGATGATGATGAAAAATGTAGTACGCAAGAAGATGAAATAAAAAAAATTAGAAGATCACAAAGGCAGCCCAAACCAAATAGAAGATTTTATGATTATGATACTTGTTTTTTGGCTGGAACTTTGGATCAACTCGAGTAGACAACCGTGCAGGAGGCCCTTGGTAGACCTGATGCAGAACAATGGAAACAAGCCATGGAGGAAGAGATACAAGCTTTTGAGGACAACGATGCTTGGGAAGTAGTAAATCTTCCAGAAGGTGCAAGTGCTGTGCAGTGTAAGTGGGTGTTCAAGAAAAAAGTCAACAGTGAAGGTAAAGTGCAACATCGTGCCAGATTAGTAGCAAGAGGATTCAGTCAGAAACCTGGAATTGATTATAGTGAAACTTTTATCCTTTGGTAAGACATTCAACACTTAGACTTTTAATGGCTTTGTCTGTTGAACTAGATTTGAACATTACCCATCTTGATGTTAAGACTATTTTAAAAAAAATGGTATTCTTAAAGAGGATATTTTCCTGCAACAACCTGAAGGTTTAAATCTTTGTAGTGATAAAAGAAAAGTTTAAAAAGGCTATGTATGGTTTAAAGAGTGTGAAATCAAAGGGTAAATGATGTTTTAAGCTATATAGGTTACAAAAAATCTGATTTGGAACCTTGTTTCTTCACAAAACATAAAGATGAAGGCTAACTATGGTAGCGCTGACTGTTGATGATTTTTTTATTTTCTTCCAATGACTCAAGTGAGACAGAATTTTTTTAAAAAAGGTTGAGTTCAGAGTTTGAAGTGAAGGATTTAGGTATTATTTAAGGAAATTATTCAAATGTTTCGAAGTGGGGGTGTTGAGTTGGTACAAAAAATGATATCGACATATGTGTGTGTTATCTTTGAGTGTTCTGAGATCTTTGTACCTACATGCTGTACTGGTCAGTCGTTTCCTGTTCATCCGTCTGTATAGATGCATGTGTGCTAACGTATAAAGTGTATCAGTATGTTCAATTATGATAAACTATGTGAAACGAACACGGCCTTATTTTCAGTATCAATGGAAACTCAACAATGCCAAAACCTAAACTTTTCATGAGACACAATAAAACTGTTTCGGGTCTACTAAAAGAATAGAAAACCAATTTCCAACTCAAACGTGAATTAATTGTAGAATGTAGATTTTTCATAAAGGGCAAAGGAAAAAGTTTACATAAAAAATAGTCGAAAGTTCTTTTAACAAATAAGGGAACAAAAAGAAGTTCACATAAAAGCAGCCTATGTTCTTGAAATGTGATTGCTTCACATTCTTAAATAGATTCTTCATCTCCCAGACTTCCAAGTCATCTAAACTAATGCTTATTATGAAATGTGGAAAATTAGTACACATATCCGAAATCCTGAACCAAGATTTATTGTTAAATTTCAACAACATTGTGTTTAAATATGTGTCAACAACGAAAGCAATAAAAATCACTTTTTTTGCATGACTACAATCTCAAATGGATTGTGAACTCTAGCCACCCTCTCATCTCTCATAGAGTCATAACCGTGCAGAAAATCTCTTTGTTTTCAATTACAACCAAATCTCTATCACATGGCATATAGGAGTGCTTGATATCAGAAATTTCAAATCATAGTATCCTTTGATTACAAAAAATTAAAATTGACGCAATTAAAATCAGCAAAGTCGTTACACCAAATTTTTCTGTTTTTGGTGTGAACTATCCGGTCCAAAACTTTTTGCAAAACCCTCATTCCAAAGACATATAAAAATAGGAGATGTACTGCCTTCATCAACAGAGGGGCTATAGTTCGACAGTTGTCGCATGTAAAACATAGTGAGTGAAAATTAGTGTGACTAAACATGCTCCATGTCCATCGGCAAGTTATCAGTTGTACTAGAATGGATTGCTTGCTAGTATGGAAGCAGACAGAAGTGATAAGGTATAATACGCGTTTCGTTGTTGGAGCTCTCTTGTAATTATCAATGAATATTTGAGCGGCATGTTTCTAACAAATGCAAGATTTATCTGTTCGTGGAGTTTTGATATTCAGATTTGGAAAGCATTTTTTGTAGACTCACCGACAGAACTGACTATCTAGGCCCAAATTTGGATAAAATTTCTTTAAGGCATGATACAGTCGAATGATATTAATGTCTGGACTCAAATAACTTTCTTCCGTTAGAATTGAGTGTCTGTTTTCTTTTGTAAGATGGATGTCACTTTCTGTGTATTCATTCTACTAGAAGCTTGATTCTTGCTTCATCCATCCTTGAATGCCAGATCCCCCTTCTTGACATGTTGCAATTGGTTGTAGTTTTTCTTAACAGAGATGCCAAATATGTGATTCAAAAGAAAATCTGCGAAATCCTTGTACAGTTTCTGGATTTCTTCTCGGGTTTATGAATGGCCCTTATATCTGTATTTGCATGTGGCCCGAAAAAAATTGTATACCTAATAAAAATAAAATGAACTATAATGCGAAAAAAGACTAATCTGAAACAATAACAATGGTAAGGTATGAATACCCACCTACTTAACAAATAAAAGTAGAAGTACCTAAAGTTTTTGTTGTGTAATTATATACCTATGTTTGTTAATGTAGTACAAATATATAATGAGGAAAATATTAGAATAAACTGAAAATAAGCCAGTAAATATAATAATATGTACACTAGAAAGTGTTGGAAACAGAAATCTTGCCTCATCAGCCCGCTTCTGCAACTACTTTCCTTTCGGAATCTTTGCGAGAGCAAGTATCACAACCGTTATAAAATTATTTAAGGAAACAATACTAAATTATTTTGTTAATTCTGTAGCCAATGATTAGACAAACTAATAAAAAATGACCTCAAAATAGAGAAGGGAAGTAAAGGCTCTATAGCGTGGCAGTTACTTTATTTCATTGACCCAGCTGACTGTAGTGACATCTCTCGGCAAGATTATGACCAAACCACAAGTCATCTCTTGGCCTTGTAACATAGAATCCTTTCAGTGGAGAAAAAACTCAGGTTTTGGCAATAACATTATTTTGAATGTTAACTTTTCAATTATTATTTAATAAGTATCCCAATAAAACGGTTTTTCGATTTAATTTATTTACGGATGCGTTTCATCTCTCATCTATATACCCTCAGCCATTCATTTCCTGTATTGAATGCAATTTGTAATTTTACACATAGGGTTTTCTTAATGTTGTTAAGATTATTATTGTATATCGTATTAAAGGTTACTTGCAGTTTCATTCTGTTGTCAGGTCTGGTAGCAGTTCTCCTTCAACCTTCACGCCACTTTTCCACTTTTAATGGTAAGCATGGTGGCAGATAATCTTTTTTTTTTTAGTTTTGTTTATTGTTTATAGATGACTTTTAGTGTGATTGAAAGCAAATAGCTTTTGTGCGTTGTTGCTGTTCAATTACTTTCCAGTGGTGTTTGCTGATCTTGTGTTATTTAACAAAGAACTCTAAGTCTGTGATCAGAAATGATTCTATATTTCGTTTGCATGTTACGGCGCGAGAGAAAAACTGCTTCTTGTTGTTGACTTACAGTTTGGTGTCTTGATGGAATTTAGTGTAATTTTCTGTTTTGTGTGCGTTTATGAATTTTAATGAGGTTTCATTCGTTAAGTTTATATGTCTATTGAGCACATATATTCGTGTTGTTTCTGTCTTCTGCATTTGATAGTTTTTTTCTAAAGTGAGAATTTTGCGTTTGATGTTGTTGAATGTAAGGATATTCATGTCTGTGATTATATTTGTTGAGATATTAAACAAAATAGGAGTGGTCACTATACCATTAATGCTCTCGGATGTTCTTTATACTGCGTAGAGAATTGCCGTACTACTGAGCCGATGCATACTGCATAACATTTCCGACATGTCAGTTGCTAAATGCCAAGTATTGAATTTCTTTTGTATTTGAGTGAGTTCTGGTTTGTTTGCTTATCGAGTTATATGTTTTGAGCGCAATTTTTATCCTTTTTCTGGAGACGTATAATGATAAATTACGAGGAAGTTTTCATAGATAACACATCCATTTACTATAGCAGAATAAATAAAATTCCTTACAAAGGAGGAACCTACCTTGGCCGCAAATTGACAGAACATATCGTTTACCGTGATACACAGAAAAATTTAAAAAGTCCAAAACTTTTTTTTTTTAAACTGCTTTACGTCTCTTTTTAACATCGAGGTCTTTAGAGACGGGAAAGGATGTGGGCAAGGAATGGGAAGGAATTCGGCCATGGCCTTTTGAAGGAAGCATCCCGGCATTTGCCTGGAGTGATTTGGGGAAACCATGGAAAACCCAAATCTGGATGCCCGGACGGGGATTCGAACCGCCGTCCTCCCGAATGCGAGGCGAGAACGCTATCCGTTACACCGCCCCGCTCGGTAAAAGTCCAAAACTATCCACCTCCACAAGACACATTTTCTGGGTCTTTCCAAAAAAAAACATCCCCTGGGTCTGATAGTTAGTATCGTTAGCTACTTCATAGATAATGTCAGTAAGATAGAAAAACCATTGTATGAGTTATGGAAGAAAGATATTCCATTCGACTGGAATAAAAAAAAAACAGTCTCTGCTTTCCAAATTCTTAATGATAAGCTGGCATCAACACCTGTTCTAGCGTATCGTGATTATAGCCTACCATTCATAATTTCAACTGATGCCAGTGAATACGTTATCGCAGTAGTGCTTCTGCAAGGACAATTATGTTGTGATAAACCAGAAGTATATGACACTAAGATTTTAAATAAGGCAGAATTCCGTTATTCCATTTCCAAAAAACAGACATCTCTAGTTTGAACAGTAAAACAATGTAGACGTTAGATTTTCTGGAAATATTTCAAAATATAAGGGAAATAGTTAGTAAAACTCATGACATTACCTTATACCTAGTATAGATTCAAAATTCCAGAAATTGCAATGTAGATGTTTGTGCATATCTGTGCATCATTTGTCTGACACAGGAATATCTCAGCTCTATCCCGAATTATAAACCAAGTTCTCAGTTTTGTAGATGTAAAATGGAGAAAGGGCGGGTTCCAATTTTTTTAAAAATAATATTCAATGCAACAGTGTAGATGTAAGTAAGTATTGTATAGAACAACACTTTGAATGCTGTGTTACTAAACTAGAATAATGTCGCGTAGTAAACCACAATCAGAGTCCTTGGGTGTAGCGGGGTCGTTGATGAACGCACACACTTTAACGCAACGAAGCTTTATTAAACAGTTCGTACAGTACAGGAGCACGGAGCGAACTGACTCCGGCTAGAAAGGAGTATCGCTTATATAGTAATGAAGAACAGTCTAGAACATTAACACCAGTTATAACAAGAACATTCCAGAACAGTTTACGCAATGTTAAGAAATTAAAATTTTATAGGACTTGAACCCACGACCGTTAGTCCCACGGTTTCTTAGCGTAACCACTACACTACAACAGTTTTTCCTTCTTCATGGCCTGATCCTCTTGATGTGCGACAATATGGTATTGAAGAGCTCATAGTAAGAGCAATTTACAGCTCCTCCTCAGGAAATTTTAGACTTGTTTTTATCTCAGTTAGAGTCTTTGCTACTATGCTTCAAAAATAACAAACAAATAGTTTTACGTGGAGATTTTAATGTTAACTTTCTCATTCACAGCAATGAGAGGAAAGATATGGAAGCCTTGATATTTTCTTTTAACTTAACGGCACTTGTAAATTTCCCTACTGTAATACAAAATAATAGCAGGACTGAAATTGATAATTTTTTATGGATAATTCTCAGTACAGTAATTACAACATACTTCCAGTTATAAATGGTATCTCAGATCATGATGCCCAGCTGTTATGTATCAAGTTCAGAAACACCATTAAACAGATAAAGAAAAGCTGGGTATATAGAAGAAATATTAATGAAAACAATATAAAACATTTAACAGATTCGTTAAATAATGAACAGTGGTCTGAAGTGTACGATGCACAGGGTGTTAATGAAAAAATTGATCCCTTTCTCAATATATTTCTAACACTTCTCGAAGGAAGTTTCAAAAAAAAGGAAAGTTGTCACTTCTCCAAACAATGAACTGGTTAAGGGATGGTTGACAAAGGGTATTAGATTATCTTGTAAAACAAAAAGAGACCTGCACTTAAAAGTAAGAGAATCAGATAACTGTACACTGAAAGCTCATTATAAACTTTATTCTAAAATACTAAGAAATGTACTAAGAAAGGCCAAGAACAGGTATATATCAGAGAAATTGGAGAATTCAGGCAATAAGACGAAAACTATATGGAATATAATAAAAACTGAAACAGGAAAATCTGTAAATCACTCTAAAGACACAAAAATAGAACAATATGATTCTATTCATAGTGAAGTAGGGGAAGTTTGTGAAATATTTAACAAACATTTTACTTCAGTTGTAGAGAAATTAGACATAGGAAACCAATCCCCATATAATGCCTAAGGCATCTACTGACTGCTTTCCCAAATAGATTTTTGGAAATGCAATTGCCACCAGTAACAGTCTCAGAAATAAATAAACTCATGAAACAATTAAAACCTAAAAATTCTTACAGCTATGACCATATTTCAAGCAAATTACTGAAAATATGTTCAGGTTGTATCAATCGTGTACTTGCCCATATTTGTAATGAATCCTTAATGCAAGGTGTGTTTCCAAATAGACTAAAATATGCAGTTGTAAAACTGTAGTTTAAAAAAGTAATAGCAACATGTATAGATAACTATCGTCCCATTTAATTACTTTCAGGATTCTCAATGATTTTTGAAAAAGTCATGTACTGTAGAGTAATACATATTACACAAAATAATATCCTCATTAAATCACAATTTGGGTTCCAAAAAGGATCATCTATAGAAATGGCCATATATTCATTTTTAAATAACACATTTGAGGTAATGAATAATAAAATAAGCCCTTTAGGGATATTTTGTGATCTTGCAAAAGCATTTGACTGTGTAAATCATGAATTACTTTTGAAGAAAATGGAATATTATGGTAGTTATGGATACGCAGGTAAATGGTTTAAATCATACATGGAACGTCGAATGCAAAAGTATCCATTTTTATTCTAAAATCAGTAAAGATGCTTCATCAGACTGGGAGAAAATAAAACATGGAATTCCACAAGGTTCTGTCATAGGACCCATCCTCTTTTTGTTGTACATCAGTGACCTTCCTGGAAACTTATGTCATCGTCGCTCAGCAATTAGTGCCTTTCTGAAGTTATCAGGCATATTGTGGCGAAGGTTTTTGTCCGAAGACATTTCCTTCAAACTTTTTATGTCTACATCACTTTTCTTGCGGTATGTCTTCTACGGTGCTGCTTTTTTTCATTCTTGTTCAAAAATGGAGATTGGTCTTCTGTGGCGATCGAAGTATGTGCCGTACGTGCCCAATGGTGCTATCAATGGGTTCTGCGATCATAGTCCTATAGAATGACGTGGCCAGCTGTCGTATCCTATCACGCAGTAGTGGTACTCCTGCGGCAGCGTGCAGGTCTCCAGTTGGGAACCTTTTTGTTACATGGAGAGCTCTTCGAAGGCCTCTGTTCTGCATAGTTGGTAGTCTTGCAATGTGTGTCTTGGCCGCATACCCCCAAACTGGGCACGCGTATTCAAGCAGTGGACGTACCAGACTGCAGTAAATAGTCACTCCTGTTGTCGCAGTCAGTGAACTAGTCATGTTAAGTAGTGGATACAGTTCCTGTAACCTGATTAAAACTTTCTTCCGGAGGTCCTCAATGTGTTTCTTCCAGGTTAGCCGTCTGTCTAAGGTCACTCCTAAATATTTAACTGTGGAGTTACACGGAATGTCTTTGCCGAAAAGGTGTAATTTTGGCGGATTAGTTACACGCTCTCGGCGTTTGCCGAGTTTCGGAGATAGTATTATAGCTTGAGTTTTTGTAGCGTTGATGGTGATACGCCACCTTCGTGCCCACTGCTCAGTCTCTTGCAGTACTTCTTGCAGCTTATTGCAAGTGCCTTGTTCCGGTGACGGGCGAAGAATGCTGTATCGTCGGCATACAAGGCGGTGTATACGCTGGCCCGTGCTGGAATGTCCGCAGTATACGAGCTGTACAATACAGGTCCCAACAACGAACCTTGTGGGACTCCGGCATGTATTGGACGGCGAGAAGAAAGGGCGTTGCCGACTCGTACGCTGAAAGTTCTACCGGCCAGGTAGCTCCGAATTATCTTCACCATCTGGCCGGGAATCCCATGATAATACAATTTCAGTAAAAGTCCGTTGTGCCATACCGAGTCGAAGGCTCGTGCAACATCTAAGAGAACTACTGGGCAGTATTCTTTTCTGTTAAAAGAGGCTGTGGCAATTTTTACCACACGCATTATCTGCTGTGTGGCAGAGTGTCCTCTTCTAAAACCTAGCTGGAAATGCGGTATGATTCCATTTTCTCTGATATAGGTTTCAAGCCTCTGTAACAACAGCCTCTCAAATACCTTGCTTAGTGAGGGCAGCAAACTAATTGGTCTATAATGTTGCGGGAATGTTGGATCTTTCCCCAGCTTCCTTTTTGCAACGACAATGGCGTGTTTCAACTTCGTGGATATCGTTTGGTTCTTATAATATCATTGAAGATGGTAGTGAGGTGTGTGATGGCTATCCGCGGGAGGTTGCTTAGCAGCTGGTTGCACACCTTATCATATCCAGGAGCTTTATTTCGGTGTAGCCGTTTAATTACCTCCAGTACCTCCCCTTCTGTAAATTCAGTAATGTTATTCCCATCGTCATTTGCCTCTATGAATCTCGCAAGTATTCTGCGGGTTTCAGTGATATGGTCTTCGTCTTCTATTTCCGCTGGCTGGAACTGCTTTTCAAAATGGTCAACGAGAGCGTTTTCCTTGCTTTCTGGATCAAAGACGAGGCCTCTTTCTCCATGAAGAGGCGGCTCTTCTCTTGGTGAATCTACGTGTTTCTCGCCACAGGGTGCCATCTTCTGTCCTTAACGTTGATAGTCGAGTGGACCACTCTCGATTTCTATGTTGCATCAAGGCTGTCTTTATTTCTCGCTGTAGTCTGTTTAGCAGTCGCCTGTCTCTGGATTTCTTGTGAGTTTCCACTCCTTAGCAACTCGATTTTTGTGTACGATCTGGGCTAGGAGATGAGGAGGTAGCTGTTTTGGATGCTGGACTCTCGTATTACGTGGTGTGGCGGCATTGCTGGCGCTAATGACAATACTTACGAAGTTCTTAAGCGCGTGGTCTGAAGTTCTGTTGTCCAGGAGGAGTTGCTCTTCAACTGCCTCGGTGATTGTGTCACGGTACTGATCCCAAATAGTTTTTCTGTAGTTTGGTGCCATCTGATCTTCAGGTTTCCAGGAGCCCACGTCCACTTCAAACATTACTGGGGATGGAAACTTATGTGATAAAGTTAAGAGTTTTTTTATTTGCATATGACACTTACCCGACTATGAGAAAAAAAAAAGAAAAAAAAACACCAAACAGGAATCTAGAATTTAATGTAAATGAAGTACTTAGGGAAATAGCTAATTGGTTCAATGCAAATTCACTAAAAATAAATTTTGAAAAAAAAACAACATTGTATTAGGTTTAAAACAAAAAATTATGCACAACCGGATTTACAAGCAAAAATAACACAATATTAGAATCAAAGAGTATGAAATTCTTTGATATTGAAATAGATGAGAAACTCTGTTGGCACGAACATATCAATTCACTACTGAAGAAGTATAGTAGTGCCACCTTTGAAATACGAACACTTTCTCTAACAACAGATCTAGACTTAACGAAACAGGTGTACTCCTCATATTTTCATTCAGTGATGTCATATGGCATATTTTTTGGGGGGAAACTCTTCACAAAGTAAAAATTTTTTCATAGCACAGAAAGAGCTATTAGGATGTTGTGTATCGTAAAACCAAGAACTTCTTGCAGACAACATATTAAAAAACTCAATATTCTTACAATGACTTCTCAGTATATATATTCTCTCATGTGCTTCGTCATAGATCATTTTCAACTGTTTACTTCTAATTCACTGGTACACTATTTCAATACAAGAAGTCAAGAAACAGAAATAACTTGCACCAAACACAAACATCTCTGTCATTAGTACAAAGAGGAGTTAATTATTTTGGTATACATTTGTTTAATAAACTTCCCACGAGTATAAAACAGTTTGCAGCTGATAAAGATATATTTAAAGAATAACGGAGAGATTATCTAATTGGCAAATCCTTCTACTCCATTCAAGAATTTTATCAAATTAATTAATTGTATTCAATATGACTTGTAAAATTCAGTTGTAAAAATTAATGTTGATTGTTATTCTCTTTATTTGTCTTTTGGAACATATTTTTTTTACTATAATTATGACTCATATTGTATGTAAGTTTAACAATGTTATTTTTCACATCCTAGAGGTCCTTCTTCAGCAGGGATCCATGAAACAAGATTGATAAATAAATAACTCTTGATTGAGACTTTCGGTCGAGATTTATTTTACCTGGATCAAAGACTCTGACCTGTCGTGGAGCCCCCTGCCTAGGAAACCAAGGTTTTTCTTCATGGTTTCCTTCACCTTGATGGGTTTTCAATTCTACGACTTTCAGAATTTCACTTACCCTGATATACTAGGGAACACACTTCCTCTGACAATTCCATCAAGACCTAACAGGCATGTGAGGCCCTTTACTTTGCCGTCAACCGTCTTTACACTGGTTTGATGATATCCTCTGTAGGATAACAGACAGATTATCCTAGAATGACATTACATATTTTAATGTATAATATATCTTTGAATTTTGGTGTTCCTTTGCAAAGGCCAGTAGGTTTTACTCATGGAAAGTTTCCATAGCAACAACTAGCAACGAGTGTGTTGACTAGGTTGGTTGACATATAAGGACAACTAGAAAATCAGAAATCCGATTATGTAATTAACGTGGTGTGTTGGAGTTTATTAAAACTGATTTAAACTGTGCAGAGTATATGACTATTAATTCCCAGTTGAATGATAACGCCAATCCAACTGTTTATTTATCGTTTCGTCCAACATTTAAATAATCCTGTCACTAAACTGTTCAATCTCTCTTGTACATTACAAATTGCACACCATTGACAGTTTGTGTGCAAGTTAAATCCTGCACATCTTTCCACTCACTAATCCATTACTTCCATATTCCTTTTTCAAGTTTTCTGACCTACCTGCGCTATTTAGACTCTGACAAGAGAAACGATGATTTGCACTCTTATGACCCCTCCCTAAACAGTCCCCACCCGGAGATCCGATTGAGGAACGATTTTAGCTCCAGAACATTTTATATCCAGGAAGAAATCATCATTTTATATGTAATTAGGATTACATGGCCTCGGGGCACGTTTAGGATATTTAGTGAAATGTCTTCCCGTTGCCTTCTGTACCCCAAGTCAGTGATCACCTATTGGTAACTATACTAACACCGTCATAGTCGTTTGCTTGATCGAAACCTAAAATCGGCACTCGACACTTACGGTGCCTTCGAAAATGTGGTGTTCCTTGAGGATGCAGCTTATTGGTTACACAGATGAAAAAAACCAACGGCTGATTATAATTATATGGTGTCGAGCTAATTGTTTGTTGATGACTTGAAGTGTAAATATCCTGACATAACATTTAATAGTAGACTCATCTGAGCAGTACACATTGGCCAATTTATAAAAAAAGTTTCAAAATCCTTCATTTACTGGAGAGAATAAATTTGGAGGGGGAGGGCATGAGGGAATTGGGTCACAGAACATTGGTCAGACCTTTACTTGAATATGGGGTAGTACAGGAGCAATATTTTCGGTACCAAACACAGGTGTTGGAGGGGATGCAAAGAAGGTATGCTAGATTTGTCTCTCGAAATTACTGTAGGGAAAAAAAAAATCTGTAAATGATCCGATAAAGTAGCTGGGGCTGTATACAAGGAGGAGTATGAACAGAGGTCTGGGAGTATAGAAGGCGTATATTGGTGATGACGCGTGGGAAGATACTGGTGGAAGATTAAAGTGTGATGCTAGGAAGGGAAAAGATAACGATGATCACAAGTTGACACTCGATTTTAAGCATAATGGTATGAGAAAATTTCCATTGGTGTAAAGGAGCAGGGGGTTATAATCAATTGCCAAGGAAGTTATGAATAATTTATCAAAAACTCTTTATAAATAAAATTTGTAGATGGTAAGAGTAGGAGGATTCTCAAAAGAGGAAAAAAAAAGAATGTTTAGGGAAATTGCCACTGGAGTGAGCACTCCAAAACTTTCTCTAGTTAGATTTTCGGAGTTTTTAGTCAGTCGGAACTAAGTAATCAAGCATGATAGACATCATAACATCATGACCAAACTGTCCTTCTATAAGTATTAATGCTTTACTAATCACGTAAATGTATCAGCTGATGTGGTATAATAACACTGCCACGAACAATTAATCATTAATCTTGATAATATTCTAATTAGAACTAAAATCAAATCCACTTTCCACAATCTAAAATCTTATCCCTTCCCACAACTAAAACATTAATATTACTAAAGTAACAACAGCGTGATATATATTTTCAGCTGTACCAGATATTAATTGACTTTGATGTTTCTTTTATATGTAATTCTCCTTATACCACCAAAAATAGCTTTTTAAAACAAGGGATTAAACAAACATATTTGGTGATTGAGTCATTACCTGCTAACTATTTATAATCCCGTTAATATCCTTCCATCTAGGATCAGGGGTGGCCAACCTGCGGGCCGCATGCGGCACACCGTGAATATTTTTCCGGCCCGCGAGATTCATCACACTTTTACAAAATATATTTATTTTATAATGGCCAAAGTAGTAGAAACCAATGTATTAAAAAAAAATTTTAAAAAAATTGAGCAACCACATTTTCAAAATTTAGTTCATTTATATTTATACATTTTTTGCATCATTTTTAGTGTTATATATGTGTATTTAGTATCATTACATTGGATCTAAATCTAATATAGGGATATATAATTTTATATGCGGTCCGCGGAGTTATGATGCATTTCCAAAGTGGCCCGCAAGATCATTTGGGTTGGTCAACCCTGCTCTAGGTCTTCAAAATCTATGGTGCCATTTCAGTTCAGACTTGACAAACAGTCTACAAAAACAAAGCAGCTATCTCTTATACAATGCTGTTGGATAATTACGTATTTGACTCCTATTTTACAGCACAGAATAAGTTTGAAATAAACCAACTGTACTTTCCCCGAGTATGTCCGCTTACCAGAGAAGATTATTCCCAAAATAGAGTTTCGCTCTAAGGGCGGTGACCAGTGCGCTATCAAGGTGGCCAACGCGGGTAACATCATGCCCTGCAACAATTACAACTGAAACAACCAACTGCTACAAGATGTCTAATTAGATGTTAGGTTTGACAATTTATTCACTTTGGGCTTAGTAAGTAATTGAAATAAAAGGAAAAAACATTGCTCTATCTACAACAATAATTAAAATTAACTGGAATGGAAAGGAAGCATTTCGAAATGTTATCAGCAAATTTCTAAAATATAGCCGACTGTATCAACATTCAACTGGTTCAATCTGAAGGTTGAATTTTGTTGCATCGTGTTTGAATAATCCAACAACCCCACCAGATGCACTTGTCCCAGGTACAGTTGCTGTGTAAATCCAATTTGTTGAAATATTTTGACTACCTTTAGAAAGCTCATGAATTTGGTATTTGTTTTTGAAGTGACTTGCAGAACCATCTGAAATGTAAAACACTTCTTTGAAAATTTTCACTGGGCAGATACTTGATATTTCATTTTTATTAGTACAAGAGCACAAAAAATGTGCTGCATTATGTTTAATTTCATCCAAAACAGCAGCAAAACAGCTTTCATAGGCAATAAAAGTAAACAATAATATTTGGTTATATTGCTAGTGGTAGCTCTGAATTTCATCTGGCAAAATAACACATCAGTTCTCTGCCAAAGCAAAGAGCAAAACCACTGAGTGTCCAGCATAAAAATTATCGACTTATTATTATACAATATTAAATAATATTTTATATAATTTAGTTATTGTTGTCCGTTGATAAATAAAATATTGCTGTTGTGAAAATAGTACCGGAAATCTGGATATCGCTTCTTTTATGCTATTTAAATTTAAGGTATTTTATTTATTAAAATAGATAATTTTATACACCATAAAATATGCAAAATAGTTTTAATAATATATTCCAGTTAATATGACAAGTAGTATATTATTTTAAGAAATAATTTAAATTTATAATAACTTCATGCAATAAAACTTTTACAAACAAAATATTTATCCATTTTTTAAAATTTGTAGGAGATATACAAAGCAAAAATCCACCAATCTGGCTTAATGACTCAGCAATATGCTATTAGGAAATTATTTAGCCAGATTTTCACAATTTAAAAAAATGGTTTTTTTGAGTATTGATTGTAAATAAATTTTTGAATTTGCGGATATTTTAACGAGCTGCTGTATCAACTACATTCATCATCGGCTGTAAATAAATTTATGAGTAGTCCTACCCTATCATAGGCATAAATTAACATAGTTAAAACAATAATCCAACTTCTTTTTATATGATAAAAAATTCTTAAAATTTAAAAAATCGTTTTTTACCATTAAATATATAATTATTGGCTACTGCTTAATTAATTTGTGCTTAATTTTTGAATATTTTCTCAAAGTACATTTCCATAGCGTCAAAACAAAAGCAATTTTAAACCTCTATCTGTTACAGTTTTTGAGTTATATGTTATTAAACACATGAAGTATTGCACGATTTTCAAAATGTGTGAATTTTTAGTCAAATTTCGGAGGACCATAACTACGCAAATTTTTTATCGCAAAATCCTATTGGAATTTTCATTACTCCACAGCAGCGGTCCAGAATATGTGAGCTCAAAAATCTCTGCAAGGTCTCATTAATTATTTTTTACTTTTTGCTTATAATTTAAAACACATCTGCATTGGTCTCATTGATGGTTTTTACTTTTTGACTGTAATTATATTGTGTCACTTTAATTTTTGTTATATTTAAGTATCTATTGCAACTATATGCAAGTATTATGTGCCCCACAGGCTAACTTTATAATCAAAATTCTGGCCCGCATGGTAACTTAAAACCGATATTGTGGCCCATCTCCAAAATTGGTTCCCCAGTCTTGCGTTATAACGAAGTAATGCAGCAGCCAAATTTTCGTGAATTCGAAATTCGATAGCAATATATACAGGGTGTTCAGAAAAGGACTCCCTGATTTCTAAATTAAATATCTCGAAAACAAAGATCGATAGTGGAATGCAGTAACTATTATTTCACACTGCTGTATACAATTCTTACACCTGTCACAATAAACATACCGTTTACTGCATTCCTCTATCGATCTTTGTTTTCGAGATATTTAATTTTGAAATCAGATAGTCCTTTTCTGGACACCCTGTATACTTCCAAACAACACTAGCATTATTAATTGCGGTTCAGGCTGACCTAACCGGCAGTATATTGTTTCCCTAAAATCAAGAGAGCTTAGGTTGTCAATGAATTCTAAATTTCTTGTGCCTTATGCTCAAAGAAAGAGCGTGATTAACCAATTCAGCTATGTCGTCCGGATGTGGGTATTCGGAAACAGTACCCAAAATACTTTATATCAGCCACAATTTAACGTAGAAGGTTTAGAATCCTTATCCGGCCATCTAGATTTTAGTTTTCAATTGCTTACCGATGGAACTCCACTAGAATGCCAGGATAGTTCCTTCAGAAGGCCATGACCAGATTTCTTCCCGTTCTCTACATTCAGCTCTTTCCTGTAAAGACCCAGACTTTGACGAAGAGTAAAGTCATAAGAAAAGAAAGAAAAATACTTCATTAGTATCTGTATCAGAAAAGTATGGTTAACAGCTTCCTTGGCTTTTAATTTTGAAGGAAAATTGTATCCGCAAACCAGGAAATTGGTAACAAACGTGTAATGAGCGCGGTTAGATACGGTTACTCACATTACTGACTTAGCGGCAATGGTCAGAATTCGCCATGGCAGTCACCTTCTTCACTTTGAATCCACTATGCACCGCGGAATATTATTTGTCATTCTGGTCCGAGCAGAATTTAAACCAAACTACCACAGGGTTACGAACAGTATTGATTTAGCGACATTAGATGTCTCGAGATTAGTCATTATTGTTAGAATACGGCATGGTAGCCATCATTTTCGCTCAAAATCCACTATACACAATGGAATCTTAGTCGTCATTCTAGTACGCGCAGCATTTCAACCTATCCTCAGCTAATACAGCTTCTTGAAAATCAGCACGCGTACGGCACGATGATGATGGCTAATCACACACGTATACCGACGAATTGAATTGTATTACTTTCCTCGTAGGGGAGAAAGAAGTAATGGAGTCACTTAAGTAATTATTGCAAATAAAAACCAAGATTCAAATCAAATATTTATTCAACATGCATTACTACAAAATTTAATTACTAAACTATTAATTGAGATCAATTTTAATCACTATGGTAAGGTATTTTGGCAATTAAAACAATTTTCTAAAAAAAGTAGGTTTGACCACAATTGCCCTTATATGCGGACAATCATGGTCACCTTCAGGACAATCAGAGTCAAAAAAAATATATCAAAAATCACTCACATATCTGTCGGCAGAGTCCCAGCCAGTGCACTCGGAATGAGTCCACATGAACTACACCTGTATCACATTTCGTTGCTTCGTCCGAATTCACCGCGTACTAGGCATCCGTTCCCGGCATCTTCTGCTTGATAATCAAGTCATCAGTAATGATATCGGACATCGGAGAATCCTGAAGAACTTGTCTCTTTGATTTCTTGATAGCCTCTTTCTCTCATTTGTCTTTTCTATTTCCTGTTTCTTTTGGAGGTGCTTGTCTTTTCTTTGCGTTTTCCTTCTTTAGGCCTGTTTTGAAATTTTGATTCTTTTCGTTTTCTTTCTCTATCAGATTGTTTTTGAGTGGCATTGAAGTTAAAATTGTGGAATGTTGCTTGTTTCTACCCTGTATTGTATTGTATTGTAAGTTGATTTCGTAGGCTGTGTAATAAAGTCTTAAAATTTAGGCAGATTTTCTAATTTGAGATATTGGTGCAGGTACTGGTTCACAAATGAATGGAACAACTTTTCTTGATGTATCTGGATTTTCACGCAATTCTTTTAGCAACACTAGTTTGCAGGATAGCTGATTCACTTTGGACAACAGGTCAGGTTCGGAGAACTTCAGCTGCTATTAAGTCTTTTTCCGAAAACACGTTAGGATTTATCGGCAAAACGCCAGTCGCCCCAAAGACAGATTCTCTCTTGCTGATAGAAGCGACTCTAGAAAATGTTTTTCTTACTAAGGACACCATATCATAGAGAGTTATTTTTTTCTACATAATTGCTCTTCGGATCATATCACATTCTTTTTTATAAGCACCTTTGAGAGGACCAAAAATGAGACGTACAAAGGCTGCAATCCGGGGGGGACCTGTGTGGTGGTAGTGATTGTATATGAATGTGGTTGCTTCTGCCAGTGAGATATGACTAGCGTGATTGGCAAGTATTAATACGACTTGTTCATCTGCAGATGGTTTGGCACAACGAAGCCATTCCAGGAAAACTCATTAATCCATCCATTATCTAAGCTCTTGTACAGAGCACCTACTGAGCCATCCTGCTCGAGGATCCTGCTCTCTGGGAAAGATGAACATTGGTGGAACTAGTCCACCAGCTGCCCTCATTATAAATGAAAAGTTGATGTTTTCCTCTCCTTCTCAACTTTTATTCTCAACTTTTGTCTTGCTTTGATTTATAATCAGTTCAAAATCCTCCTTCAGTATTTTGTTCATGCCATTCAGTAATTTCTCAATATCTTCAATCCTTTTTGCTAACAAGACAATGTCATCAGCAAATCGAAGCATACTGATTTTTTCTGCCTGAACACTTATGTCACATGGAAATTTTTCTTTTACTTTCTTTATTGCTTCCTCTACATACAAGTTGAATGTTAACGGGGATAGGCTACAACCTTGTCTCACACCCTATTTAACTGATGCTTGTCTCTCATGATTATCTACTTTTAAAACAGCCACTTTATTCTTATACGGTTTATAAATTATTCTTCTATCTCGATACTTTAGACCTGACTTTAAAATTTTGAACATCTTGTCCAACCTAACGTATCAGAAGCATTTTCTAAATCAACAAATGTCATAAAAGTATCTTTGTTTTTCTTGATCCGTCCTTCAAGTATTAATCTTAAAGCCAGAATGCTTCCCCTCTACCGCAATTTTACCTAAACCAAAACTGATCTTTACCTACTATGTCTTCTACTACCCTTTCCATTTTTCTGTATATTATTCTGGTCAGTAATTTTGAAGTATGTGATGTTAGACCAATGGTGCAATAATTCTCACATTTATCGGCTTGTGCTTTCTTCGGAAGTGTGAAGATGATATTTTTTATTAATATCAGCTGGAATTTCTCCTGTTTCATAACTTTTTGATATCAGCTTGAATAATCTATCGATTCCTTCTTCTCCTAGGGAAGTTCTGCAGGATCTTATCTGTTCCAATGGCCTTATTTGATTTGAAGTCATTCAGAGCTCTATTAAGTTCTGTCCTTAAAACAGGATCTTCTAAGTCATCAATGTTAACTTCGTCTTCCTTTCCATTGATCAAGTTGTCCCCATCATAAAGTTTCTCAATGTATTCCTGCCATCGGTTACTTCTATCTTCTGAGCTTAAAATAAGTTTTCGCATCGGCTGCGTTAATGTTCACAACTTTTTTCTTCATTTCTGCAAAATTCTGTTTGATCATCCTATATGCAACATCTACTTTACCTACGACCATTTCCTTTTCTACTTCTTCACACTTTTCTTCCAGCCATTTTTCTTTTGCATTTCCTGTTTATTTCGTTTATAAATTACCTGTATTGCTCTCTTCCTGCTTCATCCTGAACATTTTTGTACCTTCTCCTCTGATTCGTGAGTTCCAAAATTTCTTCTGTGATCGGTTTTCGGGCAGCTTGTTCCCTAAAGCCTGATGTTTCTTTATAGCGGGAAATATATTCCCTGGAAGAAGAAGATTATGAGAGTGGAGACTTTCCCGGCGTACTGATGCATTGAAATCTTCACTCACTTCTTCAAAATTTTGAACTTGTCCCATCTAACGTTATCAAAAGCTTTTTCTATGTCAACAAATGCCATTAAGAAGATTATGATTAATGAAGACGCATTACGACCTATTAAAGGATCAGAATAAGTGTTAATGTATTATCTGTGAAGAAATTTAACTGTTACAGAAGAGGGTTAGATTAGTGTTTCATTGGAGAACAGCAGCGTCTGAAAAAATAACCGACATCTCCACAGAAGGAGTCTGAAGACCTGGAGGCCACAGAATCAATTAGTCGCTTGAAGAAAATTGGTTACCGCTGGTAAAACATTGTGCAACAAAAGGTTATGAGTGTGTCAACTGGTTACCAGAATCTACTTCACCGAGGGGGGGCAGTGCTAGGTTAGCCTATGCGATGGCAGGACATCATACGATCTTGGTTATCAGCCTGCGTCAAATGGTGCTGAGTAATGTGGAGCTATTAGAAAGCAGACCAGACCAGACGACACCACTCCAGCGACGGAGGAAAGCGAGACCAGCAGCCAAGAAGACGCACATATTTGAGACATCAAACATACACTAAACCCTATGCTACGCATTACCCGTAACTTCAATACATGTAAATATGTTAATGGGAAAAAAGGTATTAGCAAAAATTAAATGACACTTTTGTATTGTAAATGATGAAACAGGGGTAGCGTAAGGTTGAAAGACTGGGTAGAACATACTTTAGCCCCGGCAGGGTAGGTATAGTGAACCAAGGTTTTTGGCGATTTATAGGGAATTATAACAACCATTACAGGGTACTATAGAAGCTAGGTCAGTTGCAACAGATACTGTAAGTAGGCGAGCCAGAAGGAGTGTGTAACCTTGAGGGATGATGATCCGTTTTGTAGGCCAGGTCCATCAACGATTTCAAGGAATCCGGGAAAATTCGTCCAGCATGGTTGAATCAAGAGATCGCCCAGCGCAGAAGTGGACGGGGAGACGAAATGCACCGAAGGATGGCGCCGCAGGTAGTAGATAGGGGCGAAGGGTCATTGAGGCAGCATAAGGTACGTAGTTGAGAATGGACATGACTAGTTGAAGATAGATTTGGGGATGCTTGATTCCAATGAGGAATTGGCGGATTGTTAGCCTCTGGCAGTCATCGCAGAGGCTAAATCTCACCTGGCTAGTAGTTGTATTCAGATGGTTCTACTGCAGTTTTCCAGGAAATTTCTTCCAATCAGGAGCCATGATAGTTCTACTGCAGTTTTTTTCCGCCAATCAGGAGCCGGGACGGCCATGATGGGTGGGTATATAAGGAGCAGCACTCCGCTCGATGTCTCATTGTCTTGCTTCGCCTCGTACAGTTAACATCGTAGCTCTCTGCCATGTCTGATCTTGCTGAAATAAGGATACTGGTAAATGTAATATTTATAATTATATTCTAACTGGTTAGATTGTAATTAATTGTTCTCTTTTTGTTCCCAGATTGCCAATGTGTTATGAATACGCACAGTCAACCAGATGCTACTGAAATGTCCTTCCAAGAGTTTGATCTGGCTGAACTTATTTCCTTCAAGGATGCTGGTAAGTGTAATATTTAATACCACCGTAATATACCAACTGGTTTGATTGTAATTAATCGTTATATTTTGTTTTGTTTTCCAGATCGTTAAGGTGTTTCCGAGAATTTTATAAAAACTGACTGTCAAGCATGTGTCGAAAGGAACATCTAGGAGGATACAATGCCATCCTCAAAACGAAGGAGAATCAATAGCGGTAAGTACACATCCTTAACGTAACTACTTAAACTGCTCGTCATTTTTCTTTCCTTTCTAATCTAACTCTTTTTTTCAGAATCTAACGCCCTGTCATTGCCAACTCCACTATGGACGGTGCTGCCGATCTGGAATTTGGCGTCTACCGAATCGGGGCTATCGACGCCTCACATGCCGTCAGTGGACCACCCAAACTAGAGTCTGAAAACTATTGGTGAGTTTTACTTTATTTCTTTGCTTTGATTTATAACTTGTATATTTGTAGTTACTGCATATTTTTCATGTTACAGGATCAGGTTTACCAACAGTTTACACACAGCGTTGAACGCGCAACTTTTCCGTGAAAGGCTCGTATGCAATATCCATTCCCAGGATATTCCTACTTCTTAAAGAATGCATAATTATTAATTTTCTATATATACTTTTCAGTCTTTGCATTAAATGTGGACAGCGCTGTCATGTTCTATCAGTCTTTTTGCACAATCTGGCATCAATCTCATCCCAGGAAAGAGTAAGGCAGTGGTGACTCCGCCTTTTGGCAATATCATTGGGGGATATTTCATTCAGAGCCATCTATATTTCAGATTATTCATTTCCGTAAGTCAATGCATGAAACAAAACTGGAATTAAGCTCCTCCCCACTGACGATTCATAATGGCGGGGTAGTTCATCAACCTTCCCCTACATTTCAATAACACTTTAAATAAATTCAGATTGTAAAACCTATCGCAAAAGTTGTAATTAACTGGAATGCATTAAAGCGGGGCAAAAAATAACCCCTAAGGCTCAGTTATACTTTTTACTACAACTGAGAAGCGTAAAACTTTAACGATCATTATTTACATACTGGTTTGGCTAATTCCTTCCGATAATATTTCACTCATAATGTGATCTGTGGACAAACGTAGTTCCTAGGCAGCATAGTTAACAAAATGACAAGAAGGTATTTATCTTGAGTGGGGGGGGGGGGGGTGTCCTGTGGTTAGCGTTGTGGTTTTCTGAACCTGCGGTTCATGGTTCAAATCCACGTATTTCATATTCTTTTAATTTTTTTCCCCTTTTATAAGTTCCGAACCTACACTATGCTTATGCATATTAAATATTCTTGATTCCTTCCAAACTACCTCAGTAAATAAGATACTTAACGAATCTCTTATAACCGAAAATATCAAATGATTTTTAACCAATACCAACATGAAAGTAAACACTTTTGCGGCGGCATCGCTGAAAGAAAGCTACTCTGGTTCCCAGCCACGCCGAAATCATATCGTCTGTCCCATTTCCAACTGTACACGTTTATCGAAAATACTCATTTCACAGCAGAACGAATTTCACGTTTCAGAAACAATTAATTTATCTCTAATTTTAAGCCATGTCTATCATCAATTCTGTAGGTGGTCTCTAATGATCATACACCGTCGTCAAGGAAAACAATAATACAATGTCAAAACGTGAAAGGAAATCGCATAGAACCAAATATTAGTACTGTAACAAATTAATTGACCACTGTGACTCAAAAATTTAAAACCAGGTTATTATGGTATGACTAGCGTAAATTATTTTATTGCTGGTATAAGTAAATAAAGTTAATTGAGTATCGGGATTGAAGTAGAGAGTTATAAAATTACTGGTTTTACAGCGTAGCGACTTGATACCTGCGGGATTTAATAACTCATTACTTAATAAATCATACAATTTTTGTGTTATTCTTTGTTTGCGATTACTTCAGTATAATAACATAAATGGATGCCACCATTTGGCGAAGAAGGATGTCGCCACTCGTGTGAGTGTTCTTTAGTCTCGTGTGTGAAGTGGAACGGTGACGTTTCGTCACCCGTGATAGTCGACTCCAAAATAGACTAAGCCGCAAAAATTCAAACAAACACAGCCTACCGGTAAAGAAAGTTCGACAGTGCCTTAGGACCGGAGGACCGAGCGTAGTGGATGAGCCTTAACGCTCTGGCCTCGCATTCGGGAGGAGGCGGGTTTGAATACCCGTCCGACTATTAGAGGCGGAAAAGGACTAGTGGCAAGGATTTCACCAATGGCCTTTAAGGAATCATTCCAGTATTCACATAGAGTGGTTTGGGGAAAACGTTGAAACCCCAAATCTGGATGGCCGGAATAGGATTCCAACCTGTGTCCTTCCGATTTTTTTTGATTTTTTTTTGTAACAGTTTAACGTCCCTTTTTAACAACGTGGTCTTTAGAGACGGGAAAGGATGGGGGCAAGGAATGGGAGGGAATTCGGCCATGGCCTTTTGAAGGAAGCATCCCGGCATTCACCTGGAGTGATTTGGGGAAACCATGGAAAACCCAAATCTGGATGCCCGGACGGGGATTCGAACCGCCGTCCTCCCGAATGCGAGGCCAGAACGCTATCCGTTACACCACCACGCTCGGTGTGTGTCCTTCCGAATGAGAGGCCAGAACGTCACAGCGTCTAATGGTGATGAGGTAGAAAATTGTATATTTGTTCAGCCCTTAAAACGATGTATACATTGAAGAAAGTAAATTGAAACTTTGCTCGGGAGACCTTAGATTTTGTATTTCCCTATTACAGTTAACATGGATTACCATTGTATTTTTAATTTCCAGCTGTTACTTGCAGTCTTAAGTTGGATAGTAAAACTTTAGCCGAATTTGCTGCTCGTGATGAATTATTACGTGTATTATTTGCGTTATAAAGGTGTTCTTCGCTGGCCTCGGTAGCGTAGGGGCTAGAGTGTTAGCTCCACGTGCCGAAGGTCGCCGGTTCGAGTCCGGCCGAGGGCATGGGTGTTTAGTGTATGTGTTGTCTCTATGTCGTGTCCATCGTGTTGTGTATAGAACCACTTGGAAAAATAATACACTGTGATGCAGTGAAATATAATGGATGATTCAAAATACACTTGAGTTGGCTGTATGGCCTCGAAGCCAAAAGCCATTTAAAAAAAAAAAAAAAAAAAAAAAAAAAAAAGGTGTTCTTCTTAGGCGAAGGAAATAGGAAAGTCACACTTATTTCCTCCTGCAACGCTGCCACATCTACTTCCTCCAACGTTGACACGATTTCTGACTTCTGGCAACGCTCCGGAAATTCCTATACAAGGAATCGTGTCTCATAGCTAGGCCATATCATAAGAAGAGACACATTGCCCAAATGGAAAATTATTTTTCTCCCAGTCTCATATTTTTATTTAACTGATTTTTTTTCTGTTTTTAACAGTTTGATTCTTTATACAGTTTATCAATGACTATTCATTCACGAGATTTTGTATCTATACATATCTTCACTTTGGTAATATAATGGACGAAGCACGTCCGTTTATAAATGCTGAGCGGATGAACGGTAATGCGCTGACCTGTGGAGCTGTTGATCCTAGGTTCGATCCCACTTGCGGTTGAATATTTTTTCATTGATTATTTCCTTTTCACTTGTTGCAAAATACATAACGTATGTATATACGTATAAAAAACTTATTATATTTTACGGCAAATTGTTTAAAAATAAATTCTAATATCAAGCGCGAATACACTTGCCGTCGGATGTCTCGGTCCACTAATGTAGCAGCATCTTTAGTTGTTTATCGTGAAGACAGATTCATTTAGCACTCCACATGAAAAACATTTTGTTAGCAGTTTATAGGCAACATCGACGATAAAATGTGTGTATTTGGAATTTAAAATACTGTTCAGCCAATATAATCGGACGAGTTTAGTGCATTTTAGTGCCGCAAAGGCAGGGAGTACATTTGGAGTTGTTCATGGGCACCAGCAAGATTAATCACTGCTGTTTAATTTCCCGCTCGATCCGACAAAGAAGCTATTTTTTTTTTTTTTTTTTAGTATTGGATCTGTGATTTCAAAACATTGTGAGTTAGGATTTTTTTTGTAAATACCTTCAGTCCTGATTCTCAATTAACTTTCTTTACTTATACCAGTAATAAAAGAATTTATACTATTCCTACGATAATAACCTGGTTTTAAATTTTTGAGTGGCAACGGTCATTTAATTTTTATTTTTTATTTTTATTTTTTTATTTTTTATTTTTTTTTTCCTTGACGACGGTGTATGATCATTATAGACCAACTACAGAATGAATGATAGACATGGCTTAAAATTAAAGACATAATTCTAACGATAAATTAATTGTTTCAGAAACGTGAAATTGGTTCTACTGTGAAATGATTATTTTCGATAAACGTGTACAGTTGGAAATGGGACAGACGATCTGATTTCGGCGTGGCTGGGAACCAGAGTAGCTTTCTTTCAGCGCTGCCGCCGCAAAAGTGTTTACTTTCATGTTGGTAGTTGGTTAAAAATCATTTGATATTTTCGGTTATAAGAGATTCGTTAAGTATCTTACTTACTGAGGCAGTTTGGAAGGAATCAAGAATATATAATATGCATAAGCATAGTGTAGGTTGGAACTTATAAAAGGGGGAAAAAATTTAAAAGAATATGAAATACGTGGATTTGAAACTTGAACCACAGGTTCAGAAAACCACAACGCTAACCACAGGACACCCCCCCCCCCCCCCCACTCAAGCTAAATACCTACTCGTCGGTTTGTTAACAATGCTGCCTAGGAAGACTGTTTCATTCAATCTTTTCCGAAATAATCTCTTGTTTCGTAGTACTAAACATTCTAAATCCTCGATAATGGTTATTCGCTGGTTTGTCCACAGACCACATTATGAGTGAAATATTATCGGAAGGAATTAGCCAAACCAGTATGTAAATAATGATCGTTAAAGTTTTACGTTTCTCAGTTGTAGTAAAAAGTAGAACGGAGCCTTAGGGGTTATTTTTTGCCCCGCTTTAATGCATTCCCGTTAATTACAACTTTTGCGATAGGTTTTACGATCTGAATTTATTTAAAGTGTTATTGAAATGTAGGGGAAGTTTGATGAACTACCCCGCCATTATGAATCGTCAGTAGGGAGGAGCTTAATTCCAGTTTTGTTTCATGCATTTACTTACGGAAATGAATAATCTGAAATATAGATGGCTCTGAATGAAATATCCCCAATGATATTGCCAAAAGGCGTAGTCAGCATTGCCTTACTCTTTCCTGGGATGAGATTGATGCCAGATTGTGCAAAAAGACTGATAGAACATGACAGCGCTGTCCACATTTAATGCAAAGACTGAAAAGTATATATAGATAATTAATGATTATGCATTCTTTAAGAAGTAGGAATATCCTGGGAATGGATATTGCATACGAGCCTTTCACGGAAAAGTTGCGCGTTCAACGCTGTGTGTAGTGCATATGACAACCGCGATGGCCGACTAATCGCGGACGTTATGGAGGAACTAGTCGTACTGAACGACGGTTCCGCAACCCGCATAAAAACTCGTCAGAAAAAGCAAAGTGCGCCAACTGCGAAGGCGAGCATCCCGCATCATACCGCGGCTGCCCTGTCTTTCAAGCAGCACTAAAACCCCCAGGAAAACCAGGGGAAAGGGATAAGAGGAAAACCACCAACAAGAATAAAGAACAACAAAACCATCCCAAACAGCAAAAACCCATCAATCACCAAAAGGCAACAACCAGTACGGAGACAGGCAGCTACAGTGAGGCAGCCAACAAGATAAAGAACACAACGAAGGCAAAAATCCACAGGGAGCCCATGCAGAGAAAACAGCCAACAAACCATGCCATAAACAGCAAAACCCCAAAGGAAACCCACACTGACAAAACAACAGATGTAAAGGATGACAACACTGGAAAACCAGAACAGGAAAGGGAGACACGGAGAAGAGGACAGCACAAGAGCCACTGCAGGCATTCCACAAAGAACCGCGATGTCAAAAGCCTACTAACCGGAAAATCCTTCCTGAGCAAAATGCTCAAAATAGTAGGAAAAATTAACAAGGCCAAAGACGAAAATGAAAAACTGTTTGCTCTAATTAAAGGAGTTATGTCACTGATGAAATGATGGCGAGACCACAAGGACAACAAAAAGACATCAAAATCGCAATGTGGAACGCCAATAGCATAAGGAACAAAAAACTAGAAATCAAAGACTTCATCAGACGGCACGATCTGGATATAGTCTTACTGTCGGAAACCTTCTTAAACCCCCCCCAAATAGCGGGCCACACAATATATCGTAACGACAGGCAGGGCCAACAGGGCGGAGGAACGGCGATCATCATAAACAAGAAGATAACACATGAACCCATCCAGACACCCCAGCTAAGCGACATGGAGGCCACTGCAGTTAAAATCAACTCTGTCGAGGGCCACATTGTTTTGGTGTCGGCTTACCTAGTACCCAACAGAGTCCTCTACGAACAGGACCTCGACGCACTGCTAGCAACAGGTAGAAGGGTGATTATTGGTGGAGACCTGAACTCCAAAAATCAAGCCTGGAACTCAAGGGTAAACAACACAAAAGGAGACTTGCTCCTGGCGCTAGCAGAGAGGCGAAACATACAGGTGCTTGGCCCAAAATCAGCCACACACATCCCCCACAACAGACGTTACCGACCAGATGTCCTTGACATGGCCATAGCGAAGGACATCACTTAAACTACAACAATCAACGACCTGTCATCCGACCACCAACCAGTTCTGTTACAAATCAAGAACTGGGTCCTACCCCACACAACCGAGAGAAAATCCAAAGAAGTGGACTGGGACCAGTTCAGTAGAATAGTACACAACCAAATAAGAACGACTTTTAACTTGGGGACAAAAGAAAACATCGAGGAAGCCATAAACCACCTAAACACCGTGGTAGCGGAAGCAGACAAGAGAGCTTCAACCACCACAATCCGCCCAGCAGTCATCGATGACCTACCGCCAGATACTGAAAACATCCGGCAACTAAGAAACACGGCTCGCAAGTTATGGCAGAGATTCCGGGACCCCCAAGATAAAAGAAGATACAAACAGCTATCAACAGAACTGAGAGGTCGCATTGATAGAACACAGGGCAGAGAAATGGGAAACCAGGATGACAACACTCACCCTGAACAACAGGGATGCATGGCAACTAGTGCGCGCCATTAAGGAGCCCAAGGAACCGAACATCGCAATAACTGGGCCAGCAGGGCCAGTCTTCCTCCCAGTGGCCAAGGCAGAGGTGCTGGCGGAATATTTCGCCAGCCAACACAGAGAAGTAGAGTACGATCTGACCGAAGCAGAAGCACGTACGGCAGACTACATCACAAATACCGCACGCAACATCATGAGCGAACACCCAGAGGACGAGCCCGAGCTAACCACACCAGGAGAAGTCCGGAGGATAATTAAGAAATTGGCTAGTAACAAAGCCCCAGGAGCCGACAAGATATCCAACATACACCTGAAGAAATTACCAAAAAAAGGAATTGTGCTGCTAACCAGAATAATTAACGCATGCCTAATTCAAAGGCACTTCCCAGACTCATGGAAAATCGCCAAAGTGACGGCCATCCCAAAACGAGGGAAAGACAAACGAATACCAGCTAACTACAGGCCAATAAGCCTACTCCCCTCCGCATCCAAGGTGCTGGAACGAGTACTGCTTAAACGGATCAAAGACACCTTGGAAGCGGAAAAAACAATTAGAAAAGAACAGTTTGGCTTCCAAAGCAGAGTTGGAAGCGCAAGCCAGCTCCTCCGATTAACTGAAGACGTGTCACGGGGATTCAATTACAGTAAGTCGACGGCGGCTGTGTTCTTGGACATCGAGAAGGCCTACGACAAGGTGTGGCATGCCAACCTAATCACTAAGCTAAGAACACAGACGTCCATACGACACTTGCTACGTTCAGTTAATCGGAAGCTACCTGGAAAACAGAAGGTTCTTCGTGTCAGTGGAAGGGCAAAACTCCTCAACACATGCGATACCGGCCGGAATACCGCAAGGCTCTGTTATGGCCCCAATACTTTTCTCAATTGGCGTTAACGACATACCGACACCACCGCATGTTAACATCGCGCAATTTGCGGACGATACAACGGCATACGCTACGGGTAGGAGACATGATCTGAACATCAACCACCTGCAACACGGCCTGGACCAACTAGAGAAATGGTGTCGCATAAATAAGGTCAAGATAAACCCAACAAAGTGTGCGGCCAGTCTATTTCACACGGAAGAGACCAGAAATCAATACGAAACTGACTATCATGGGACAAGAAGTCGACTGGTCCCCAGACACAAAATACCTAGGAGTCACCATAGACAAAAAACTACTGTTCAGGAAACATATCCTAGATAGAAGAAGACAGGGCACCGCGATACTAAACAATCTGTTCCCTATTCTCTACAGCCAACAACTAGCCACCAAAACAAAAATCAGAATATACAAGTCAGTCATCCTTCCCTACATCCTCTATGGATGCCAGGTGTGGGGAACGGCTTCCAAAACAAACATCGACCAACTCCAAAGACTCCAAAACCGATGCCTGCGGGTCATTCTGCGCGCATCAAGGTACACACCGACAGACGCCCTACACGACCAAGCCGGCGTAAACCGGATCTACGTCGAGATCTACCGGCAAACAGAAAAATTCTATCAGCGAGTTGAACAAAACAGAGAACAGGATGAAAGGCTCCATACCCTTGGCACAACCAAACCAAGGCACTGGCACAAATACAAAGTACCACTAAGCATCATATATCAGCCTGAATAGAACTGATATGACTGTAAGAAAACTGTAGGGGTTTTTCACATAAGGTCGTCTCTGACGAACCGTAGTCATGTTTTCCCCTCAATGAGTAATAAAAAGTGTCCCCAAAATAACCTATCCTATACAGAGAGACACATTAAGTAGTGTTGCTCCGGCAACGGAACTTTTTACACAAACAAGCCGTTGAGGCACAGACACATAAAAAAAAAAAAAACCCGCATAAACAGACCTACACAACTACAATCAGCTGTTGACGTATCTTTTGCATCTCCATCAATTGCTCCACATATAACATGGGAAGTCATTGATGACACCCTCGGCTCGGATCACTTTCCAATTCTCATGAAACTCTCTAATACTGATAAGAGAGAGCGTACCATCTTCTCGTACTATAAATGGAACATCAAGCGAGCCAACTGGAACAAATACGCACAGGAAGCTGAAATTGCCTTCAAACACTACAAACCCACTGAAGATATAAACATCGACTATAGTGCCTTCATAAACTGCATCGAGAAAGCGGCTGATTCCAGTATACCTAAACAAAAACAAACTAATGTGATAAAAACATCCGCAGCGGAGTGGTGGGACCAGGAGTGCGAGGAGGCTATAAAAGAAAGAAAGGAGGCCATCAAAACCTACAAAAAGCATCCTACAACGTGTAACTATATAGAATGTAAAAGAACAAGACAAAAAAACTTCTAAGGAAAAAGAAAAAGAAAAATTGGGAAGATTATTGCTCCAGACTTAGCCTCAACACACCAGTCAATGAAGTGTGGGATAAAGTTCGCAGATTGAGAAACGTAACCGAGATGAGGGCCACAGAACGCACACCTCCACTGAACGTCCTGACCGACATGCTAGAAAGCTTAACACCCCCCAATGTTGATCATCAACCACTAAACATACATGGTAATGTACAACATATCCTCTGTCATCCGTTCAAGAGCGAAGAGCTAACTAGAGCACTAGCCTCTGGAACATCCACAGCTCCGGGGACGGATAATATACATTACCCCATGCTCCGTGCACTACCCGCCAATGGGAGAGCATACTTGCTTGAACTAATGAATCGTATTTGGACCGAGCAGTACGTGATTACTCCTATGAAGACAGCTAGAATAATCATCATAAGAAAACCTGGAAAGACAGCTGACTGTGCCTCAGCATACAGACCAATATATCTGTTGTCTTGTACGCACAAAGTGCTTGAAAGAATGGTCAAACATAGACTTGAATGGTGGTTTGAACATAACACGCTACTGCCATCCACTCAGTATGGCTTTCGGAGAGGTAAAGGCACTAACGACATACTCGCGCATCTTATTACCGACATACAGTCGTGCCTTTCCAACAACAACTACATGGTTGTAATGTTTACAGACCTCAAATCCGCCTACGATAAAGTTTTACCGCCGATCCTGGGCAAAAAATTAATGGAGAACGGTGTGCCTGGTCCCTTCACAGCCAGACTGGTATCTATGATTACGAATAGATGGCTAGTAGAACAGTGGAAAACCATCAGCTTGGGACAAAGAAAATGTAGTCAAGGTGTACCCCAGGGATCAGTCTTGTCTCCATTGCTTTTTAATATTTATACAGCTGACCTACACAAGATAATGCCACAGTCGGTCATAGTCCTACAATACGCCGATGACATCTGCATTTATACAGTGGGCACAAGCATCGAAAGTTGTCAGAAAATATTAAATGAAGCGATGCTAAGACTGATACAGTGGTTGTTTGCAAACGGACAAGAAATAGCAATCAACAAAAGTTCAGTATGTATATTTACTCGCCATAGAATACCTCAAATAACCAGCATGACACTTGGACCTTACAACCTTCCAGTAAAGAATAACGTGAAATATCTTGGACTAATAATAGACAATAAACTTAAATGGGGTCAACACGTTACACAAATAGAGAAGAAAGTTTGTTCAGCCAATAACCTGATTCGAGCGGTAACAGGATTAAAGTGGGGAGCTAGCCCACCAATTGCACTGATGCTGTACAAATCCTTAGTTAGGCCACATTTTGATTATGGGTGCATCTGTTATGGATCGGCTGCAGAACGTACATTAGCCAGGTTAGACGTTCTGCAATATAGAGTACTACGCACCTGCTTGGGGGCGATGCAATCAACACGCACGAATGCATTATGTGCAGAAGCAAGTGAACCACCACTACACCTACGCAAATCTTACTTATCCGCTAAATTCGTACTGAAACAGGAACAGCTGTCGGGTAATAAACTAGCTAACGCTATCCATAAATTAGCAATAGACTGTCGAACGGAAAAATACTGGAGCCACAAACGACTACCACCTTTGGTCTCGGCTTACCTTGACACCAAAGCACTAAGTGTCAAAGCCTGCGAAAGCAAACAATTATTTTGCTATGAATCACCACTATGGCACACAATCAAAGAAGTAACAGTATATACTCACGTAAACAAAGAAAATTGTAATAAACAGGTAATTTTGGAAAATCTGAATAAATGGATTCCGGCCACGTGTATATATACAGACGGGTCCAGAAACAACAATTGCGCAGGAAGTACATTCATCAATCCTGAAAGTATGGAACAGGGCTCGTTCAAATTGCCAAAGGAAACCTCTATCATGACAGCAGAATTAATTGCAATCCTAGAAGCCCTTAAATATGTCATCAATTTACAGGATAATAACATTATTGTGTTATCTGACTCGCACTCTGCGCTAACGGCCTTAAAGAACCAGCATTTAAACCAAAGTAACAACCCAGTTATAAATGAAATCATAAAAGTAATCATAGACCTAGAAAACAGAAATAAACTAATAGTGCTGTCCTGGGTGAAAGGACATGATGGGTGTAGAGGCAACGAATTAGCTTACCAACTGGCAAAGGAAGCAACCGTCACTGGGAATACTACCCATACAACGATACCCATGTCGGATTTAATGGTGACATTAAAAGACAAACTGTACAAAGACTGGGACACAGAATGGAAACATACATCTACCATGAAGGGGAAATACTATGCAAGCCTACACCCGGGAATTGTGAAAAGAACATGGTTCCAAAATGTTCGAAGCCCCAGAAAACTATACATTACTATATCTCGATTAAAATTTGGGCATACACGCTTCAAGAAACATCTATATAGGATCGGCGTGGTTGACGATGCAAATTGTGAGTGTGGTCAGGAAGAAGACGTTAACCACATATTCTTTGGATGCCCACTACGAAAAAATATGTCCGACAACCTTATCATGAAACTGGTACAGCTGGAACAGCAACTACCAACAAATGTTTCAACTCTGTTAGCCACTAACAAATACAAAATTTTCTACGTCATGTACTCTTTCCTACAAAAAATCAAGAGGGAATTATAAAAACAGCGTTGTGAATAATTGTAACAATCTAACCCTACCGCTATGTTCTATAAAAAACCATATCCTTTAAAGCTGCTATCAAAATGTACACAATGCAGTAGGCAATTTGTCATTGTAAGTATATAAGAAACTATGTAACTCATCACAGTAAGGTATCTAATCATGTAAATGGATAATGGCTAAATGGCATGCATGGCTGAAATCTGGACTTATAAAACAGCGGTGCTGATAACTATAACGGACTTCCCCATTACTATGTTTTATGTTTTGTTAAAATTGTAATGTATATATTGTACCCTGTAAAACAGTAATTTAAATGTACATAATGTAGTAGGTAATTTGTCACTTTAAGTATATATGGAATTATGTAATTGACCACTGTAATGTATTTAATCATGCAAATGGGTAATGACTAAGTGGCCTGCACAGCTGAAACCTGGACTTATAAAAACAGCAATGTTGATAACTGTAACAGACTTATCCTATTAATGTGTCTTATATTGTACTAGCATTTGCCCGCTGCTTCACGCGCGCGTGCCTTGGCAGGTGTAGAAATTATTTACCGATTTTGTTCTCTTATCAGACATTAACGTGGAAAGGCATGAACTGTTAATGTATTCTGAATAGTTTCGTTTGTTTCGGTTAATACGTTAGGTTCGGTTTTCATACTGTTGTAAGAGAGTTGTTTTATTCATATTTTAACGTGATGCAATTGATTCAATAGTAGAAAAGGTTCCTGAAAAATTAACAGTAGTAATTCGTGGTTGTAATTATTGTGCGAAGTATAAACATTTATTGTTTAGAAAGGCTTTCACGGTTCAAACGACATTCTTTCTTCTGTGCGCTTTCAGAAGCTATGGATTTAGCGTATAGAACCCGGTTATAGGTCAATCGCTTTTCTCGGTGCAGGTTACTTTCATTTGCTCTAGCTATTTCATCTCGTTCTCTTTGACGTTGCAGACGATGTTGTCGGTCTATTTCACTCTCATTTAGCCGATTTCGGCGACATCTTTTAGCTACAGAAGTTGACCCCGACAGATTAGATCTCTTTCGCAAGGGCATATCATAAACTTTTATACTTACCCAACTCACAGCACTAACAATTAAAACGTTTTCACAGCTGCAATTATCACTATGCGTGAACTTTGGCTGCGAGTATATAGATGAGTATAAACTTGGTTACAATATAGAATATCTGTGGTAGTAATAAATAATATTATTTCTGAAAGCAATATTTAACTCAGCTAAAACATAATATTTTTAAATGCTGATTTGGAGGATTCCACGTTAACCGTGGTACCGAAAATTTAAATGGATATATAACAGTTGTAACGTTAAGAAAGCTGATATTATAATCATTATGTGTAATTTTTTTTGGCGATTTTATGTCTAAACTTTGCCTGGGATTATATAGCTAGGTATAAGCTTTGTTAAGGATGTATCTGTGGATATAATGAAAAATATTATTTCCATGATACTTAACTAAAAAAAAGTTATTTTTAAATGTGGATACCGAGGATTGCAACATAACCGCGGTGCCATAAATTTATGTAAATATAGCAGTAATCTACGACTTAGTCCTCTTGGAAGTGTGCTGAAATATAAAAATTCGTTACCAATAATCACAGCATCTCAATTTTTCTGATTTTTTTATTTTTTGTTGTTTGGATATTGGTTTATATTTTATGTTGATACACCATCAATTATTCTTGCTTTAAAATAGAAATTTACGTGAATTGGAGCTACTCTTGATTTCAAATCGTCGTATCATTACTGTCATTATTTCAGTCAGATATAATTAATCCAAAAATGTCGAGATGTGATCATGGTACAGTTTATGTAGTAACGTGCATGTAACTGAAACAATTATTTCTGAGTGGCAACATTATCGCAAGTTGTGAATCGCTTGAAATGCAACCTGACAGCTGATATGATGCTTTGTTATAGGCCTAAGAGACGAAGCCTGCAGCTTTATAATCTACGCGGTGTAGCATTAGGATATGAAACATTTTTAATTTAAGTTTATTTCAATATAGCCGTATTTTCTATGTAATTATTTCAGTCGCATGTAAGTACCTGGCGAAACAACAGCCTGGACCAGATGACAATTGACTCGTTTTGTTTAGCATCAGGCATAAAGGGTTTAGTTTTAAAATTTACGCGGTGTAGAATAGAATTTTAGGATGCCTAGTTATATTTGAAATAAAAATTCGTTACCAATAATCACAGCATCTCAATTTTTTCTGATTTATTTATTTTTTGCTGTTTGGATATTGGTTTATATTTTATGTTGATACACCATCAATTATTCTTGCTTTAAAATAGAAATTTACGTGAATTGGAGTTAATCTTGGTTTAAAATCGTCGTATCATTATTGTCATTATTTCAGTCAGATATAATTAATTCAAAAATGTCAAAATGGATCACGGTACAGTATATGTACTAATGTGCATGTAACTCAAGCAATTATTTCTAGGTGGCAAAATTATCGCAAATTGTAAATCGATTGAAATGCAACCTGGACAGTGATGACAGCTGATATGCTTTGTTATAGGCCAAAGGGACGATGCTTTTAGCTTTATAATTTACGCGGTGTAGCATTAGGATATGAAATTTTTTTTATTTGAGTTTCCTTCAATATATCCGTATATTCTATGTAATTATTTGAGTCGAATGTACCTGAATTTTCGGATGCCTAGTTATATTTGCACGTTATAGCAACGAGACATATTAATCGAATAAAGTATTTCCAAATATGTGCATTCCGCACAAGTCATTATGAAAGAAGTATGTTTTATTACTTGCTGATATTTATAATAGCTGTTTTTCAGACATCGCTCTTCGAGAAAAAACTGAATTTCGTATTAAATATTGGCTTATTGTGGCTGTATTGTACAGCGTTCACGTAGCAATTTTGTTCCAGAGACAAACTGTTAACAGTCTACCAGAGATAATACATGTCTTCAATATTAATAATATAACTTTTTCGTAATTCAACAGACCTGTTACGATTCAAGTAAATGATGATTATACTTGATTCACGTATTCTTTTTATTTTGAAGTACTGCGGTCCAGAAAAATGAATCGCAGAAGTAAAAAAAAAAAAACAGGGAAATTATAAATTTTGTCAGGTCTCTTTATGAAAGGAATGACCGTCTGAATGTGTATAATTATCTGTGGTCTACAGTTTCACATTTCTGAAGTTTTTTACTGACTTGCTTCTTCCCATGGTACATATTAGTCGTTAGCTACTTCTGCAGATGTTGATCAGCAACATTAGATTTAAAAATTTGGAAACACCATGCAAATTGATGCGGTAGTTTTTGCGTTATTAGAGATCAAGCCTCACTACAAACGCAGCTTGCTTACAGATTTATAATAGTATAGATTAAAATTGTAATGTATATATTCTACTCTGTAAACCCGTCATTTAAATGTATATAAAGTAGTAGGCAATTTGTCATTCTAAGTATAGGCTATAAGGAACCATGTAACTGACCACTGTAATGTATTCAATTATGTTCATGGGTATGGACTAAGTGGCCGGCACGGCCGAAATATGGACTTACAAAACAGTGGTGTTGATAACTGTAAGAGACTAATCCCATCATTACGCCTTATAAAAAAATTAATGTAAATTTTGTACCTTGTAGACCTGATATTTAAATGTATATAATGTAGTAGGCAATTTTCATCCTAAATACCTAAGGAACTATGTAACGGAGGACAGGAATATATCTAATCATGTAAATGGATAATGGCTAAATGGCCTGCACGGCTGAAGGCCAAATAAAAATAAATAAAAAAAAACCTGTGTGTAATCAGCCCTATTTCCTCACTATGATCCTACCACACATCGCTTGCCGAGTGTAACTGAGACAAACTATAAATCCTTATAATGAATTACAATGGCTTGATAGTGCTATCGTCATCTATCAGCTGACACGTAATTTTTAAAGTTTTCTATTAACAAAACATTACGAAAAAATAAGTGTCACTATTTCTTTCTGTTATGATATTTATCTTGAGATAAAAATTTTCAAAAATTTATAAACTGATAGATTTTTGTTTAGAATAAATGAAACGTAGGAAATTTATAAAAACACTCTTCTTTCTCATAGTCCTCGTAAATGTTATGACGTCTATATACTGGCTATCTTTTTCCACAACTATGAGGAAACAATCTTTTTACTTTACACTTTGGCGAATTGCATGATCGCGAACAATTTATACTTTAAGACTAGATTGTTACAAATTTCAGTATCCACAACATGATTGTATTTACTTTAGCGTCAATTCAGCATACAATGAGTTAATACGTCAATACATACAGATACCAGCAGATTTAAATTAAATTTTGATTGTGTTAATGTTCATCAAACTAATTGGCAAAGTTCTTCAGCGGCATTAGACAGTAGTCAAGTCACATTCACGTTCCAGCCAAAAAAGTTTCTGTTGAAATAAAACAAAATTCCGAAAATACTCAAAGGAATGGGGAGTTGCCACTTCTCAACAACCGTGGACCAATTCGCTTAAGTTAAAAAAAAAAAAAAAAAAAATGCTAATTTCTTCCAGGCCTTTGCAATAATAATGACTTTGCAGAAAAATAACAATGAATTTGGATTGCTCAATAGATACAGGCAGAAATATGTAATTTTAACGTCTCAATAGGTGTATGATACGTTTTTACTGTCTCAGTGTACGGGTAACACAAGAAAAACATAACGCATCGTTTAACCACTTTTCCCGCGGCACGACTCGAACCGTGGAACCACGAGACAACGCACTAGCTTCCGCGATCTGCATCCGCAAATATGAGCCACTTACCGCCCCATCGCGTCAGGCTAACCAGAGACGGAAGATGAGGTAGCTACAACGCATTAACACCTTGGCATTATCTTTCCTCGTTCCTGAAAGTTATTGTTTATTTCCCGGAATTTTACATTAATTAATAGCTGAACGAATTGGGTGAAGGATAAATTTCATCAGTGGCACTAGACAGTAGTCAATTCACACTCACGATCTGGCTATCAAAAATTCTGTTTAAATAAAAAATCTCGAAATTACTCAATGGAATGAGGAATGACGGCCATTTATCAAATATCGTTGCCGAATTCGTTTACCTTTTTAGAATACAGCCTCTTCCGTGCCTTTGAAATAATAGTGACTTTATTGAAGAATAACAACGAATTTCGATTTCACTATAGATACAGGCAGAAATTTGTAATTTCAACTTCCCAATAGGTGTAAAATATGTTTTCACTGTCCAGTGTACGGGTAACCCAAGAAAAACATAACGCATTATTTAACCACTTTTGCCCTCGGCTGACTCGAACCGTGTAACCGCATGTCATCGTAGCTTCCGGGATCAGCATCCCCGAACCTGAGCCAATTACAGCACCATAGCGTCAGGCTTACCAGAGACGGAAGCTGAGGTTGGAGAAACTAATAACGAGCCAGGCATTATCTTTCCTCGTTCCTGGAATTTACTGTTTATTTCGTGGAATTTTAAATCTAGGAAATAAAATTAAAGAAACTTTTCATCGATGGTGATATGCGTCAGAATAAACTTTTAAAATTTCTGCACTTCTTTAATAACATATATTCTTTTTGTGCTACGGTTAACGATTTTGCCCCTTATCGCAAACCGAATTTTTTACGGACTCCCGGAGATAGCGGTCAACGCGATAGGACAGGGAAGATAACTCCATGCCACGAATAATGCCCAGTTGGGGTTATGCATCAATTATATCATTAGCTATCACTAGTCGGAGCAGCATGTTTTTAAATACGGAAGCTTTGAATTTTAGGTTCTCTTTGATGAGAATTTTTTTCGTAAGAACAGCCACTTTCCATTTCATTTCTCATTTGCTTCCCAATACCACAGGCTAGAAATAATCGTTGTCGCACAATAAGGACATTAGCTAAAAAAAACTTTTTCGCACAGTAGACACATTAGTTTGATTTAGTTCCTTGATTATTTTTAAATAGTTATCATTACATATTACGTCAGTGATCAATCGCCCGACTTTGTTATGAGCACTAGAAAAAATGGGGAATGTTGAGTGACAGAAATCTTTACGGTGAAGTTAAATTTAATAAAAAAAGTGTCTTTCAAATCCTACTCACGCATGCTGCGTTGACAGTGTCTCACGTCAGCCAGAACATTAATGTTATGATTCTTTTCTATTGTTCCACGCTAAGTATGTTCAAGAAACGACAGAACTAAAAGAATTACATTTATAGGCAAGCATTCTTACAAGACCACTGCCAAAATTATTAAATCCGAAATCTTGTTACGTGTTATATATTTGACTGAACTATTAGATAAATCTGTACTGTTTCCAAAAATTATAATACACAGCAAACGTTGAATATTAACGTAAATTTCGAATCATTTTAAGTTGTTGTAGACGGGTATAAAATCTGCATTTTGATGTTATACAGTACTTGCTAAAAACCATCATTTTGTTTGAGATTGGTAACTTTCGTGTTATGTGTGAACACTTAATAACTGTAAAATGTATTTAAAACAGTAAATGAAACGTATTAGATGTTCCTATAACTCTTTTATTGCCGAAATGTAATCACTATTTCGGTTTATTAAACAAAAAAGCGGAAATTATTTCGTTTTATGGGAGGCGGATGTGGCTCAATTTTAATAGTCGTAAGACTGCACCACCTCCAGGGTATAGTACTGTCTTCGTAGATGTGTATAATGGGTTGAATAAGTCTCAGGAGGAAATGTAGCGATGTGCAATTCAGGTCGTTCGGATTAATATGAGCATGGTAGTACCATACACTGTGACTTCTATGTTTTCCATTTTCCAGTACTATAGAAATGTCACTTAACTATTATCCGGAAGACAGAAGTTAAGTTATAAGTAATTAAATTTCTGTCGACTTTTCCGCAATATATGATCGCAAAACGTGAAGAGGACATGTTTACGAAGCGACTGATGTAAATTTCAACAGGTTAGTGCCAGTTTCTAGTGGGTCCAGAAAGTGGTGCAGTTCCCAAACCCTTCGTGAATTGGTCATGAGAACAAAGAAAAAATCCATGGGCCGAGACGATGCACCGGTGCAGAGCAGTAGAATTGCGGTTGACACAGAAGTTTATTTCGAGTAGAAAGGAAGCGCGGCGCTGGACGGCAGAAGTATCTGCGGCTCGCAGGGAAACGATTGTATAGTTCAAAACAATTTAACGAAACAATCACAGTACAGTGAATACAGTGAAACTCAGTGTCTAGCGAAGAGTTAATTATAGCTAAGAGCAGGCCACTCAGTGCTCTGATAGAGTATGAGAAACAAGTGGTTTGACAAATTTGATAAATTTTATCTCAGAAGCGCTAAAGTTAATCCCGAATATTTTTGCAGGAGAAAAAACTGAAGTGTGTCACTTTATTCACAATGTTTCAACAGATTTGCTATTGGAACCCCAACATGATGTATTGTTAAAGATTGTCAAATCTAAGACTGTGAAATGCGAGATCGAAATTGCTTTTTACAATATTGGTCTTCAAGCAAAGCTATTCTTACTGAAAATTAAGGACAATAGTGAACCCTTGATTTTTATACATAATTTTATTCTCACCCTGATCGAATACTGCGAAATAGTAGCTGATTGGGCTTCACGTATTGATTTATTGTCACACGACTTTAGTCAAATAACTGCGACTGAAATGACTGAACTGGATGAACAAGGGATTCTCAGGCCCATAGACAAATTAAACAAGCAACCTTTGTACAGGGTTTGAGAAACAAACGAATCCAAACAGCAATGAGGGCTCAAGTGAAAAAATTGACCATTAAGCCATTGATTTGTTGCTAATTAACTAGATGCATATGTTGTCTTAGCAAGAAATGTCATCACATTGTAGGGTTGACCGAATATAACTAAACTGTATAAATAATATATGAAGTTTCAAAAAATTTGATACATTTTGAAGGATAGTGCATTTAAGTATAGAGTCGAGGAGTTCTGCAACCTGTCACTTCTACGGTTAATTTGGTTATAATGCAAGGATATTTTGAAAGTAAAACAACTTTCAAAGAGGTCACTATATTACTTGAAAATTTCAAAATATGGATCATTTAGTATCATATCATTAAAACAAAGAAACAGGTATTCTAACAGCCACAAAGTCAGTCGTTTTCGTCAAAGCGTGAAAATAAGTTTGAAGATATGGTTCTACCATGCTCACATTAATCCGAACGACCTGAAGTTCACATTGCTACATTTCCTACTGGGACCTATTCAACCAATTGTACACATCTACCAAGACAGTACTATACCCAGTAGGTGGTACATTCACGCTAGTGTCCAAAATTGAAACTCAATCACCTCACAAAAAAGTGACATATTTTGACATATTCGTTATTCAAACGAAAATATGGATTAAGAGTTTTTCAGACATTAAATGCACGTGGTTTAGGTTTTTTAAAACATTTAGGAGAAATTGGTGCCCCTACAGAAAATAAGAAGTTACTGTTTTCAAACAAAATGTTAATTTTGAACAAACGCTAGGATCAAAAGAAAGGACGACCTTATACCGATCATATTTCACTTAAAATAATTAGGTATTAACGAAAAAATCAATATTTGCGATGTATAACTATTCTGGGTAAAGAATAACCTCAGATTTTTGAAGTTAGTTAATATTGCGGTGTGATATTAAGACATGTTGTTCTTTTACTATTATATTTAAACTTATTTCGCGGAAAAAGTTATAACTAAATTACTGTCGTCAAATTACATGTCGTAACGCAGTTTCAGTTGACAGCATTTTAGCGTCAAAAAACTTATTTTCAACTACCATTAATATCGAAAGCTGCTTAAACAGCACTGAATACTCCTTTTAAAACAAAAGCAAAACACGATGAGGGTTCAATTGATGAAGACACAATTCCACATAGCTTTGTCATATTTGTGATTTTTAATGGTGTTTAGTAAACAGGCAAAAAAGAAAAAAACTAATAAGGCCTTTTCGCGATATTCTGTGGCTGCTGCTGTTACAACTCAAACGACAGGTGAAACATTGGCTGGGTGTTCTTTCATAATAATAATAATAAACTACTGGTGAATATTCAAAGACGTGCACTGAAAACGTTAGGTAACTAACAAACTGCTGTGTTTGCTAGAGGACACGTACGACATAATTGGTTCACTTCACGATTTATACGCTTTTTGCTACTTGAAATTATTATTGTAGGCCAACTTATCACCCCATATTGATGTTAATACTACGGTGAGTTCTTCCGACAGTAGTCCGTAAAGAACTTGCACTGATTTAAGGGGTAAAATTTTAGCAGTCACCTGGTAACCAAGGATACAACCAGAAATTACGCAGATTTACAAATTGATACTAATGAAGATCATAAATTCAATAACAATTGTTATCATATTTTGTAACTGTTGTTTATGCCGACCACGGAAGCGTAGGGGATAACGTGCTAGCCTCGCGTTGCAGGGGTCCCAGGTTCGAGTCTGGCCTCGGGCATGGGTGGTTTTAATTAAGTGTTGTGTCTGTATTGTGTCTGTATTGTGTCGTCTATACCAGGTAGTATCTGTAATATATTGAATAATACATTACAAAGTTACAAACTACAAAATTACATAGTGCAGGCTGTATGGCCGCGTAGCCGAACGCCATTTAAAACATAAAATAAAAAATTGTTGTTTATGAGACTACACGGGAAACTGGCAACAAGGAAACGTAATGCTGATCAATACGTGTATAAGAGCTGTTGCCCTTCTGCTGCCGACTTGGTTGGTAGCTCTCAGCCGCTAACACCGTAGGTGTCGCGGATGCCACTACCAACCGGGAAACGTGGTGGATAGCGTTCAGTTAATTCCTGGAGTACACGGTTCGAGTCCAGCCACATACATAAGTGATTTTCATGAAGTGTTACGTTCTTCTTGTGTTGACTGTACTGTGGATCGCCAAGCTGACAAGCTAAATGAATGGAGATGATGCACGTATCGATAAACTAAGGCAAATACTGTCTTTGTCTACTTTTTAGCAATACATTCTTAAAATGTGTTATATATTTTTAAATATCATGGAAAAGACTATTTCCCAAGGTTTGGAAAGGAATCCAGCCACGGTATGTGAATATGAACTATTCCTCTGTAAGCCTAAAATTATTTCGTTAATCCTCTGAGAACCAAAACATTACTGACAAATATACTGGAAAGTGGACCTCCAAAACTGTTAGTGCCAGAAGAACTGGTAATAATTTTCAACGATTTCATGAAAAAAGTACATCTTCCAAGGATAATTTTTCAGTTAGAAAGCAAGCGAAACTTTCGATATGATAAAATTAGTTTGTGTAGCAGTTACTGATTCAAAATGCTATTCAGACCTCCTATTATCAAAACAGATTGTTCTACTGTCTTCGTTGCATAGGGCTACGTAAATGATGTTAAAGGCACAATTATAGTCAGAACCTATAAACAATTTTACCACAAGAAGTCTAACAAATTCCATCAAATCGCTTAAATCAATTAATCAAGATTTGTCATAGAAAATTTAACTGTCTCCTGTAGTATACTTAGTACTGGAAGGAAATTATTTATTGATATTCTCTAATCTAAACTATGTATCAACAAATAAACTGGTAAATAAACACGTCTGAACACTGAACGAGAGGAATGCACTTTGGAGGAATTTTTATCTTCCTCAGGCATTTCATCATCTCACAATAATAATTTTAAAAAAAATGTTGCCGCCAGCGAGACTCGATCTGACTACGACTAGGTTTAAGAGGCAAAGAGCATGCTCGTTGCGCCACTATTTCCTTGACGCTTTCTTAATGTGGGAACCTATTGAACGCAAAGGAATATTTCAATGCCGATTTTCTGGACAACGGCGAAGAATTGCATGTTACTGCTTTGCCACATTCACCTCTGCTTATGAGCTTATATTACACAACGTATGAATCGGATCTAAATATTATTGCTAGCTTCTCTGGTTTCTAAATGTGTCGAAATCACGTCGCCTGTAATTTCTCAACTGCACCCATGTTTGGGAAATAATTATTTTACAATAGAACTAACATCACATTTCAGAAACAAATAACTTATTGTGGGAATTATCTGTCTAATTCTGTAGGTGGACTATAATTATTATGCGCCGTCGCCAAGGAAAAAAAAATATTATGTGAAAACATGAGAGAAAATCGCATGGAACTAAATATCAGCACTTTAAAAAATTAAACGACCATTGTAATTCAAAAATTTACATCCAGATTGCTGTCGTAGACCAAACATAAATTCTTATCTAACTGATATAAATAAATAAAGTTTATTGAGAATCTGTGCTAGAAGCAGACTGTTCTTAAATTACCGTTTTTTTTTTTTTTTTTTTTTTTTTTTTCGTTTCGTACAATGCTGTTAGTAGTTTCCGTACACATTATCGCATGTGCTTTACAGTATTGCGGTGTGATACCTACGGCGGCTTAATGCTAATTGCTTAATAAACCATGAATTTTTATGCGTTATTCTTTGTTTGGAATTACTTCACTATACTAACATAAATAAATACCAGCATTCACCAGTATTAACATGGAGTGATTTGGGGAAACCCCAATCTTGATGAACGGGCGAGGATTCGAACCTGTGTCCTCCCGAATGAGAAGCCAGAGCTTCACCGATTATCCCACCACGCCCGGTCAGTCACAAACTGTCACTGTGGCTACAAAAATCCATGTTCCGAAATGGTAATGATGTAGAAATGTAGATAATTTTTCAACCTTTAAAATTGATTTTGTCCCTATAAATGCTTAGGAGACCGTACTTTCGGATTGCTCCCGTGCAATAAACATGGATTCCGACGGTATTTTTAAACAACAACTATGATTAGCAGCTTTACTCTATGAGTTGTAAAATTGTATTCAAAATCAATTGAATAATAATCAAATGTTCTGTTCGTGATAAATTATTTGTTGTACGTGATCTAAATGTATTCTTCTTCGCCGGATGAAATAGGAAATATACGACTTATATTATGGTGCAACAATGCCAGTTTGCTTCCTTCGATGTTGTGAAAAGTTCTGCTGTTACCAGACCTGTATTCGTTTCCGCATATAAGAAGGCATGTCTTAATAGCTAGACGTTATCGAAAGAACAGACACATTGACGACATGGAAAAAAATCTGCTACCAATTTGATCTATCATATTTTTATCAAACGGATTATTTCTGTTATAAAGGTTTGTTACTTTATATAGATCATCAGTAACTAATTATTCACGAAATTGTGTATCTTCATAATATTTTACTTCGCTTATACAACAGACATGTACTGGTTTCGACAGGATAAAGTGGCTGAGTGGTAGCCTTCTCCTAAATGGGTATAACGGTCGTAGGTTCGAGTCCACTGCTAATTGAACATTTTATTTCATTCTTTAATTTTCCAATTATAAATTAAATGCAAATATTCGTTGTATATGAACTCTCTCTATGGAATCTGAAAAGTTTTTCCAATATTTCACTAGAATATCTCAGATTTCACACAATTCTATTACATTGTTCTGAAGGAATAAATCTACTGTAGTAAAGGCACGTGGAAATAGATTGTCAATGGTGTGTTGGAAAGAGAGGGCGTTTATTATTACTTAGGTGGCAGATCCTGATTAAAATGAAGATATGTTTTTTTTAAAAAAAATTTCTTTGGTTGTCTGCAACTCGATTTGATCCGTTTACCTTATATGCGAAAAAATTATCAGGAATGAGAGGATTTAAGATGAAATTTGGAAGAGATGTAATGCATACTAGTTTTTACCCGGAACACGAAAAGTAAAGTAGATGGAAAATAATGATGGAAAAAACATTCACGACGTATTAAAGAAATTTGTGGATTGAGACATGTCTTTCAGCATTTTTGGACAGAAGGTTAAAAACTTTAAATATTTTAGTCTAAAACTTTGTAATATGGCGCTTACTGATCAACTGTATAAAAATCAAATTATTGTAACTCTTGGTTTGTAATTAAAGATTCTTCACAGAACAAGTGTTCTTAAAAAAAATGTTTTTATACATGTGGCGAGCCAGTTTTTTTCACGATTGAGAGAAGAATAGATTTTAAACCCTTTGTTATAAAATATAATGAATACTTGTAAGCAGAAACTTCATATTTTTTGGATATTTCATATTGTAAGGGAAACAAATGAATCCCCGAAACATAGTGAAAACGCGAAGTGAATATACGCGTGCGCTGTAAGAAGATGCGGTATGTGCTGAGACAAGCACACGCTCTGGCCGTGAGCTACACGCAGCAATGCGCCTCGGGATTGTGAATGTAACACATCGACGTAGCGAGTGTTTCGTGATTTACTACCAACATTATCGCTTTGTACCCCATTTCGGCAATAGGAGTGTAAATTCAAGCTAACGGGGGTACTGTTAACATATTGCGTGGGACAGAAATTACGTTCTTGTGTTTGTGAAACTGTTTGTGTCTAATTAACGACAAATAAACGGGAAATATTTAGTAACTTCTGTTTCCTTCCGTAAAACCTTTCTAATCTGTATCAGGCTAACAACACTCAAGCCAAAGAACCTTACGCAGCCTTCAATATAAAACAGTTAACATCTTTTAATAGACATTAGTAGTTTCGGCAGCTATTGTCCCCGCAGTTGTCGATTCTGCGTGATCAACAATCGACTGGTGTCAGCAGAAGGCCGTCGTCCTGACAAGAAAAGAAGAACATCAAGAAGACGTTACTATCGGTCAGGTTAGTGATCACACCTCCGATAGTCAATCAATCATCAATCAATATCCGCTCAGCCACCCAAACGGAACTCTGGCGTCATCTGCGGGACTCAAACCCTGCCCCACACGCATATAAACAGAGTAACTACTACAATATGTATTTTGCAACAACTGAAAATGAAGTAAAGAAAGAAAAAAATATTCATCTAAAAGCAGAACTGAACGGCAACTGTCACCGTGTCTATAAAAATGCGAGTTTCGAAATGGTAATGATGTAAAAAAATAGTTAATTTTTCAACCCTTAAAATCAACAATATATATATTACAGGGGAAAAATTTATTTTTTCTTTATAAATGCTTGTGAGACCTTACTTTTTGTATTGCCCCAGTAGAATTAACGGTATTTTAAAAAACCAGCTTTTGATTTGCAGCTATACTGAATAATTTGGATAACTATGGTCAAAATCAATTAAATCTTCAGCCAAATGTTTGGTTCATGATAAAATAATTGCTCTACGTATTCTAAAAGAATTAGTAAAGATTCGACTTATTTCCTGGTTCAACATTGCCAGTTTGCTTCCTCCAGTGTTGTCAGATGTTCTGCTGCTAGCAGACCTGTATTCGTTTTCGCATACAAGAAGTCATGTCTTAATAGCTAGACGTTATCAAAGGAACAGAGACATTGATGACATGGAAAAAATGTTTTACCAATTTGATCTATCATATTTTAATCAAAAGGATTATTTCTGTTATAACAGTTTGATACTTTATATAGATCATCAGTAACTAATTATTCACGAAATTGTATAACTTTATAACATTTTACTTTGCTTATATAATAGACAGGTGCTGGTTTCAATAGGACCAAGTGGCTGAGTGGTAGCGTTCTGCCATGTGGGTATAAGGATCGTATGTTCGAGTCCACTGCTAGTTGAACATTTTTTTTTTCATTCTTTAATTACTCAATTATTAATTAAATGCAAATATTCGTTGTATATGAACTCTCTCCTTGGAATCTGAAACGGATTTCCAATATTTCACTAGAATATCTCAGATTTAACTCAATTCTATTACATTGTTCTGAAGGAATAAATATAATGTAGTAAAGGCACGAGGAAACGGATGTCAATGGTGTGTTGGAAAGATAGGGCGTATATTATCACTTAGGAGGGAGATCCTGATTAAAATGATGAAATCGTTTTGAAGAAAACTATCTTTGGTTATGGCAACTGGATTTGGTCCGTTTACCTTAGATGCGACAAAATTATCAGGAATTAGGATGAAATTTGGAAGAGATATAATGCATGATAGTTTATCCCCGAAACACAAAGAGCATCGTAGATGGAAATTAATGATGGAAAAACATTCAGGACGTATTAAAGATATTTGTGGATTGAGACATGTCTTTCAGCATTGTTGTACAGAAGGTTCAAAACTTTAAAGATTTTTACGGTCTACAACTTCGTAATATCGTGCTTACTGATAAACTATATAAAAATCAAATTGTTGTAACTGTAGGTTGTAATTACAAATTATTAAGTTTACAGAACAATTTTAAAAAAATGGTTTTTTTACATCCGGCGAACCAGAGTATTCACGTTTAAGAGCAGAATTTATTTTTTATACCCTCCGCTGTAACATATTACGAATACTTGTATGCAGAAACTTCTTTTTTTTTTTTTGGATATTTGATATGTATTTTGCAACAACTGCAAAGGAAGTAAAAAAAGAATCATATATTCGACTGGAAGCAGTCTCGAACTACGACACTCGCAGTGTCCAAAAAAATGCGTGCCTGGAAAAGGTAATGATGTAAAAAATAGATACTTTTTCAACCTTTAGGATCAAGTATTTATACTACAGAAAAAAAATGATTTTTTCTCTATGAATGCTTGTGAGACCTTACTTTTTGCATTGCCCCCGTACAATATATATGGATTCCAACATTATTTTTAAAAACCAGCAATGATTTGCAGCTATACTATATAATTTGCTTAACTTTGGTCTAAATCAATTAAAACCTAATGCAAATGTTCTGTTCGTGATAAAATAATTGCTCCACGTATTCTAAAGGCATTTGTCTTCGCCGAAGGAATTAGGAAAGATTCGACTTATTTCCTGGTGCAACATTGCCAGTTTTCTTCCTCCATTGTTGTCAGATGTTCTGCTGATAGCAGACATGTATTCTTTTCCGCATCCTAGGAATCAAGTCTCAATAGCTAGACGTTATCAATAGAAGAGAGCCTTTGTCGACATGGAAAAAAGGTACTTTCAATTTAATCTATCACATTTTTACTAAATGAAATTCTTCTGTTATTATAGTTAGAGTCTTTTTACAGATTATCAATTTATATAGGAAATTTGATATTTTTATATAATATTAATTCGGTTATACAATAGACGAGGCGCTTGTTTGTATAGGGCAAATGGGTTGAATGGTAAAGTTCTTGTCTATGAAGGTTAAGGTCGCAAGTTCGTGATTAGTTCCAGTTTAACATTTTTTCTTTCTTTACTTTTTTCCCAGTTGCTGCAAAATATATATCACATATCTATAAATCATGAAGCTTCTGCAGAGAGGTATTTATTATATTAAATACCAAAGGGTTTGAAAATAAATTCTGCTCTCAAAAGTGAATACATTGCCTCGCTGGATGTAGAAAATCTTTTTTTCTTTAAAAGAACACTTGTTGTGTGAACTTAAGAATCTGTAATTACAACCTACAATTACAATAATTTGATTTTTATACAGTTTATCAGTAAGCACTATATTACAAAGTTTTAGACTGTAAAAAATTTAAAGTTTTGAACTTTCAGTCCAAAAATGCTGAAAGACATGTCTCAATCCACAAATATCTTTAATACGTCATGAATGTTTTTTCCATAATTAATTTCCATCTACGATGCTCTTCGTCTTTCGGGGAACAACTATTATACAATTATATCTCTTCCAAATTTCATCCTAATTCTTCTCATTCCTGATAATTTTGCAGCGTATGATGTAAATGGATCAAATCGAGTTGCAAAAAACCAACAATAAACCTACAATAATGATTTCAAGTAGCAAAAAGCGTATAAATCGTGAAGTGAACCAATTATTTCGTACGTGTCCTCTAGCAAACACAGCAGTTTGTTAGTTACCTAACGTTTTCAGTGCACGTCTTTGAATATTCACCAGTAGTTTATTATTATTATTATTATGAAAGAACACCCAGCCAATGTTTCACCTGTCGTTTTAGTTGTAACAGCAGCAGCCACGGAATATCGCGAAAAGGCCTTATTAGTTTTTTTCTTTTTTGCCTGTTTACTAAACACCATTAAAAATCACAAATGTGACAAAGCTATGTGGAATTGTGTCTTCATCAATTGAACCCTCATCGTGTTTTGATTTTGTTTTAAAAGGAATATTCAGTGCTGTTTAAGCGGCTTTCGATATTAATGGTAGTTGAAAATAAGTTTTTTGACGCTAAAATGCTGTCAACTGAAACTGCGTTGACGACATGTAATTTGACGACAGTAATTTAGTTATAACTTTTTCCGCGAAATAAGTTTAAATATAATAGTAAAAGAACAACATGTCCTAATATGACACCGCAATATTAACCAACTTCAAAAATCTGTGGTTATTCTTTACCCAGAATAGTTATACATCGCAAATATTGATTTTTTCGTTAATACCTAATTATTTTAAGTGAAATATTATTGGTATAAGGTCGTCCTTTCTTTTGATCCTAGCGTTTGTGCAAAATTAAAGTTTTGTTTGAAAACAGTAACTTCTTATGTTCTGTAGTGGCACCAATTTCTCCTAAATGTTTTAAAAAACCTAAACCACGTGCATTTAATGTCTGAAAAACTCTTAATCCATATTTTCGTTTGAATAACAAATATGTCAAAATATGTCACTTTTTTGTGAGGTGATTGAGTTTCAATTTTGGACACTAGCGTGAATGTACCACCTACTGTGTTGGTAGATGTATACAATTGGTTGAATAAGTCCCAGGAGGAAATGTAGCAATGTGAAATTCACGTCGTTCGTATTAATATGAGCATGGTAGACCAAACAAACAGGCAGGGGATCAGGGAGCGAGAATGAATACAGACTACTATATTTTCCCACTACCAAATGGATTAGTCTATGCCGTACATTATCAATGCGACAGTGGTTTTACTATAATGCCATATTTAAGCATATTGACCCTTTCTTATATAAGCATAATATCCTTTCTTATTTGACGCAGGGGCATACGTCAGTGTAATAATGCAAGCTAAATTGATGGTAGATACATAAATAAATAGACAGTATGCCATATACATCAAGGAGATTTAATCTAAGCTTCTAATAACTCGTTGTAACGTAATATTAACATTTTATATAAATCATAACAGTTACCTCACACGCAAATTTCAAGATTCTGTGTGTGGAAAAGTAGACATAACAGAACAAGGGTTATTAGGCCACGAATTTCTCATACGACATGACGCTATTATCAACTATAGAAAATAAGGAGATGACTAACAAGCTACCATTTACTTATGACGCCAAGACAGGAGAAGGATATCTTCCCAAACAAGAAATGCGAGCTTTATACAAAGATCTGTGCATAGATAAATGAACTTCAAAGCAAGAACTTAGTCAGTTCGAGGTCAACTAGGTAGTGTTCGAAGTTCTAGATACATTTGCTGGAACAAAACAGCAGTCTGGATCAGAAATTTCCATTGCAACAAAAACACAGACGTTAGGCATGCTAACAAGGCTGTTGTCAGATGTAGGAAACAATACTAAAACATCTTGCTATACAGCACATTTCAGTGTTTTAATGAGAGGAAAAAAAAAACATTAAAAAACATAAAAAACAACAATCAGGAAACCTTTAAGACCGACAAATAACTAAAGGATCTGATGAATATTTAAATAAATTAGGTTAAAGGGAAGAAAGAAATAATAGAAGAAATATTAAATACAGGCTCTGTAATAAGTAAACTGAGTCCATTTTCAAAATTTAAATAAGGTGATTGGATTTTTCCTATTTTAAATACCAGAGAAAAAAATCTGAGTATTAATATGCTGGCTTTGAAACCTAACCATATTATAATCAGTCAAATACCGCAATTATCACGTGTCTGCAATGTTGGTAAACAAATGAATCACGAGGCATAGTGTCAGCTCATAGCGCGACCTTGTGATATTCATTTAAGAGGGTGGAGCATTTAAACCCAGAGCCTAAAAAGTCCATTACTGAACTGCATGTACTACATAGCGATATCTTTTTGCTCCAGAATACAAATAAAACTCACACAGATACAGCAAAACACTATATTAAGTTAAAACCAGATGCAATGGGAACCGCCATTAAGTTCAGGACGTACAGATTTCCGGAACCATTAAAGCAACTTTGATATAAAAGAATCAGTAACATATTGGAACAGCGCATTGTCAAATTTTCAGATAGAGGGTGGAACATCCGATTTTTTCTATACGAAAAGCAACAGATACGAACGGCAAACAAAAGTACCGGGGTTATGTAGGCTGATATTGTCACAGAAAAACTGAAGTTTCTGGTTTCTATAAAGTATCGAATGAGTGGGTTTAACAAATTTGATACCTACTTCAGCAGATAATTTTTAGAGAAAAATCATATTTATTATTCGGGTGATAATAAATATGCTATGAAAATATTTTTAGAAGTTTTAAAAATAATTTCTGTGGCCCACAATAATTTTTTCAACTGATTTCTTTTATTTGTATCTTAATGATAATTTTGAAAATGGAATAAAAAACTATATTTAAATATCATTAGTTAAACATTTATTCTTTTCTATTATTCTTCAAACAAGAATTTACGAACTTTTCTTAGTGTATTAAATTTAATAAATAATTTGTGGACAGAATCATTATAACAAGAAATGAAATTACATTTTACATTTTTTTAAAGATAAAAGTTAGAAGGAAAGGATTAGATCTTCATATTATGTGCGTGCATAATAAAATGTAACGGAAAGGAACATTTTATTTAGGGATTAAATTACATTACAATATAAAATCAATTTTAAAAAAATACTCAGTAAAACAATATTTAATACATATACAAAATCTAAATATTATCTATGGCAACTAAAGCACTAATTAATTAATGTAAATATCATTATTGTAAAAGTGTCTAGTATTATTGTGTACAATGCGCATATGAACGCATAGACGATTGGAAGGATTAATATAATAATATAATAATACTATACTACCATTTTCCTGTCCAAAAAGCACTCTCTATTTTACACGTTTTCCTATTGTCATAATTACTCTGTAGCTATTAATTTCAGTTTTGCTTTTTCCATATGTCAAACTTCTTGCCTAAACTTTTCAATCCTTTTCAGTTAGAATCTTAATTGCTTCAAAGATAAAATGTTGAACACACATAAAAATAACACTATTGCGATTAAAAATTAATAACATCTGTATCTTGAACTGAGTCTTTGATTTTTTTTTAACGGTTAGAAATACGAATGTGATATCTGGATTGCAACTGTATACTTACCGCTGCAAGTCCCTGAATTAATCGCAACGACATAAGAGCACGCGGATCGATATAGGCTGCCGTAGGAAAGAGTGCAACACAGACCAGGTTGATGGCAACGGACGCGAACATTACCCACTTGGCTGAGTACATATCGGCAAGTCGGCCAGCTGGAATTGGGCTCACTGAATGGCCCAAGTAGTAGATGCTACGAATCCAGTTGCGGCTGCTCATATCCCACTTGAACGGCCCATGCTGCACAACAAAAAACACTATTCCGTTCATAGTTAAATTGATTTACTGCAAACATTTTCATAGGAAGCAATTAAAACAATTGTTTAAAAAGGATCTCATTTTTGGAGGGAGAATATTTGTGATCATCAATATTGAAACACATAAAATACAGACGGTATTATTTACTACCAGCCACATCACAATCATGATTCAGTATTCAAAACAATTATTTTATTTGCCTATTTTCTTCCAACCTACTGATGTCTTTGCGAAGGATTAAAATATTCAGACCATGTATCATATGTATGGTAAGTGTGTAATATTTTCTACAACAGACTTTCTGTTACTGGCTTTGATGCCCGAAATTTTCTAGGAGAAAACTGGAAATAATTCCATGATTCTAAAAAATAATGATCTGGAGGAAACTCGCAACTGTCCCGAAGCCCTGAACCGTAACACCCTCAATCAAACTGCTGGGTCGGAATGTTTACATTTAGTTCCAGTTATTCTGAAGTATATCTCAGTTTAATATTATCTTGTACAGAGAATTTCTCAACAATATATAACATATTAGATTCTTCATTTAAAAGTTATCTTAAACTGTGTGAAGTCCTTAACAATTTTTTTTCTCAATAGGTTTAATTTACTGTACCAGCCATGCAGCAAATAGAAGCCGTCGGCATTGCAGTGGTGAATGGCAATGGGACTGTTGTTTCTGCCTACCGGACCCTCGTAGGTGACTAGAGGAGGCAGTCATATTCCATTTGAGGTACACTCCTTATTGAAGGAGACCTAAATGCCAAGTATCCCGATTGGAATAGTAGGGTCCCGAAACAGACGGGAACTTCATTCTAAAGACTAACTATGTAATAGGCAAACAGGTGTGTGATTGACCCATAAGGCCAAAACACTATCCCCACAAGGGCGGAAGACCATACGTTCTTGATATCGACATCAGAAGAGGCATCCAAGTCTACGTGGCTGTCTCCTCAATAAACCGGCAGTAATCAGACCAGTGAGCTCTACATAGGGCCTTGGCAAACCTTGGACTAATACAAGCCAGACTTTCTGAATACAAACTGGAGACTTTACCAGGAACTACTACAAGGTGAATTAAACGAGGGTCGTGATATAGGCAACATCGAAGATGCCATCCACGCCTTAGAAACAGCGTTGAGCAATATTACCGCAGCTACGACTCCATTGAGGTCTCCCAGGCGTGCATCCTGTAAGCAACTAGGATTGTGAAGCAATGGAGGCTATCCAGAACCTATAATGGAGGCTATCCAGAACCTATGCTACTAAACGTCTGCTAAATCGCCTATCAAAAGAGCTTAAAGCCTATGTGAACGAAGGCTTTTCCAGCGTGTCGATACAATGTAATCTTTACGGGTTCGCTGCCGGATTATGTGAGCGAAAGACGAGCTTTCGGCGACGAACTCTGCCGACATCTTCAGGCCAGATAATCACGCTGTGACGAACAGAGCTGCAATGCCACTCTCTGTCGTCGGCGCATCCTCCGGTAAATACGAAGCGTGGCGGTGGGGAGGGGCACTAGCCTTTAAAAAAAAAAACACGCCGGTGACAGCGACTGGCATTTCAACTCTGTTGGTCACAGCTTGAGCACTAAGTCTGAAGATGGATGCAGAGTTCGTCTCCGAAAGCTCGTCTTTTGCCCACATAATCCGGCAGCGAACCCACGGAGATTACATTGCAGCTTAAAGCCTCTCTGGCTGAACATAGAAACCGGAAGTGGAGTGCCCCAGTTTCTATGCTAAACTCTGATCAGGGAACGCTCTGGACAGAGACTCGGAAATTCAACCAGCGAAGGCAACGACTCCCACCACTTCGCGCAGAGAGGTTTCTAGCCTTCAGCCCAGAAGACAAGTGCAACGCCGTAGCGGACACATTTTAAAAGAACTGTGGCGAACCATCAACACCTGGCAGCAGCGCTTCACCAACTACAACACCGAAGACACGTATAAAATAGAGCCAATCAATCCAGAGGAAACTTTTAACTTAATATCCAAGCTTCTTCTCAGCAAGGCCCCGGAACGAGACAAAATTACTAACCTGCTGCTTCGAAAACTACCACCAGAGGACATAACGTTACTTGCTGAGATTTTTAATAAACTTCTGATGCTATAACAACACCCCCACAGCAGAGATAGCCTGGATCCACAAAAGTGATAAGGACTCACTCTTCTCCGAGCACTACTGGCCCATCAGCCTTCTTCCAGCCATTAGTAAGGTGTTCAAGTAGCTATTTCTCAAGTGCCTTTACTCGCACATTGAGACAACCAAAAACATCCTAAACCACCAGCTGGGAATTAGGAGCTACCTCTCCTTCACGCAGCAGCTCATTACGATGGTTGAATCAGCGACCAATGTCTTCAATTTTAAGTATTGCTGTGAGTTGTTGCATTTGACTCAGTATAGCACATGGGACTTCTATTCAAGCTCTATGGGTGAAAACATGCCGAGCAGCTCGCGCTGAAGGTCGCGGCCGCGGTGGCGGTAGATGTTTCATCCACGTGAAACAAAAGCATTGTTAGTAACGAGTCAGCGCACGCCGAGGCGGTCGCGGTCGCCGTCGCCGCTCGCCGTTCACCTCGATGTCCATGCCAGAACAAAGTATTTTGTTTTCACGTCGCGGCCTAGCGCGCCGCTGGACGTCTGCTTGGCGCTGTTTGGCTGAGCTATCTCAAGGCCACGCGATCCAGTTTCTACAATTGACTATGCAGGTCGGCTTTCGTATTGTACAGAGAGGTGTTGTTTCATTTTGTCTTGTTCTAAATATTGATTTATTTAATGGATGTCATTTCGTTTTACACAACTGCAGATATAAATTAACAATGTATTGACATTGAAAATGCTACATACTGTTTTAAATAAATTATTGATGAAATAATAAGTACAGATTTTTATAAATTGGACAACTACGGAAAAGTTAATGTTTCAAGCAATTAGACAGTCAGCGGTAGATAAATTACAACAAATTTTACAATAGTAATAATATTTAATTAAATTGTAATGGAGCGCACTGTCCGGTGGCAATATCCCTACACGCCCATCTTTCGCCCTTTCCTGCACCCACCTATATTTGCCCTAATTGAAATAATTATCTATTGTTAGTGACTTTATTGACTATTCAGATATTATTACACATCATATACCGACGGAAATGGAATATCAGACAATTCAGTCCAACAATTATAAAATTAACGAAAGTAAAAAATAATAATAATAATCTCCTGTTAATTATTATTTAAAATAAACTGTTGACTGAATTTGAAAATTCTGATTTTTAAATAGAAATCCTTATTTTGGATTGAAAAATTTAGATTTGACTTGAAAATGCTTTGTTAAACGGTAAGTTACTTTATTTACAATAATTATCAATAATTTATAGTCACGACGAGTTTTCCCTCAGCATGTATTGGTTTGTTGTGGTAACTGTTATAAACATTTGACTGCAGGATTTTGTGGTGTCTTTTGTAGGTGGCCATGGAATAAGTCTGGACGATTTTTTAGATCCTGATTTAAATAGTGAAATTCACCAAGAGTTTGTCCCCGTTCATTTATTTGCTGTTAACTTAACCTTCCGATAAGAGCCGTAGAAAGTAGCCACCACTTTGTGGCTACTGACAGACCATCATCATCCCTATCGTTACCGGTTCCACAAATCATTGCAGGTTAAAAAAAGTAAATGATACTAGCGTTAAACACAAAATATTAACGATTTACAATGTGTGGCACCTACAAGGGTTTTCAAAACACTGGTGAACGCTAGCAACTATACCTCGACATCTACCTTCATCTGCACCGCGAGCTGCGCGGCATGTTTTTACCCATCTACCGCGCCATCGGCCTGCAGCGCGACCGCCACCTTCACGGCGATCTGCTCGGTATATTTTCACCCTACGAGCAAGGGTTCCAAGCCATATGTGAAGCTTCTGAAATGTTAACTCAACGGCCGCTCCTTTAGCGTCCGCGTGGGAGAATCATACTTTATACAAGACGGATCCGTGTGGGCGTCCCCTAGGGCTCCATACTCGGACCGGTCTTGTACTCCCTGTAAACAGCTGATGTCCCGTCGAATGTAGCTCACGTGCGTTTGATTCTGTGTGGCATCAGGGACTATTGTACAAACGTATCGTGCAGGGCATCCCTATGTCTTACATAAGACTGCTCAAGAACTACCTGGAGAACAGAACGTTCAGAGTTCTGTCTGAAGATGCAGTATCCTCATCCAGAAACATCCATATCGGCGTCCCACAAGGCTCCGTCATAGGCCCTGTACTGTACAGTCTGTATACGGCTGACGTACCACGGACGGAACAAGTAGAAACTGGATTATATGCGGACGACACGGCATTGTTCACGCGTAGTGTCAGAGCAACCCACGTAAGGACAAAATTATAAAGAGCCTGTAACAACGTTGAAAATTGGGCTAAAATATGCCGCCTAGCTTTTAATGCCACCAAAAGCCAGGCGATAATAATCTCCAAAAGAAAAGTGCCACAGCTTGATCCGTTGACACTTTTCAACGAGGGAATCCAATGGACCAAGACAGCAACCTATCTAGGCGTGAAGCTTGACACTAGACTAACCTGGAAGAACCACGTCAATAACCTCAGGTCTAAAGCTGAAGGAAGAATGCGTACACTCTACGCCATACTCAATCCAACGTTCACTTTACCAGCTGACCAGGCCCTTCGAATTTACAAGTCGCTGGTCAGACCGGTGTTAGAATATGCTGCCGTTGTGTGGGGAAATGCAGCGACCACACATATCAAAAAGCTCCAAACGGTGCAAAACTGGGCCATCCGGTTTGCCTACAAGCTCCCCAGGGAAACGCCTACTGCTGTCTTGCACCAAGTCAGCGGTTTACAAACCTTGAAACAGCGTTTCAAGCAAACAGCCACCACATTCTACAACAAGCGTGCGCGGTCTGAAAATCAACTAATAGCCAGCCTTGGCAATAGAATACATTATAATGACAACATTAGGTGGCCAGACGACCTCCTATTACAACGATGAACATGGAGATGACTACTCCCATTATGCTACACCGATAATGAAACCTGAATATACCTGAACTGGAAGGAGATACGTGTAACCGTAAGAACTTCCGCATACTCTGGGAAACATGCCACCCGGTTAATGTTAGTCTGTGGCCGACGAATGTAGGTTGCGACCTACGCCAACGACACAGCGTAATTTACTTACAGCCACAGCAGAACAATTGCAACCCGACGCCTCCAGAAGGTACTAGAAAAAACTGTAGCTTGGGCAAGAAGAAGGAGAATTGAAATAAGTCCCTCAAAGACGCAAGAAATCAATCTAACGCGAAGACAAACCCGTCCCTAAATTACAACTTAATGGTCGACTACCACGCGCTAACTGGGGGTTACGTTCGACAGGAGACTGACATGGAGTGCCCACTTCAAAGCATCCGACGCCGGTCAAGTGCAAAACTGCATGACTTGCACCCGCTCCTAAATCAAACTGCCTCCATCCACAGGACTTAAAGTCTACTACATTGCGATAATTAGATCAATAGTGGAATATGCATGTGCAGTATGCGCATATGCGGCTGATAGACACATGCAAATATTCCAGATTTTCCAGAATATGGCATTAAATAGAGCCCTACTTCTCCCCAAGATGGTTCCCGGTGGTGGTCGATGGAGGGCATTTTCTTAAATTGACCAAAGATTTGTGTGTCTCTATACTTCCCTTTCCTGCCACAAGTTCATAGCACAGGCCATTGGTGTTTGTGAGTGGCAGTAACATCGAGTCTCCCATCACGAACTATGGTTGTTAGATGTCGATAGCTATGGGCGTGTGGGAGATATGGAAGTTGAAAGCGGTCTACCTGGTGCATTTTCACATTTCCACTAAAGACGTATGTGTCCCTAAGTATCACTTTTCTGCCAAAACTATCTACTGCCGATCAATGGTGTTTGTGTGTGGTAGTAGCTTAATGTAACCGATCATTCACAACGTTGGCTGAATGATTATAGGTGTGGGAGTGAGGGTGATATGGTCAATGGTGGTTGAAATTAGTCGATCAAGGATATATTCATATTTCGACCAAAGACATGTCTGTCCGTAAATTTCACTTTGCTGCCACAACTATATAGCGCAGACCCCTGGACTTCGTGTGTGATAGTAGCATCGAGTCTCCCATAGTGCACTGCGACGATTAAATGTCGGTAGCTATGGGGATGTGGCAGATATGGTGATTGAAAGTGGTCGACCTGGGGCACTTTAATATTTCCATATAACGTGTGTGTCCATATTTATCACTTTTCAGCCAAAACTATATACCGCAGATCACTAGTGTTTTTGTGTGGTAGTAACATAGTGTTACCGATTATGCACAACGTTGGCCGAATGTCAGTAACTGTGGGAGTATGGGAGATATGGTGGTTGAAAGTGGTCGAACAAGGGTATTTTCGTTTTTCGACCAAAGACATGTGTGTCCGTATATGTGACTTTGATGCATCAACTAAATAGGTGATTGTGTGTGTGGTAGTGGCTTCGAGTCTGCCATCGTGCACTATGGTGATTAGATGTCGGTAGCTATGTGGGTGTGGGAGATATAGTGGTTGTAATTGGTCGACTTAGGGCACTTTCCTATTTCTACCAAAGACATGTGTGTCCCTATATTTCACTTTGCAGCCAAAAACTACCCTGCGCAGATCACTGATGTTTGTGTGTGATATTAGCATCGAGTCTTCCATCGTGCTCTATGGTGGTTACATGCCGCAAGTGATCGCGAACGTCGTGGGCATCAGCTAGTTATATATAACAATCTCAAAAGCTTGTCAGAGAAGCTAAGGGGAAGAATTAGAAATTAACCGAATATAGTATAAAGTAATTAGTTTTGTGACATACACTTCCCTTTACGAATTGAAACAATTGAAAAGTCTGAACAACTTTGAAAGGTCGCATTAAATTGAGACGCTTCCCCGGTGGAAGGCCAGAGAATTTTTCATACAACTGAAAAACTATAAATAAAATTTTCTTCATAAAATATGACTCCAAAACCTACTTTTTAATATAGGGAAATAAATTATTTAAACAAAAAATATAAGAAGAGAAAACAAAAGCTCAAAAAGGTTCAGAATGTTGTAATACATCCATTTGACATGAAACAATCAACATTCATGTGCAGAGAGCAGCACCTCCCTCATTTCATTTACGAAGATTAGCTACTGTGCTTCCGAGTTGCAACATAACATAGGTATGAAAAGTAGTGCATGGAAGGGAATAGATGACCATGAACACAAGCTGGCACTCGATTTTAGGCACAAGGGTGCGGGAAGATTCTCTTTTTTAGGTAAGGGTGTCAGGGATTGGAATGAATTACCAAGAGAAATGATGAATAATTTACCGAAAACTTTGAAAAAATTTAAAGATAAAATTTGTAGAGGGCAAATGTAGGTGGGTGCAGGATTGGGGGAAGATGGGTGTGTAGGGAAATTGCTCCATTGCAATTAAATAATAATAAATAAGTCGCAGTTATAATAGTCAGGCTGTTTCAGTATAGTATGCTTGGAGTCTACTGAATTGTGTAACTTCTACGCATCCAAACCTAACATAACAAACGATCGATGATGCTAACCAGTGAGGTAAGTGAAATAATTGTTGTTGATACAGAAATGTGAATCCGAGATTAAGGAAATCGCTTAAACATGTAACTTTTTTTAACCAATTGGCTGATTTGTCAGTATAATAGCCGTAAGAGAAATAATTAACGTTGAGTTAATGGCTGTCGAAGATGTTTCCATGTTTGTCAGTTGGTGAAGAAGTCTGCAGGCGTGTCTTATGTTTTGATGAACAGTGTGGAATCACATATTTTAAATGACTTGAAAGAATCACAGATGATGGTTGGAACCTCTGTGGAATCTCTTTTGCGTGTGCAATTCTGCAGAAAAATACGAGATTTCTCTTTAAATATAGTCTGCTTCCGTGTCTGCCTGTTAATTTTTCTAATTCAGAGCGACAAGTTCGATATTTCACAGCTCATACCCACATGTCATCTTACTACCATCCGTCTTACAATTTTAATCACCACTGATAACTTATATATCGATACACTCTTTGCCCCTATACATTTATGCTTGCAGAAAGTATTAGTTGCATTTGGTGTTGACTCTTACGAAAGGCTCAAAATGATCAATTGATAAACAACTACCAACAGTTCGGTTAGTAGAGTTATGCATTTTAGAAACCCTTAAACTCGAGTAAACCTTGCTTTCTGTCTGTGGAGTGTATATAGTAGCTACAAAAGAGGCGTACTGTGCAGCCAATTGAAACTTTGTCATTTAAGCGTGAGAAATATACTTTGGTATCATTCGCCTCATAATGCGATAAATGTTGTTATTACCAAACGTGATGTACCTTTAATGATAATTCTTTTGCAGCTTAAAGTATATGCTTCAAACTTTAATGTTTCCCTGGAAGCATATTTTATAAATTTCACCTCAAACATTTCAAATTGCTTCATGGGGGATTAATTATTTATCTATTTTCCGCCTCCTTTCTCAGACCTTTCAAGAGATAACATATTTAAGCTTCTTTCACGAATCAAAGCTATTTCTTATAGGAATACCTACGAGCTGTCGAAGAATGAGGAAGACGGAAGGGTTCATAATATTTCATTCAATGCAGTAATACTCTCTTCGGGAAGAAAAATACAACTAACCTCTCATTGTACTTCCCTCGGAAATATACTTCGGGATAAATATTTATGACTTTTAACAACTGAATGAACCAGCAAAGGATTAACAGAGATGAAGAGGTTATCACAGGTTTCTGAAGAACAAAGTGCAGCGAATGTATAGACAGGATGGCTGAACCAGCTATTTGGCTGGGAAGGAAAGAGTAAATGAAACCGATATTATTCATACACTAATGAGCCAATACATTATGACTAATGTCCACCGTGCAATTGAATGCCGTCTGGTGACGTAGCGAGTACGTCTTATGGTAAGGAAAGTATAAGAGGAACAGAGACGCATGAAAAGTCATTCTACTGACGATACGTGTGGCAGATGGGGATGTAAACTGAAATAAGTGACTTGGACATAGGGCTTATTGTTACGGCTCCTCGCCTGGGAACGAGCGAGGCTGGTCGGCTGTGCATGTGACTTTAGGAAGCATCTATGAAAAGTAGTTGAAGAACGGTGAAACCATGAGTAAGGGACGAAGCGATGGACGTCCACTTCACATCATAGAACGTGGAGGTCGGAGGCATGCCAGTTCTGCAAACTAGGATATGGAGGCGATCTGTGGCAAATCTACCGGTAGAGCACAAGGCACAAGTACACAGACGGAAAAAAAAATCCCAACACCAAGAAAAAATTATTGTAGAGTAATGAAATTTGGACAATGCATTTGTCAAGTTAACATGTTTAATTGATTAAATTTTCAAGATCACAGGTTAATTTAAGCTCAAGAAAATGCATTTCAAATGTGAAATACTGTTAAATTAATAGCCGGTGTAACCTCCAGAATTTTGAATGCAAGCCTGCAAACGTGAATGCATTGTGTCATACAGGTTTCGAATGTCACTTTGTGGTATGGAGTTCCATGCTTGTTGTACTTGTGCTGTCAATACTGGGACGGTCAGTGCTGGCTGTGGATGATGCTGGAGTTGTCGTCCAATGATATCCCATACGTGTTCAATTGGAGACAGATCTGGTGATCTCGCAGGCCAAGGTAACATGTCGACACTCTGTAGAGCACGTTGCGAGACAACAGCGGTATGAGGGCGAGCGTTATCCTGTTGAAAAACTCCCCCTTGAATGCTGTTCATGAATGGCAGCACTACAGGTTGAATTACCAGACTGACGTACAAATTTGCAGTCAGTGTGTTTGGTATAACCACAAGAGTGCTCCTGCTGTCATAGGAAATTGCTCCCCAGACCATGACTCCAGCCCTGTAGCGTGCATTCCACTGACTACAAGCCATCGCCGTTTGCGACTCCAGTGGTGTCAAGCCAGAGCTCATTGGAGGACGGAGTGGAGATCTGTTGTGTTTTCTGATGAAAGCAGGTTCTGCCTTGGTGCCAGTGATGGCCGAGTGTTGGTCAGAAGGAGGCCAGGGGAACGCCTGCAACCAAACTGTCTGCGGCCTAGACACACTGGACCTACACCTGGAGTCATGGTCTGGGGAGCAATTTCCTATGACAGCAGGAGCACTCTTGTGGTTATACCAAACACACTGACTGCAAATTTGTACGTCAGTCTGGTAATTCAACCTGTAGTGCTGCCATTCATGAACAGCATTCAAGGGGGAGTTTTTCAACAGGATAACGCTCGCCCTCATACCGCTGTTGTCTCGCAACGTGCTCTACAGAGTGTCGACATGTTACCTTGGCCTGCGAGATCACCAGATCTGTCTCCAATTGAACACGTATGGGATATCATTGGACGACAACTCCAGCATCATCCACAGCCAGCACTGACCGTCCCAGTATTGACAGCACAAGTACAACAAGCATGGAACTCCATACCACAAAGTGACATTCGAAACCTGTATGACACAATGCATTCACGTTTGCAGGCTTGCATTCAAAATTCTGGAGGTTACACCGGCTATTAATTTAACAGTATTTCACATTTGAAATGCATTTTCTTGAGCTTAAATTAACCTGTGATCTTGAAAATTTAATCAATTAAACATGTTAACTTGACAAATGCATTGTCCAAATTTCATTACTCTACAATAATTTTTTCTTGGTGTTGGGATTTTTTTTTCCGTCTGTGTATTTCGGAGCACACCGACCAGCGCACGTTGTTGAACATGGTCCTCGGCAGCTAACGGACATTATGTCTTCACTTGTTGAGGAAACGACAGTGTCAGTTATGATTGCAGTAGGAACGAGATCATCTAAATTGGACCATGGTTCAATGGAAAAGTGTTGCCTGGTCGGATGAATCACTATGACTGACGTGACCAAATAAACAGTATTCGAGGCGAATGGCTGCTCGAAACATACGCCACAGGACAAGATCGATAAGTGAATTTCACATGGGCATCAATGGGAACAGCAGTTCGAAGATCTCATGACAACTATGGAACATGTGAAAATTATTTAGTAACACCTGCATTTCTTCTTGCTTAATGTCTTCATGACAGCTATGGCATCTTCCAGCGGGACAAAATAAGGCCACAATCGTGCTACAATGGTTGGAGGAGCATGGCAGTAAACTCTCTACCCAATTCACTTATCTCAACCCGACAGAACATTTCTGAGATCCTAGCGGGTACCACCTCAGCACCCACTAACCACCGGCTCGCAATTTAATGGAACTGCGTGACCTGTGTGTAGACATCTGGTGCTTGATACCTCTTGAAACCTATTAAGGACCTGAATGTCCATGTCAAGCCGAATCTCTGCTGTATCACTTTCCAACTGTAGATTAATACGATATTAAACAGGTAGTCGAAATGTTTTGGTTCATCTCTGTAATTTCAAGGGCAATATCCAGTTAGGTTTAACTGCTCTAATTCCATGATAAGGTGATCTTATTTCTTCCTGCACTTATCATAGATACGTAGAAGCAGAAATGACGAAGATAAAATAAATTTCTGGATAAATGAACGCTAAGCCTGATGATAGAGTCAAATTGTTTGCTTTTACCCGTAATTACATAATCATTCTGCAATAGTATTAGAGAGCCAAAGGTACTGTAACGAGATTGTTGTGTCAGACTCGTACAATGTTTTAAATAGTAACAATAATTCATATTGAAAGGAGGGTTGGAATATTTTGCTTGAGTGTGCGCAGAGCAGAACGGTATTTTTGAAGTCTCGAGGGAGCTACCTGTAACGCTGAAACGCGACCCTTTATATACCTGAGCTGAGTGGGAAGAGCCCATTATCTCCAGCAGGTGCCGTCTAACTCACCCTTCTCCCGTCAAGTGAACAATCTGGCTGGACGATCTATTGTGCCGTGAGATGAAAGATCCCCGGACTCTAACGGAAAATTTATGGCAGATCAAGGTGTGAATCACGTGACTGTGAACTCCCAATCAACGTGGATGTAACAAAATAATAACGAGCAATATGGTGTGTTATGGCTCCACATCTCTTACGAGCCCACGGATTGGATTTCGACGGAGCTGGAAGGGATTCCCATACAAGATCGGAAAAAGAGGAACTATTTCGGGAGGTCTTGCGGTGGTGACTTGTGGAGAGAGAGGTCACGCCATCGCCAGGTCTTCGATTTCGACTAGACTTATAACAGCACGGTTTGAGCCACCTCTGGCTTGTGGTACCTGTTGCTTTTTGAAGGAAGCGACGTAACGCCGCTGCTGTATAAACGGTAAAGACACACAGCCATTAAAAAGAACTCAGTGTTGCGCGTCTCTGAGCGGAGTATCACTCTCCGACAATCTTTCTGAGCGTGTTAATAGCCGTGAGCAACCTGATTCGATACGCGAAGATTGTCATAAATTCCTATCAATCAGAAAATATTATTTTAATTAAGTCCAAGATTTAATGACACCCTATTTGAATTAAGATACATAAATGTATTTCTATAAGCTTGTATTTGTGAACAGCTTTATAAACTACTAGAGAAATTTTGATGTTAGCTTCCTATGTACAATTTTTCATATTAGCTAAATTCAATCTTGACATACTGCTTAAATTTCAAATGAAATATGTCACTGTTGTTTGTTTAAAATTAACGTCTTATGCCTCATGTTGGAAGACTAGGTGTTAATTGTGTTTGAACCCATGATTTTTATATAATAAATTAATTTTAAAATACACTGACATCAGTAGGCCTTCAATGTTGAATGTGAATAAATCTGTCAGGTTATGACTTTATTAGTGATGCAAGATAGCACATCACTTTGCAACCTCTTCCTATTTGATAAAATCAAATGACTAAAAATATTACATTGATAAGATCAACGAAATCATTGATATTAAAATTAATAAAATGGTAAATGGATTGCAATAAATATAATTACCCAGTAAACCCCCCAACTACCACAGTACGAGTTAGTAAACACATTATTTTATAGTGATTTGATACGTTTATTATTCATCATGAGTGAAATTTGTGAAATTATGCAAAGTGGTTTGTCTTACCAGCAGCAATGTTTGATTGCTGTGATCTTCACATTCATCGATGGCGGTGACCATCGCTCCTGGCACCGTCTGATCCACCATGGCCGCCATGGTAACAGCCAAGCAGACCCTAAGGCAGTAGATGATGGCGTTCCCAGAAAATGCGAGAATTGCCAACATGAACCTCGCAGGAATTAAGCCTGAAGCAAATGTTTATTCATTTGGTGTTTTACAAAATGAAAAATAATATCTGGTTTCTATAAATCAGCATAAACATAGAATGATTCGTTAATACTAAACGGTTTTCGGTGATTACTATAGAGATGCCACTAAGGAATATTAATTGGTGCCCCGTCATGGTTGTTTAAAATGAATTGCACTTATAGTCAAACGGGGACACGAATTTAAGAAACGATGAATATTGTTTTCTACTAGTATGTACAATACTAAACAAGTGGCTGTAAATCGAAGTTGTCTATGTCTATGACCAAAACAAATCCGATGTTTCTAAAATTTTTTAAATATTCTGGAGATCAAGATTTATTTTTAATGTTATCCCTTATCGCATACCTATATAAGGAATGGCTGCCCCGTTGCCTCAGCTGGCTACGTCACCGTGATTATTACCGTCGCTGACATGGTGTTGGCTTGTTTGAGTCCTGGTGGTCATCATCAAGGCTGGCAGGGTAGGAGAGGTAGTATTGCATAATTTCTAATCACCATATTGTGCACCAGAGTTCTGTGTTAAATCCCATAACTCGGTGCAGTGCGAATGGAATGAGGGCATGCCACGCCGTTGATGTTGACTCGTCCGTCGGGTGGGAACGTTATGCTTGGCGGCCTCGTTGGTATCTTTTGGAGGAGTATTCCTGAATGCGCCGGTGCCTGGTTTCACTCTTACCCTTCTTTCGTTTCTCATCCACACACAAACATCATTCTACTATGAACAAAGACACTATCAGATTCATCCACCCTTACAACAATACTTACAAACACTGTCACATTGGGGTCACAGCGGGAAACCATCCTAGATCATTTTCATAATGTTGGGGTAAGCATCCCCCTGGGACAAGGGCAAGATCTTCATAGAAAAAGAAAATATAACGAATGCTCAAAAGATATTCACAATTACAGATAAGGCCCCTACACTTACTTTATAGTAGAGTGAAAAGTGGCAAGTAAAAAGAGAGAAGTAAACCATATCACAATAATCTAATGCCAAATGCAATATTTGAAGAATGTTATCAGAAACGAAGATGGCAAGCACCATTATGAACAACTGCTGTTTGCTTAAGCAAGCAGTTATTGACACTGGCGCTATATTCATGGGACATTCCGTTTCGGAAACTGTTCACGAATTCAACATTTCTTGATCCACAATGTCAAGAGGTCTTGTGAATATGTGATTTCCGGTTTTACCTCTCGCGGCAGGGCCGCATTTAAGCATAGGCTACATAGGCTGTAGCCTAGGGGCCCGCGCCACAAATGGGGGCCCGCACCACAAAGAGGGGGCCCACACCACAACCCTGGACCCCCGCCGGGGCCAGTAGTAGAGTAAAAAAAAAAAAGGTCGCCCATAAATTTTTTTGGTCCGAATTTCAAAAACTGCCGACAAGGGGGCCCGCACCACATGTATAGCCTAGGGGCCCACAGAGCCTAAATGCGGCCCTGTCTCGCGGTATTATCAACGCAGTGGCCAGCGACGTCTACTAATAATGGTTTGAGTTAGCGAAGTCTGTGTCACGGTGTTAATATTGACAAACAGTCAAAACTGCGTCAAAAAAGATCAATACTCAATGTGGGACGTACGAAAAACTTGAGGACGGCGCAGCGCAATTTGGCGTTGATGGAATATGCAGACGACCAACGCGAGTGTAACTAATCGCCATAGGCTGAAGAACTTTCCCTATCTTTTGGAGATACCGGTTAGACGACCCTATCAAGCGTGGTGGGTGAGTGGTTAGCGCTCTGGCCTCGCATTCGGAAGGATACGGGTTCGAATCCCCGTCCGGGCATCCAGATTTGGGTTTTGCATGGATTCTCCAAATCAGTACAGGTGAATGCCGGAATGCTTCCCTCAAAAGGCAATAGCCGAATTCCTTCCCGTTCCTTGTCGCCAGTCCCATCCCGCCTCTAATGACTTTAACGTTGACGAGGCGTTATGGTAGACTTTGAGTGTGATGCAGACCCTAAGTAGCCGTGGCCCAAGGTTGTGAGGAAAGTATTGTGCAGACAGGTGGTGGTGCCATCCTGGTATGGGCTGTTTACGTCGCATGGACACGGACCTATGGCCAAACTGAAAAGACTACAGATTATAAATGGTTATATTTAGCTACTTCGAGCACATTACTCACTTCTCTTTCCGAAAAAAAAAAAAAAAAAAAAAAAAAAAAAAAAAAAAAAAAAAAAACGGTGGACTTGACAAGATTACTATAGACCCTGGCTCTGGCCAAAATCTTTCACGATTAATTTGAGAAATATTCTGAAAAATTTAAGTGAATGATTTGGCTACCTATATTTCCATACATGAATCCAATGGAACATATTTGGGACATGAACGAAAAGACAGTTCATGGAAAACGACTTGCACCGGCAACACTTTTCCAGTTATGGACAGCTGTAATGGAGGCATGATTGAATATTTCTTCAGAGTTCTTCTTACGACTTTTTGAGTCAAAGCATCGTTGCTGCACTTCGCAGGCAAAAGAGTGTCCATGCGATATTAGCAGGTATTCAGTTACTTTTAGCGCTTAAGCGTTTATTTAGCGCAATATTTTTACAGCTACTCCATCACATTACAAAAACGTTTTTATCATCTGTTGGGTTCTCAGATGCACTGCGTATTATCCAGTTAGAAACAAAACAAGTGCTAGGAAAATAATAATTAATCAATCTGGCTTAACAACTGATTTGTTTGAAAGCAGGGGGATTTCACCACTTTAGGAACCTCCACGATACTGCTGCTAACATGTTGATATTTGGATTAAATGCACAGTTTTGACGTCCTCTTCACGTTTTGCACTCATTTTTTTATGGAAAAGTCGCCACAAATTACATTACAGTTCCAGTTTCCATCCTGGTTAGGACTACGTTTCAACTTAACTATAAACCCCGATAGTATTGTTATTACAAAATCAAAAGGGTTACTGTGCAAAGTACGGCCAGTAGAAAAAACGGTTAATTCGGGTTCAAAATACGGCTAACTGATTCCTTGGCACTTACTCTTTAAGAAAAACTGTACCAGAAATCCGTGCAATACGTAACAAAGGTGTAATCCGCGCTGAAACTTACGGTTACGTACATTGCTGAGGGCGTTAATAGGGGTTCAAGTTTACATCGCGATACAGTGAATGTATCAATGCGCGTGGTGTTTATATAGTTGTATTAATCCGCGTGGTGACGTATAGTTGTGACGTAATGGTGCGTACTTATATTTATATAATATTTGACATTTTATGACAAGATTGAATAATTTATATTGTACACGGAAGAGATAGTGTAGAAATTTGTTATTACCTGAGACACAGTTTTCGGTGTTACAAATGTATTTTTACGCCTATAATCACGTCGTGTCGTTAGAAATCTGGTGATGACGTAATTAACTAAGTCTTTTGTTGTAAAATAAGATTGGTTTTTGAGCAAATCTATATAGATTGTATGTTATTTTTCCTGAAATGGAGTTGATGATACACTACGCAATTACTTCTGAGATATTACTAATTGTTCTCAGATAAAATTATTAGGTCAGCATATGATACCTTACAGCCAATGTAATTAATCTAATTTTGGTGAAGCGGAGGCCTGAAGGGGAATTGGCGATACACTAAGTAATTGATTCTGAGATATTACTAATTGTTCTCAGATAATATTATTAGGGCAGTATATGATACCTTACAGCCAGTGTAATTTTATATGAAGTGTAAGTGGCGATACATTCTCAGCTATTTTTTTCGTTTTTTCCGTGATTGATGCGCTATATTCTTTTTACTTGTGGTAATAATATGCCGATTGCAACATACAATTAGATTTTATCGAAAATGACTAAATTTTGATCTTAATAAGTCATTTTTTTTGTAATTTGTAATAATAGTTGTGTTGTTAATATTATTTTATCGCATGCTGTCAAATTCATTTTGGGCTAGTCAATAAGGGTACATTAATGGAGTAACCTTGGTGTAATGCTGGTTGGACGATAATGATACTGACACTACTTGTTACAGGAAAAAGCATAAGAATTTTTACCTTCGTCAATAATCTAAGTAGCTTCAATTTCAAAGTGTGGTTAAATTGCGGAATAGTGCCTGGACCATGAATCAGTAGTGACTATCCTTGATGCGGTACTGATATAACCTGTTCAGAATTCCAGCTTTGTTATTTAATTTAATTTTATTGCAATGCAGCACAGGCTCCGGTGGCAATTTCCCTACACACCCATCTTCCCCCTATCCTGCACCCACCTACATTTGCCCTCTACAAATTTTATCTTTAAATTCTTTCAAAGTTTTCGGTAAATTATTCATCATTCATCATTTCTCTTGGCAACTCATAATAGCAAGGGTTCTATTTAAAGTAGTAAAGGTGCCTGGACCAAAATGAAAACTATACTGCTTGTTAAATGACAAGACACTAGGAATTAATGCTTCGTTTACATCTCGGTCAGGTGAATGTATTATTGTGCCTACATTAATTCAGTTAGTGAAAGTATATAATAAAATTAGTTACGATAATTTATGCTACACGACCTAGGAATCACGGTATAGGCAGCACTAATAGTACCCAAAATGTAGTTTGCGATACATTTCACATGTTTAGGAGTGTTTCCATCGTTTGGCTTTAGTTGAGATTATGATTACCTACGTTCAAATGCAGCCTATACCAGGCTGTTCTCGTTATAGTATAAGGATCAATGAATTTAGTTATTATCAGTAAATAGAATGGAATTAGTGAAGACAAAATGATGCTGCGAAAATCTTGATCAAGAATCTAAAATCTAAGTAATACTTGTTTTCTTCTATTAAACTATAAAAATGAATATGCGAGAGTTTCCGAAAATTTCCAAAATTTATTTCCTAATTATAATTGGTTTGTTGAAATTTAAAAAAATGATTACTGATTAAATTTCTCAAATTGTGAAGTGATACTCTACGTAATTGCTTCTGAAATACAGGGTGATTCAAAATAACGTGGACAAAATGGCATGGTAGATCAGTCATACAATAAGAACCAAAAATTGCATACGAACAGAGGGTCGCAACTGTGATCCGGAGCCGCTACAGAGACACAAAGAGAAGAAACAAAACCATTACAGATTATTGAATTGATAACTAGCTGGTACCCACGAATTCGTTCGTGATTGTAAAGAATTCATATCGACAGCTATAGACATCTAACCGCGCTAGTGCACGATGGGAGACTCGATACTATTACCACACACAATTACCAGTCTTCTGCGCTATGCAGTTCCGGCAGCAAGGTAAAATTTACGGATACACACAAGTCATTGGATGAATCACGAAAATATTCATGATCGACCAATTTCAAACACCATATCTCACACACTCCCACAGTTACCGAATTTCGGCCAACGTTGTGATCGATGGAGACTCTGTGTTACTACCACACACAAACGCCAGTGATCTGCGATTGATAGTTTTCACTTAAAAGTGATACACCGTGACACATGCGTCTTTGGCAGAAATATGAATTTGCGCAGGTCGACCATTTTCATCCCCCATATCTTCCACACCCCCATAGCTACAGACATCTAACAACTATAGTGCACGACAACAGACACGATTCTACTACCACACATAAACACCAATGCTCTATGCTATGTAGTCGTGGTAGAAAAGTGAAATCTGCGGAGACACATGCCTTTCATCAAAATACGAAAATATCCTTGGTCGGCCAATTACAACCACCATATCTACCACAGTACCACAGTTTCTGAAATTCGGCAGCTGTTGTGATCGAAAGGTGACTCTGTGCTACTACTACACACAAACGCCAGTTATCTGTGATCTATAGTTTTCGCTGAAAAGTGATACACCATGACACTTTTGTCTTTGGCAGAAGTATGAAATTGCCACAGGTCGACCACTTTCAACCCCCATATCACCCACACCCCCATAGTTACCGACATCTAACAACCATAGTACACTTACATGAGATACGATTCTACTACCAAACACAAACACCAATGCTCTATGCTATGTAGTTGTGGCAGAAAAGTGACATATGCGGAGACAGTCGAAATACGAAAATATCCTTGGTCGGCCACTTACAACCACCATATCTACCACAGTACCACAGTACCACAGTTTCTGAAATTCGGCCGCTGTTGTGATCGAAAGGTGACTCTGTGCTACTACTACTACACAAACGCCAGTTATCTGTGATCTATAGTTTTCGCTGAAAAGTGATACACCATGACACTTTTGTCTTTGGCAGAAGTATGAAACTTGCCACAGGTCGACCACTTTCAACCCCATATTCTCCCACACCCCCATAGCTTACCGACATCTAACAACCATAGTGCACTACATGAGATACGATTCTACTACCAAACACAAACACCAATGCTCTATGCTATGTAGTTGTGGCAGAAAAGTGACATATGCGGAGACAGTCGAAATACGAAAATATCCTTGGTCGGCCACTTACAACCACCATATCTACCACAGTACCACAGTACCACAGTTTCTGAAATTCGGCCGCTGTTGTGATCGAAAGGTGACTCTGTGCTACTACTACACACAAACGCCAGTTATCTGTGATCTGTAGTTTTCGCTGAAAAGTGATACACCATGACACTTTTGTCTTTGGCAGAAGTATGAAATTACCACAGGTCGACCACTTTCAATCCCCATATCTCCCACATTCCCCATAGCTACCGACATCTAACAACCATAGTGCACGACAGGAAAGACGATTCTACTACCACACACAAACTCCAAAAGTCTATCTTATGTACACAGAAGGAAAAAAAAATCCCAACACCAAGAAAAAATTATTGTAGAGTAATGAAATTTGGACAATGCATTTGTCAAGTTAACATGTTTAATTGATTAAATTTTCAAGATCACAGGTTAATTTAAGCTCAAGAAAATGCATTTCAAATGTGAAATACTGTTAAATTAATAGCCGGTGTAACCTCCAGAATTTTGAATGCAAGCCTGCAAACGTGAATGCATTGTGTCATACAGGTTTCGAATGTCACTTTGTGGTATGGAGTTCCATGCTTGTTGTACTTGTGCTGTCAATACTGGGACGGTCAGTGCTGGCTGTGGATGATGCTGGAGTTGTCGTCCAATGATATCCCATACGTGTTCAATTGGAGACAGATCTGGTGATCTCGCAGGCCAAGGTAACATGTCGACACTCTGTAGAGCACGTTGCGAGACAACAGCGGTATGAGGGCGAGCGTTATCCTGTTGAAAAACTCCCCCTTGAATGCTGTTCATGAATGGCAGCACTACAGGTTGAATTACCAGACTGACGTACAAATTTGCAGTCAGTGTGTTTGGTATAACCACAAGAGTGCTCCTGCTGTCATAGGAAATTGCTCCCCAGACCATGACTCCAGGTGTAGGTCCAGTGTGTCTAGGCCGCAGACAGTTTGGTTGCAGGCGTTCCCCTGGCCTCCTTCTGACCAACACTCGGCCATCACTGGCACCAAGGCAGAACCTGCTTTCATCAGAAAACACAACAGATCTCCACTCCGTCCTCCAATGAGCTCTGGCTTGACACCACTGGAGTCGCAAACGGCGATGGCTTGTAGTCAGTGGAATGCACGCTACAGGGCTGGAGTCATGGTCTGGGGAGCAATTTCCTATGACAGCAGGAGCACTCTTGTGGTTATACCAAACACACTGACTGCAAATTTGTACGTCAGTCTGGTAATTCAACCTGTAGTGCTGCCATTCATGAACAGCATTCAAGGGGGAGTTTTTCAACAGGATAACGCTCGCCCTCATACCGCTGTTGTCTCGCAACGTGCTCTACAGAGTGTCGACATGTTACCTTGGCCTGCGAGATCACCAGATCTGTCTCCAATTGAACACGTATGGGATATCATTGGACGACAACTCCAGCATCATCCACAGCCAGCACTGACCGTCCCAGTATTGACAGCACAAGTACAACAAGCATGGAACTCCATACCACAAAGTGACATTCGAAACCTGTATGACACAATGCATTCACGTTTGCAGGCTTGCATTCAAAATTCTGGAGGTTACACCGGCTATTAATTTAACAGTATTTCACATTTGAAATGCATTTTCTTGAGCTTAAATTAACCTGTGATCTTGAAAATTTAATCAATTAAACATGTTAACTTGACAAATGCATTGTCCAAATTTCATTACTCTACAATAATTTTTTCTTGGTGTTGGGATTTTTTTTTTTCCGTCTGTGTAGTTGTGGCAGGAAAGAGAATTATACGGAGATATGAATTTTTGTTCGAAATATAAAAACGCCCTGCACTGACCAACTTTAATCATTATATCTACCACATCCCCACAACTATCGGCATTCGGCCAACGTTGTGCACGACAGGAAACTCCATGTTACTTTCACCCACAAACATCAGTGAACTGTGCTAGGTAGTGGTGGCTGAAAAGTGAAATATAGGAAAAAACACGTCTATTTTTATATATATATAAGATTACTCACTCAAATGCAACTAATGCAAGCCAAATGTTGAGCCTACAGCAGATGCTCAAAGTTTTTGCTAGATGCATCGAGACAAGCCCGGCATCTCCGTTGCATGGAACGGCACACCTTCTCAAAGATACCAGGTGTATCTCGAACACATCCGGCTGCCGCAACGATTCTTCCAACCAAGTCTTCCGGCGTTTCAACAGGTGTTTTATACACAAGTCCTTTTAAAAATCCCCACAAGAAAAAATCCAAGGGAGACAGGTCTGGTGATCGTGGTGGCCATGCGATTGGTCCACCGCGACCAGTCCAGTATACAGGCGTTTGCGACCCTCTGTTCCTATGTGATTTTTGATCCTTATTGTATGAGAGATCTACCATGTCATTTTGTCCAAGTTTTTTTGAATCACCCTGTATTACTATTTATCCTAAGATAATATTATTTGGACAATACAAGACATTGTCAGCTAATTATTTTTTTTTTTTCGTGATTGAAGTGCCGAATTATTTTTACCATAATTAGTATTCTTTTTTCATGTGCTAATAATATGCCGATAGTTATTAGTTTTTGTTGTACAAGGAAAGGTTGCGTAGTATAGAAAGTTTTTGTTACCTGAAATGGAGTTCTGGGAGACCTTGGAGCCAATGTACTTGAATTAATTTCATGCGAAGCGTCTCGGTAGACCTGTAGTTGACGTGGTTAGGTTGAAATGCGTCCTGGACAAGAAGAAATATTTAGCCATAGCCAGATTTGATGATGAATTTGTATGTATCCCGATGAGACAAATCGATATTTTTTTTTTTTTTTTTATTTTTTTTTTATTTTTATTTATTTTTTTTTTTTTTTGATATATCGCTTAGTTCTCGGGATATTGTATCACAGAAGAAAAAGGTGAGATCCGACATGGACTAGAAGAAAAATAATTCACCAGAACCACTATATCTAACCGTGGGAATACACTATAGGTGTTTTGTTTCCTTCCTAGTGATTAATCATCATCATCTATGACAGCTTCCTGCCACTGGCGGGGTCTGCTGGGAACAAAAGCCCCGCGAGCGCTTCCTGTATAACCACCATCTCTCTTCTTCCACTGTCGCCCAATTTCCTCCTCTTTCCTCCACACATTTCTTAACACCTTTAATCCATCTGTCCCTCGGTCTTCCTATAGGCTTCTTCCCTTTCAGCTCCATGTCCAGCATCTTCCTTGGTAGCCTCTCCTTTCTTTACATGCCCGTACCACTGTAGCCTAGATTTTTCAATTCTTTGTTGTAGCGGTTCTTCCTTTATCATCTCCCTGATTCTCTCATTCCTTATTCTGTCTCTTCTTGTTGCTCCCACTCTACTCCTCTGAAATTTCATTTCCACAGATTGTACTCTCCTTTTGTCTCTCTCCTTCCCTAGTGATTATTGTTAGGTTGAAATACGACCAGGACCAGAACAATCGTCGCCAAAAGCACGAGAAACTATGCCTAAACTGGATTTTAATATGCTATATCTCGAAAACCAAGGGAGATATTTTATTATTTGTTTTCGATTTGTTTCGTCGAATTCTACAAGAATTCATTAGCAGAATGTGGCACTACGGTAATCATAAAACTACCTTTTTTTGTTAATATTATTATATCACAAGTTTAAATCGGTCTAGTCAATAAGTACAATTCTTGATACATTAGTAAAGTAATCTTTTGTGGTTATGTCGTAATGGTGGCTGGACGAATATGATATTGACAGTCTTTGTTATATGGTAAAGCACAAGGAATTTTAGTTTCATGAATTATGTAAGTTGCTTCAATTTCCAAGTGTGGTTAAATTGGGGAAACTCGTGATAACTGCGAAATACAACCTGGAGCAGGAATCAGTGGTAACTATCCTTGATGCAATGCTAATGTAACCTGTTCATAATTATAAGCAGCTTTGTTATAATAGCTGTGGTTGTGGTTAAAGTAGAAATGCTGCCTGGACCAAAGTGAAAATGATACTACTTGTAAGACTGGAGGTTTTCTTGGCGTTGATTATTAATAAAATCTCCTCAGGTGACTAACCGAGTTAGTCCATCGATGATACACGAGGTTTTGGTGGTCACAATTGGCAAGTTACTTATCGGTTGATTAACTCGGCTAGTCACCCGAGAAGATTTTATTTATAATACTACTTGTTACATGACAAGGCACTAGGAATTATTGGTTTAATTTTACATCTCGATACGGGAACTGTATTATTGCACCTGCGTTAATCCAGTTGCAGTTCTTACTGAAATTAGAAAATTAATTGTAAAGATTTATGCTACAGGAACTAGGAATCCTGATGTAGATAGCATTGTTACTACCCAACATGTAGTTGCGATGCTTTTAACATGTTTAGGGAGTGTTTCCATAGTTTGACTTTATAAGTTGAGATTGTGGTTACGTTGAAATGCAGCCTTTACCAGAATGTTGTTATTAGAGCGTAAGGAACAAGAAATTTAGTTATTATCAGTAATTGGTGTTAGTAATTTCATGAGCGCTATATTAGTGATACAACATGTAACGGGATGTAAACTATTCCCAAATTAATATTTTTGTCAGTAATATAATCTGTTTCTGTTTGCAAATATGGATAAATTAGGGAATCTCGTGGTAAGCGCGAAGTGCTGCCTTGGCCTGGTATCAGTACTTAGTACTCTTGATACGTTAGTAATATAACCTGCTCAGAATTCCAAGCAGCTTTGTTACATATATTGTGGTTGTGGTAATGAAGCTGCCTGGACCAAATTTATATTGACACTGCGTGTTGTACATCAAGGCACAAGGAAATTTTATTTTCATCTATAACCTACGCTGCTTCCATTTCCAAAAATGGATAAATTGTTGTAACTTGTGGTAACAGCGAAATACTGCCTGGACCATAAACTTGACACCGAGTTTTATCGTTATCGATTGTATCACGATAAATGACGTAAGTAAAATAAGTTACAGTGATTATATAAATTGTGGCTAGGTTAAAATGCAGGATAGAGTTAAATTATATCCGATATTTCTTGTTGCAAAATAACACACGAATAATTTATGTATTATTCATAACATGGGCAGCATATTAGTATGTTGTAGTGAGGTCATGTATCGCTATCTAAACTTTTTCACAATTTTTTACATATTCTCTCTACCTGAAGTTATTTTTCCAGTGAATTTTATTACCTGATTTATTTCAAGAAATGGAAACATGTTGACTATTGAAAAATTAACATACATAATTCTTAGCAATTTTTCTATCCAATGTCAAGCATTAATTTTACTTATTAGTTTTGTTCGGATTGTAAACTGTTGCTATTGCATTTAGAAAAGCCTGAAATATGCATTCTGTTTCTGCAATACTTTTTCTCCAAACATAAGCATCTAAATAAGATTGCAAATTATATTTTCTTCTTTTCCCCTTTCCAATAAAATCCTTCAATGCAGACCACGTCCCTTCAATTGTGTCGGTGCATGCACCGGTTTCATCATTTACGAACTCTTACTTGTGGTTTACGGTATAGTGGTCAAAACCAAATTCATCTATTCCCCCATATGAAGCCCACATGTCTGAACAGATACAAGTACCTTCTTCTATGCTTTCTAAAATTAAAGTCTGCAGTGTTGATTTATCTCTTTTTTCAACTATTTTAAAAAATACATTTTTACCTTTACTTCCCCGTTCAACTGCCCCAAAAACCCATGTATATACCATTGGCTTTCCTCTATGGTATTTATTTTGCCAAAACAACTTTCGTCAATTTCTACAATTTTGCCCGATCCACCTATTTTTTCTTTTGCAGCAAAAATTTTGAACAGATTTCTCTGCAGAATGAAAACCAGTCAATTACTGTCTTTTTTGCTAACGCTTACCTCATGCGCACAGTGTTTAACACTTAGGTCTCTTGCAAAACAATATGTAACCATTAAAATTGGGAAAAACTTAGTTTCGATCTTTCAAACCATGATCCCCTCTTTACTGTTCTCCACTTCTTGTCTTGACTGCAGCGCCACATTACTCTATCTCTTGTCCTCGTTTCCTTTACTGAAGTTAACACCATTTTCCTGCTGCAGTGATCACAATAAGATTCTTGAGCTATTAAGTTTTTTTCCTGCATAAATTCTAATAATTTCGTGTGGTTGTCTGTTATTCTCCCAAGCTGCAATAGAGTCATTTTTTCAACCTTTGGTCGCTTTGCAGGACTTTCTCCTTGGTCAGAATGTTTTCGTTTTTTTCTCATACAAATTGTGGCAGTTCTATCATTACCGTGGCGCCAAAATCTGATGGTGAATTCTTACAGAACTCGACGAAATAAATCGAAAATAAAGAATAAAATTTTTTGATATCTCGCTTGGTTTTCGAGATATAGCATGTTAAAAATCAGCCATAGGTATAGTTCCTTCTGCTTTTAATTTTTTTTTCTTCTGATCCAGGCTGTATTTCAACCTAACAACAATCACTAGGAAGAAAAGAAAACACCCATAGTGCATTTCCACAATGTTGATATGGTGGTTTGGTGAAAAAAAAAATTTTTGGTCCAGGCCGGATCTCACCCTAACCTCATTACTTTTGAGATACGATATCTCGAGAACTAAGCGAGATATCAAAAAACTTTTTTCTTTATTTTCCATTTGTCTCATCGAGTTACGTAAGAATTCATCATCAAATTTGGCTATAGCGAAATTTTTCTTCTGGTCCAGGCCGTATTTCAACCTAACTACGTCAATTTTGAGATACGATATCTCGAGAACCAAGCGAGATATCAAAAAAGTTTATTCTTTATTTTCGATTTGTTTTGTCGAGTTCTATAAGAATCAATCATCAGATTGTGGCGCCACGGTAATGATAGAATCCCCCAAATTGTTTCTAATTCATCGGACCAGGATGAATTATCACTTTCACTATTCTTTTCCATTATTTTACTATACTGTATAGTATAACAAATGTGTAATAATGTCGGCAATGTCCAATTTTTTGTTTTGTTTTATAGAAATATATTTATTTCCTTTGCGCAAGAATGGAGTATGTATGACAATTTTATCAATTTTGAGGGAATTTGAATATCTTTTAGCCGAAAGCCATTTGCAAATATTTTCTCCTTTTTAGCAGTTATTTTATTATTTTCGGGGAAAATTTACAGAAACAAGAATCCCTTAATATTTTCTTACGTTCGTATTTAAACACTGGAAAAAGTGAGAGAACGATGCTGCGAAAAATCCCGATCTGTAATTACATGTCTAAAATATTGGTAATACTTGTTTCTTTATTTTAAACTATGAACATTAATATGCGAGAGTTTTGGAAAGTTTCCAAAACATTTTTTCTTATTATTACGTAGTTTAGCGCATGTGCGAAGTTCCTATATTTTTTTTTTTTAATTTAAAAAACTGATACTAGTTACATTACTGAAAATGGTTAATTTATAATCGTTGGGAAAAATCGAATTTAAAAAAGGATAAAAATTTCGTTTGGTGGTACGTTATTTATTCCTTAATGCCGCAGAAAAAGTTACTCTCATGTTTCCTATATACATTTTAACTTTTCTACGCTATAAATTTTATTAATTTTTACACTTATTTCTAATGCAAACTCAATAAATTGTATTTGGGTAATTTAATTTCATTAAACTTTGCCCACCAACCTAGTTTCGTTCAGTGGTTTAGATTACAATTTTTAATTATTGATGGGTATAATTAATCGCGATTCTAGTTGCCACAGATATATTATCTCTGGTATGGCGAATAATTTTAAGTGATGTTTGGGATATTGTATAAACTTTCTTTATAATGATGATACATTTCTCTCCTTGTTTTCCAATTGATTACTCGAGGCTGCAAATGTAAAAAACGATACAAATTGTGCGTTTACATTTTAATACCTTGCTCGTACTTTGTTTTTAGAGGTTTGTATTAATCCTTTATAAAATTCTAATTACAGATCAACTTATAGTGACTAAATTCAAGTTTTTGGTTAGCCCCATCTCAAACACACCGAATTTCCGTTTAGGTTTACCTAATATGTTATTATTTTTACAAGAATATTGAAATAAATATCACTGCTTACTTCCTTGCGTGAAGAACGCCATACTGATTACGTCATAACAGTTACGCATTAAAATAGTTCCATTTGTATCGCGATGTAAACTACTCCCTTAATAGGTGTCGAGCCGCCTGTGACGTAATTAGTCAGAATTCGATATGGCGGCCACCTTATTCACTCAACAGCCACGATACACCATGGAATATTAGTCATAATTCTGGTCCAGGCTGCATTTCAACCTAACCATATCCTCTGCCAATACAACTTCTTGGAAATCAACATTTGTAGCGCATAAAGAAGCGCAAATTCACGGTAATGATGACTCCTACACATCTGCCAATACCGCACGTAACCAGACGATTTCCGTTGTATTACTTCTGTCCTGTTTTATCGGCTTCGCGTACACTTTTTCTTGAATAGTAACGCCTAAGGAAACCGAACTAATAGTTTTTTTACTACTGGCCGTACTTTGCACAGCGCCCATCAAAAGCTCACATTCTGATTTATACATTCAATGTATTTACATGTTAGCTATTGGATGTATCGTGATTTAAACTTTACCCTTTTTTTACAATGAAATGAATCGATTGAAATTATTATCACAAGGAATTCAAAGCAATAAAATTCTGTCATTTTCTTATCATCACAAAAACGAAAAGTAATAATAGACATAAAAAGGTCAACGTTTTAATACATCAGTCCCATAACAGTGAGATTTTTTTTGTTACATGAAAATAAGGGATAATTCACTATTTAGATGTCATTTAAGAAAGGAGTTGAAACAAATTAAAATTAAATACTCACTGCCGTCGACGGTGAAAGTCATTTTCTCTGAGGTAAACTGTAGATTTAAATCGGCATATTAACGTTTGACACTATCACATTTACCACTAAATAGTTGTAAACACTGCGATTTGTTCACCGTTTAGGTTACTATTATCTTTGTATAAAAAAAATCAAAGTTAGTCGCATTAAGTATATACAACTCCCCGTTCATATAAAATTGCATTTTCTACATTGACTCACATAATTAAAATCTGCCAAAACCGGAATTTGACGAAGCGATCGAGAATTATAAATCGTTTTTATTTTGCACAAGACATTAAACAAAAAGTAATATACAAATTCGTTCAGTATTTTGCACATAGATTAATTGTTATCTGAAATTGAAGCGAAAATTAGAACTTTGAACGTAAAGCACCCTTGAGGCACCAAAATAGTGAAAAGGTCAAAATATTTTTTTTTTATGTATGGAAAAACTCGTTTCACGGATTTAGTTAAAATTTTTACAAGTGATTAATTCCATTCTGAGCCTGCTTAACCTCTGAAAGGGGCAAAAAGGCAAAAACTGAAAATTTACACGATTTTTTTTTTTTTTTTTGCAAACGTTGGGGAGAAACAAATCGAAATATGGTTCAAAAGCCTTTAAATAGATCCACACTTCCAGTAAAAACTATTCGTATATCACAAAACTGGTTCAATGTGCTAGAAACAAAGTGAAAGTTCAATACTTGATTTTCGAGGATGTGGAGGGGCAAAAAAATCGCCAAATAGATTAAGTTACATTTTTTTAGTGACTAAGCACGTTATTTCTCGACTTTCTTAAATCGCACTTTTACCTTGAATGATCTCTGAAATTGACAGAAGCGCAAAAATGTATAATTTTGAATCAATTGAAATGATGTTTTTTTCCTAAATGGAGATTAATATTATTCTACTTATTTATTTTCCAATACACATCAAAGCCGAACACCTAGAATCTATTCCCATTGTTGTTGAATCTAAAATACTTAAAATATTTACTTTAAAAAAGTGAAAGCTTGATAATTTACTTTTTTTCCAACATCAGACTATTTTACTGCTAGTGTTATTTGGGTACTATAATTTGCTACTCCTATTACTACTGTTATTACTACTAATATTACCACTTCTATTAATATCACTATTGCCACCAATACCACTATTACCACAACTAATTGTTACAACCACTCTTTGATCCCAGTAGTATTCGTTTATTCTCGTTGTTGATAGAACTTCAAAGGTAAGGTCTCCGGAAATAGCCGCACAATGAATTTCCCAGGCCCTCAGGTGTGAAATACCAAGACGTCCTGCGCGGTCTCTCTAAAGACGTCTTCTTTCGAGTGCACTGAAGCTGCTTCCATGATTAATGTATGTCTTTGTTGCAGGATACCTTTCATTAATCCGGTACTATGAGGGTCAAATGTCTAGTTTCATTTCTTTCACATGTTGTAACTGTGTTCTCTTCTGCTGCTATCTGAGGCGTCTGATTTCGCACGGTTTATTTCTTCTCCATAAATTTCCCCTTCCAAAATTTTGAGACTATGTTTGCTGCTTCGTCCAGCTCTCGTCACGTAGCATGTCCAATACTCTCCTCTCTTGCAGCCGACCTTGTTGACGAGCTCTCAGACTGGATATTATTTCACATATCGCGTGTTCCGACCATACTCTGCATACCATATTTCTACCTGCTTTTACCTGTTCTTCCACAACATTTGGAAGGAGGCTGTTGTATAACTCATGACCCGTAACATATGGTACTAATTCCGGAAAAGGTTGAAGGTACTTCAAACTTAGGGTGAAAACATGCCGAGCAGCTCGCGGTGATGGTATAGGTCGCGGTCGCTGTTTCATCCATGTGAAACAAAAGCATTGTTAGTAACGAGTCAGCGCATTCCGAGGCTGTCACGCTCGCCGCCAGCCTCGCGGCTGCTTGCCGCTATCCTCGACAGTCGTAATAGCACCGTCACTGCCTTTTCGTTGTAGGCAGGTGGAGGTGGAGGATATTGTCCAAAGACATTGCCTCCAGCAGTAATTAGATGGTTCACGACTGTGCGTTCATCTTCACGGTGGTGTCTGTTTATTTGCGTAACTTGGTATGACTTCCGTCAGTATCATGGTTTATTGATGAAGCAGCTGCATTATGAAGCCGAAGCTTATGTTTTTGGAGTTCTTGTAGTCCGCCTGTTGTCGATAGTGGTGTGTAACGGAATGCTTCGATTTCCTGAGTGGATCTGGACCGGTCGCTGCACGTCGACGACTGTTTATGTAGCCGCTGTTAAGCTCCCTTGCACGAGTCATCTTCTGTATCCGAAACTTCTTATTTCTGTTCTGTGGCTGTTGAACGACTGGGTGGTTCTGCTCTCAGTACGGCTGAATTGAAGATGACTGAGGCTATTTCTCTGCTGAGGACTGCTGGTGACAGTTGCAGGGAGGCGAGTGGTCTCCGGCGGCAAGGTCCTGGAGTCTTGTGCTTGTAGTGGTCCGGCGGCGCTGCTGTGGATGCCTCTTACGTTGTAGCTTCCATGATCAACAACCTCTGTAAGAAGCTGCGTGCCCAAAACCGCAGTAACAGGAAATCGGTTCATTGTGGTTTTTTTTTCAGGTGGCGAGTTTGTGACCGTCTCCACAGCGAACACATCTGGCGTGGGGTCAGCAGTTCTGGCACTTGAAACACTGGACCAGTTTACGTGGGCTTCGCTGCGGTCGTTTGGTTTGTCTACTGTCTGCATAGTGGAATCTGACTTCTTCTTCACGCGACCGGGAGTCATGATGTCATATGACATGTAGTTTTGGTGAAGGATCTAGATTACTGCCACGAAGTCATCATGGCAGGATGGAAGAATCTTAATCCCCTGATGGTCTGGCCAACTGAACATGGGCAGCTTCATGTTACGCTGCAGCAGAGCCAGTAAATCGCAGAAGTTCCCTGCGTAGTTGACGGCGATAGGTATTACTGGGCCTTCCCTTAAGGTAGGGGAGTCTGTTGGTGGTGATTCAGGCGAGAGCGAATGACTGTCCTGGGAGATGTTTCACCTTTCTGTGAGGGCGACTGGGTTTCCCTTATAAGCGTCTCCTTGAAGTTTCGTCCTGTCGCTGGATCGAAGGCGAGAATCTTGAATCTTCTTTTGATGTAATCGACATACTCCTCCCAGTTGAAGTCACTGGCCAGCGGGGTCGGAAACACAAGTTCCGAGATGGTGGTGCTCGTGGCTAGTCATGGCCTGCTCGAAAGTAGCGGCGTCGTATGTTGGTATATTCCAGCTGAACTGAAATTCATCTAGGTGGACTGTAATGGTGCATTTCTACTGCTTGGGATTTCCACGATCAAGTCGTTTTCTCTACACCTTCATGGACCAATCTTCTGGTCTGACGCCTTCCACGACTTGTTCAGCAGCTCTAGAAGGAAGGTACGAGACCTCCGCCCAGATGCCAACTTCTCGTGGGAATGCGCCTGCTGCAGTGCACTTCCTCTTCGATTTATCCTTCTTGTTCGTGGCAGTCTGTACGGGTGTCTCGGAGACGCAAGTAGCTGCAGCGGTGTCAGCCTTGGTGCCGACAGATGGGCACGGACGTGGAGACTTGGTTGTGAAAGTCTGCACAGGCGTCGTGGCGGCGACAGTAGTTGCGGCTTTGTCAATCAAAGCCGAGTGAGTTTGAGCTGAGTTGAGTTGAGTAGTCGATGAGAGCCAGCCAGTCAACACCTAGCTTGGCCTGAGCCAATGTAGGTATTAAGTTCCAATACCTTGATGTCGTCTGACTTATTTCTGTCTAGGGTTTTGCGAATTTTCTGTCTTAGTATTTTTTTTTTTTTTATCTGTAATTTCTCGTCAGCGTTAGTTTTGGTCTGTTGTAGTTATCGTCATATGGTGTTTCTTGTCCTAGGTTTTTTATTAACTGGTGGGACGAAGCTTGAGACTTGTTATAAAATTTTGCGGACTTGTCTTTAATATAGCCTGTCACTTTTTGTATGCCTAAGTCATGATGTATTTGTGCGTTTGTCAAGTACCGGGGGGCGTCTGTTATGAATCTTAGATATCTGTTGTGAATTGTTTGAATTTTCTTAAGTTGCCAGTCTGTTGCCATGCTATATACTTCCGAACCATATAGTAACGCTGGTCGGATTACTGATTTATAAATCTACATTTTTGTTTTTCTTTGTAGGCCGTTTGCTTGGGGAGGGGGTAAAGTTTGGTGAGTCTAGCTGTGGCGGTATTGCATAGGTTTTGGATGTGATTGCTCCAAGTCAGCTTTTTGTCCATTTTAATGCCTAAAAATGTGATTGCGTCTCGCCACGGGTGGTCATTGCCGCCGATTGACACGTGTTTGTCGGGAAGAGATCTTTTTGTGGTGAACATGATTGCTTGGGATTTGTCAGCATTGATTTTAATTTTCCATTTGTTACACCAGAGTGTTATGAGCTCTAGGTGTTGCGTGAGTTTCCGTGCGATGAATTTTTGGCTGCGGCAGGACCGGTAGACCGTCGTGTCATCGGCATAAATGCCTAATTCTCCGCCTGGTTGATGGGGAAGGTCATTTGTATAGATGGTGTATAATATTGGAGCTATGACCGAACCTTGGGGAACGCCGGCTTCAATTGATTTGAACTGGCTTGCAGCTCCTTCCACCAAGACATAGAACTTCCTGCCCCGGAGGTAACTGTTGATCATTTTAGTAGATGACCAGGGCAGCCATATGCATGTAGTTTAAATATGAGCCCGTCATGCCAAACCCTGTCAAAAACTTTTTCAATATCTAGCATCACAGCGCCTGTATGGTGCCTGATGGAGCGCGCCATTCAGATCTTTTCAACCAACCGGACAGCTTGATGGGTGGTACTGTGCTGCGCACGGAAGCCAAACTGTTCAGGAATGATGATAATATTGTCTTTAAGAAATTTTTGGAGAGAAGTGTTTATGGGGATCTCAAGGATTTTACCCAGGTTGTTTAGTAGTGATATGGGTCGGTGGTTCTGAGGAAAGAGTTGGTTTTTGTTGGGCTTAGGAAGAGTGATGATTTTAGCTATTTTCCAGGTGACTGGGAAGTATGAAAGCTTGAGGCAGGAGTTGTAGATGCGAGTAAGTAGGTCTGTAGCGGATTGGGGTAGGTTTTTAAGTTTAGTGGCTTTGATGCCGTCAGGACCGGGGGATTTTTTGTTACCAAGTACCCAAATGATTGAGGTCACTGTGGACGGCTCCACAGGACGGAAAGAGTTGCGTGATCTTTGCCTCAGATTGCCACTCTTTCCTCGTGGATATCGCTATCCTCGTCATCAATGACTTGTTCTTGGAACTGAAGTTCCAAAGTGTCGGCCATGGCCTCCGCCTTCTCCCGTGCTGTGTTTACAATGCCATTTGGCCCTTGTAGAGGCTTTCACGGCTGGGGCTGTTCTTTTCGTGATTTAATTAGTCTCCAGAATAGGTCCGGGTTTTGTTCTGCCCGTAGGAGAGTGTGGGTCCAGCACTCAGAACGGTGTTTCTGTAAGTGCCATCTAACTTTGTGAGCGAGTCTGTTTGTAATCCTTCGGTCTTGAGGGTCCCGGTACTTTTGCCATCGTTTGCGATGGTGATTTTTCAGCTTAATTAGGTCCGAAATGTGTGGTGGAAGGTCGTGTTTTCCTGGGTCATGAGTGATCTTCATGGTCGCTTTTTTTGCACATTCCGTGATTTCAGAGACAAAGTGATCTATCTGTGCGTCAATTTGTTGTTTAGTGTCCAAGATTAGTTGTTCTTTTATGTGACTGTTTACTAGTTCTTTATATTTTTGCCAGTTGGTGTTTAGAGAGAATTTTTTACTCTCTGGTGGGCGTACGACTGTATCAATACATAATACCACAGGGTTGTGGTCGGAATCGAGGTAGTTGTGTACAGTGGATGCAACAGACCAGGCGATGTTCTTGAGTAAAAATATGTCCAAGAAATCAGGCCTGAGTCTGGAGTCCCTGGGAAAGTGCGAGGGTTCGTCAGGCGCCACTACAGTCACCTGGGGGTTTTTGCTGACAAAATCAAAGAGGGTATGGCCGCTACTGTTTAGAGCGTTGCACACCCAAACCAGAGATTTGGCGTTGAAGTCGCCCCCCAGGATTATTCTGTCGGCTGTGCTACCAGGTCAACCTTCGGCATTTTATATCTGATAGGGTGGTGCACTCCAATGAATCTAATTGCCTGCCCATTTAGTCCAACCTCAACAGCCGTAGATTCAACACGCTGGAGCGCAGGAGAATCAATTGATCTGTGTGCAAGGCGATTTTTTATGAGGATTGCTGTTCCTCTCCCAGGCTGATTTTGTCTGTCCGATCGATATATGGCGTAGTTTCTGACTTGAAAGCTCTGCCCCTCGGGCAGGTGTGTTTCGGTAAGTAGCGCTATGTCTATCCCATGTTCGTCTAGAAATCTTTCTAAAGTGTGCTTATGCCCGAGAATGCCATCGGCATTCCACTTCATGATGGTTAGTGATTTTAATTTATTTTGGGCCATTGATGATATTTGTAAAATCACTAACAATAACCATTAGTTTGGCATCTGTAGTGGGGGAATTTTTGAAATCTTGAATGGCGGTAATGAATGTCTGAAATAGGTCTTTGCAGAAATCTATGATTTCTCTGAAATCTGATAGAGGCGAGCTGTGCGAGGAGGAGTTATCTGTTGCTCCTTCTGCAGGAGGATCAGAAACATTATTGGGGGGATTGTTATTGGTGGGAGGACTACTGTCTGTGGGAGGATTGTTATTGATGGGAGGACTACTGTTGGTGTTAGGATCATTGTTGGTGGGGAGACCATTGTTGTGGTTTGGCTTAGTGAAGCTTAGTGGTGACTGGTCATGGCTGGAAGAAGTATTTCGCAGAGGTGGAAATTCGCTGGCTTCTAGTTGAAAGCTTGTGACTGTACTGTCATCAGTTGTTTTTTCCCCCCTCTTTAAGCTTCTTTTTCCTTTCTTCCCTCGCTTTCCTGATTTCAAGTCCCTTCTTCAGAATCTCCTGATACGTCGAGCATTTTTTATAGCTAGCTGGATGAGCTCCATTGCAATTTCGGTGGCTCATCTTGTTTTTTGACACAGGTTTTGGTGAGATGGTTGCTTCCACATTTGACACATCTTGGTGTGATATGACAATTTTTGGACCTGTGTCCAAAATTCTGACAAGAATGGCACTGTATGGGACCAGAGGGTGTCCTGTATGGCTCAACCCTCACCTTCCTGTGAATGTGTTGTACATTATAGATTTCGCTTGCCTCGGGAGAGCGGTAGAGCTGCACTAAAAACAGCGGCAGTGGTTTCCTAACCCATTCTGGGGTAGCAGAGGTCATTTGATGAACATCATGTACCGGTAGTATTTTAGAAACTAAGTCGTCGTGAATGTCTTCACGGGAGATATCTGCTGGGAGGTCCCTTATGACAACTTTGAGGATCTTAAGGGGGTCTTCATCATATGTGTGGTACTAGAGAACAAAGTATTTTGTTTTTACCTCACCGCCTAGCGCGCTGCTGAATGTCTGCTGGGCTCTTATTGGTTGAGCTATGCCAAGGTCTCGCAATCCAGCTTCTACACTTGATTACGCAGTTCGGCTTTCGTATTGTACCGAGTGGTGTCGTTTAATTTTGTTTTGTTCTAAATATTGGTTTATTTAATGGATGTCACTTCATTTTACACAACTGCAGATATAAATTAACAGTGTACTGACACTGACAATGCTACCTTCTGTTTTAAATAAATTATTGTATGAAATAACAAGTACAGATTTTTATAAATTGGACAACTACGGAAAAGATAATATTTCAAGCATTTAGACAGTAAGTATCAGATAAATGACAACAAATTTCATACAGTAATTGAAATGATTATCCATTGTTAGTGACTTAATGACTATTCAGAAATTATTACATATCATACATGGACGGAAATGGAACATCAAACAGACAATTCAGTCCAACAATTATTATAAATTCAAATAAAGTAAAAAAGTATTTCTCGTGTTAATTATTATTTAAAATAAAATGATGACTGAATTTGAAAAGGAAAATTCTGATTTTTAAATAGAAATTCTGATTTTGGATAGAAAAAATTTTAAATTTGATTTGAAAATGCTCTGTTAAAAAATACACTACTTTGTTTACAATAATTATCATTAATTTACAGTCACGACGATTTTGTACTCGGCATGTATTGGATTGGTGTGGCAACTGTTATAAACATTTGACTTCTCCAGTTCGTCCAGGATTTTGCTGTAAAGTTTGTGGCGTCTTTCGTAGGTGCGCATGGAATCAGTGTTGATAATTTTTCAGATTCTGATGTAATTGCCTACAGCCTAGTAACTGCTCCGTTGAGCAGAGTATAGCGGAGTATTTGTCGCTAGACATTTACTCCTACAGCATTTGGATTGGTTGTAGCTTCACTGTCGGTGTGTCTTCGCGATAGGCTGTTAGTGATTTTCTTCTCTGATGGTTGCCGCCGCGTCCTTCTTGTTCAGAAGTGGTACGCCGCATAATATGTGGCGAAGTTAGTGCTGCCTCGAGGAGGCAGACATGTCTTCTTTTGTTGTCAGGTGATTTATCAACTGCGTGAGAAGGGTGATGAGTTCGTCTAATCTTCTTTCTCGTTGATCGGCAGCGTGTCTGGAGAAGGAGTGGTCGCATGTTACTCTGCCTCCTCCGCTGCCTTCCCCTCTGGTGATCTTCGGCCGCTGTCTGGTAGTAGTAGCACGTTGCCCAGTTGATTCCGCTGTTGTAGCTCTACTTCGTTCTTTTCTTGGCTGCGAGTAGGTTTCTCGGAACTGCTCAGTGCGTGTGGTCACTGGAGGGCAGGGCCCTCGCTCTTGGCGACTTGTTGCGGGCTTCATATGGAACCCACTACGTTGGCTTCGTTTCTTCTTGCTACGTTGCTGCTTCCAAGCTCGACATCCGCGATAAGAAGCAGCGTGTGACGAGCCGCAGTTGCAACAAACAGCGTCCTCGCGACGCTTGTCGCAATCAGCAACATAATGTCTTCCTCCGCAGCGGATACATCTAGCTGGTTCAGTGCAGTCGCTTGCGAGATGTCGAAAATTCTGACATCTGTAGCACTGAACCAGCTCACGTGACGGTGGTTTTTCTGCTGTACTCGGCGTATTGATGCCTGTCTTCTTTGTTCTGTGACCAGGAAGCATGATGTCGAAGGACAGGGAGGCTTCCTGTAGCATCTGGGTGGCAGCCTCGAAGTCTACGGGGCAGGACAGCAGGATCTTAAGTCCCAGATGGTCTGGCCAGCTAAACATGGGGAGCTTCATGGCGCTCTGCAGCTGAACCAGTAATTGCCAGTAGTTTCCAGCGCAGTAAACGTGGATTGGTGGCACCGGACCCTGTTCCGGTCCCAGGAAGACTGCCGGTGTTGAGGAATCAGATGACGGTGTTACAGGTTCATCACCTTGTGAAGGTGATGGAGTTGATGCTGGAGTATCAGGCGTCGCAGCTGCAATTTCGTCACTTTGTGAAGGTGATGGAGATAATATTGTAGACCTAATCGGTGTGATCTTGTAGTTTCGGCAGGTAGTAGGATCGTAGCTGGAGGTCTTGAATCTTCTCTTGGTTAGTTCGACATATTCCTCCCAGTCGAAATCGCTGGCCAGCGGGGTCGGGAACTCGAGTGCCTCCGGCCACGCCTCAGGATCAACTGGTCGGCACTTCAGAGTAAGATGGCGGTGCACTCTGCTAGTCAAGACCTGCTCGAAGGTGGTGACGTCACAGGTTGGTATCTTCCAGGTGAATCGACGTTCATCAAGGAGGATTGAGATGAAGAAGCACCACTTCTTCGGATTGCCCCGTTCGAGGCGTCGTCTCCATACATTCAGGGATAGATCTTCTGGAGTGGCACCTTCAAAGACACGTTCAGTAGCCCCCGGTGGATAATGGGAGGTTTCAACCATGAAACCTACTGCTCGTGGGAAGGCGCCGCCTAGTTTCATCTTCTTCTTCTTGGACTTAACCTTCATAGCTGTTGCGTTGTGGACTGGCGTCTCGGAGGCGCAAGAAGCTGCTGAGTTAGACATGCTGCGACAATGGCTACTGGCTGTGCGAGTGAAGTCTGACATGGCTGTCGAGTCGAGTTCAGTGGTAGTGAGTGAGTCTGATGTAATTAGTGACATTCACAAACGTTTGTCTCTATTCATTTATTTGCCTCTTATATACCAGTCGTAGAAATCCACCATTTTGTGGCTACTAACAGACTATCATCATCCCTATCGTTATCACTTCCACGAATCATCGCAGGTTAAATAAAGTAAATGATACTAGCGTTAAACACAAAATATGAACAATTTACGACTTGTGGCACCTACAAGGGTTTTCAGAAAGCAGCTATACGTTGACATCTCCACCGCGACCTACGAGGCATATTTTTACCTATCAACCGCGACATCGACCTTCATCGCAACCGTGACCTCCACCTTCACCGCGAGCTGCTCGGCATGTTTTCACCCTTAAGCTCTCCTCTATGGATGGAAGGATATGTTCTGCTACCCATTTGACTGTTATCTCATTTTTGTTACCATTCAACCAAAAGTAGTTTCCAAACGTCCAATTCAGTTGTTGCTTCCCCACCTATAATTTCTGCTACCTTTTCTTGTTTCCCTTTTCTGAACCAGTACAAGGCACACAGCATTCTCATTTCAAGGTTCAGTAGCTGCACACTAATGGTCACAGTTAAAGAATTTGTTGCTCACGGTTTGGTATGCCTCTGCCATCATTAATAATATTCCACTTTGGATGGATCTGACTCGAAGTTTGGTTTTGTAAATTTTTGGCAACAAAATTGCTCAGTAGCCATTAGATGCAAGATACAGTCCTCTTACTTAGATTTAAACAGTGAATAGCCACAGCTCGTGCTATTGTCTTTTTTAAGTAGGCTTCAGAGTTCATCTACTTGAATGCCTGAGTACCTGCATACTGAGTATCTATGAATTAATTTATAGTGTATATTTACTGTTGGGTTTCGAGACAGAGCGTCCATAAACCACAAAAATGTTGACTTATTAGGTGCAAATCTCAACTTGACATTACATCAATTTGACATTGGCTGAGGCGATTGGGTACTATATTGCTGTTATTCCAAATTTCTCCTCTTGAAATTTCCTCCATGAGCAACAAAAGGTCGTCAGCAAAAGCAGTTACAATCAAAATTTGCGGTGTTCGTTGTTACTGTTTTCATTCATATGTTCAAAAAAATCGTACCACAGAGTGAAGCCTGCGGACATCCTTTAGTCAACGTCTTTGTAGCAGTTGAGTTCTGGCATCTCAAGGAAGCAGTTTTAAATCTTTAACAGTCCTCGGAGGTATGGAAGAATCTTCTTAGATAACCATTCTCCTTCAGCCGTGCAAACAAGCCGGTCAACCATAAATTGTTAAAGGTTCCGGAAATGTCCACAAAAATGCCTACAAGTTTTTTTTAATTGATATTAATTATTTAAGTATTATTTAGTATTAAGTATTAAGTAAGTATTGTTTAAGTAAACATTATCATTTCAATAGATAGGTTTATGGCATCCTTTGTCAACTTACCTGTTTGAAATCCATATTGACTGGGATACAATCCTATGAGTGCTCGATGGTTTGGTAATTTATTGCATAAGATATTCTCCTGACCATTGCCAAGTACATTTAATAAACAAACGGGCCGCTAAGATTTGGTTAGAAAATGATCCATATCCTTCTTTCTTTAGTATTACCACCTCACTGCTTTTATAAAAGAATATTTTAAAAAATTATATAAAAAGGTGTAATTAGATGACTATGAGAATTGCCACTGGAGCGTTGGCTCTATCGCAATTAAAATTAATAATAATAAAAGAATATACATTAATTTTATGTTCTAAGCCACTACAGTCCTGAAGCAGTTCGCATTTTGCTGCATCCTGGGTTTTCATTAATATAGAAATTAACTCCCAGATATTGTCATGATTCATTATGTATTTGTGCAAAAGTCAACGATATATTCCCTTTACATTACCAACAAGTTACAACATTTCTTCCTTTTGTTCTGGCATCGGTAGCAGCGCTTTGTTTGCTGTATATGGTATGCTGACTTTTCCGAATTCTGCCACGTCAGCTATCTCACCAGTGGTATGGCCTTGGTTCAGTTTTAACAGTATTACTTAATTTAACAGTTATGCGATTGGTTTGTTCTTGCAATTATCACCTCTGGTATTATAATTTGCTGCCATAACTAAATAGCACAGACCACTGGTGGTTGTGTGTTGTAGTAGCCTCAAGACTCCCATCGTGCACTATGATCGTTGCAAGTCGGTTGCTGTGGGGATGTGGGAGATATGGTAGTTTAATGTGGTCGACCGAGGGTATTTTATTATTGCGACCAAAGACGTTTGTGTCCTTACATTTCACTTTGCAAACACAAATGGATATAGCACAGGCTGGTATTTGTGTGTAGTAGCAGCCTCGCATCTCCCATCGTGCGTTATGGTGGTTGTATGTCCGTAGCTGTGAGGGTGTGCGAAATATGTATGTAGAAATTAGTCGACCGAAGGCATTTTCCTAATTTCCATCAAAGACATGGGTGTCCATGTATTTAACTTTGCAGCCATAAATGCCTTGAGCAGATCACTTACGTTTGTGTGTGTTATTAGATCGTGTCTGGCATCATGCACTATGGTCGTTGCATGTCGGTAATTATCAACAAACACGAACAAAGTCATGGGCATCAGCTAGCATATATAATATACGTGTGTGTCCCTATATTTCACTTTTCAGCCACCACTACCTTGCACAGAATCCACAACTATTTTAAGAAATGGCATCTCGTACCCAGTTCCAACAAGACGGAAACTAGTGTCTTCCATCTTAACAGTCGGGCGGCGAATCTCTCGCTTGACGTTCATCTTGGTGGCATTCCCCTTCGACACAACCCCTTTCCGAAGTATTTGGGAATCGTAATGGATCGCACCTTGTCGTACAATAAACATCTAAACAACCTTGCAGCAAACACATAGATATACATAATTTTTAACCAGACAATGCGGATAATTAGTGAATGTATCAAGTCCATTCTACTGATCTGGCTACCAGTTTTGAGAAACATCGAACGGCCTACGATAAGACGACGCAATCTTATAATTGCTCAACAAAATAAGATTGTCAGAACTTGGATCTCCCAATCCACGATGCATTGAAATTCAATTTCACAGGCTTAAATAAAAAAAAGTACAGTCATCAAAACTGCAAAACAGATTATAGTATATGTAACAATTTTAACAGGATAGAAGCATGGAGATTGGAGTGGATAGCCTCAGCCCCACCAGATAGGCAATTCCTGTTTGACAATCAACAGGCACTAAAGGGATTCGACATTCCCGACAAGACATGTGCTACTCTCAACAGAGTTAGGTCTGGCCATGGCAGATCTGCTATATATCTTTACAAGTGGGCAATGAGAGATTCACCGAATTGCGACTGCGGTGAGGGAGGAACAAACCATCCGTCACGTGACCCTTGATTGTCCACTTCGAGCTTTCAGCGGGTCACCGAAAGTCTTCATAAATATTTGAAATGAAGCTTTACAATGGCTGCACTATATCGATTTTGAATATTAACTATTTTATTTATTTATCGTTTGATTAATATTAACCATAATTTAATGTTACATGTTATTAGTGTGAAACAATCGCATATGATTGTATTATTAATTTTGTTTTATGGCCATAAGATAAAAAAAGTATTCATACTAATGATAAATATGCCTCCGTCTGCCATTTAGTATCGGATAAATATCAGTATATGGCAATTTTACTGATGAAATAAAAGGTATTATAAAGGTTTCATCAGGTTTCCTAGAAACTTTGATAAAATTTTCACATTGATAGTGAGAGGTAATTTTAAATTATGCAAGGTATTCTGGTAATCGATCCCAGAACCTACAGCTATAAATTTAAAATCAGTTTACAAGATGATTAAGTTTTGCTTTTATTATGTAATCGTGCTATTAAATACACTGATCAGGCAGAACATTGTGACTACCTACCTACTATCGATATAAACCCATCCACGTGATAGTAGCGGCATCTGAAGACGAATGATTGTTAGTCAGACATACACACGGTGCATGTAGTACAAGTGAGCATGCCATTCGTATTTAGAATGGGGAAGGCGTGCGACCTATCTGAGTTTGACCGAAGGCAGTTTGTATTGGACCGGAGGCTCAGCACGAGCATTTCGGGAACTGCACGACTATTCGGGTATTCGGGGAGCGTTGTGATGAGTGTCTTCAACAAATGGTGACCCCTCATTACAGTTGTTGGCGTCGTAGGGTGGTCAGAACGGGAAAACAGGATAGGCGGCGAACTGTGGCGAAACTTGAGGCGGTGCTACTACTACTAACAGACAGTAATTATCCACTAGCATACAGTGGGAAGTGTGTGGGAACATGGTTAGCAGTTCAAGCCTTGTTTAAACATTGGTTTATTATAATTATTAATGATAATGCTGAAACTTACAGAAAATGTTACAACTATAATATCAAATACTACCAATCCTGGTCTTGCAAACGAAGATATGAATAACCTTGTTATCACAAAATGATATAATATTATAGACCAAACCTTGGTCTTGCAAACGAAGATAAGAATAATCTTGTTATCACAAAATGATATAATATTATGGACCAAACCTTGGTCTTGCAACTTATACCTTGAATAACCCCTATAATTACAAACAATCCTACTTATACCAAATTATAGAAAATAACCACACTGGCTCTTAATTATCTACTAGCCAAATACAATTTTATATTTGAGCCAGACCGCTAACGACGAGGTAGAAAGCGACACACTGGTAGTAGTAATTGACAGAGAAATTGACTAATATAATGTCAAATAACACCGGCCTCGATCTTGTAGATTAACGTATGAATAATCCTGTAATCACCGACAACTCCACGTAGATCAATAACAGAAATAACAAGATCGGCTCGTTCTCATCTACCAGCATCTAACACTCTGCCAGTAGGACCAAACACAATTTATGGCTGAGGCAGACCGCTAACGACGAGGCGGAAGGCGACACTTGTGGTTACAGTTGATGGCCACTACCTCCAATACCCTCCTAGGGTGAGAAGGCAGGTTTCAGCTCGAAAAGTACCACCCGGGTCGATCGCCACGGTGTTCCCGAAGCTTCGGCACAGCACCCTCGGTGAAGAGTGTATCGGAGAAATTCCCTCTCTGCAGGTGGTCGAAGCACGGTCGCGAGGGACCCACCAATTCACCAGAAGTATAATCCCCGGGCGGCTCGGTCAAACCATCAAGCTGAGTCCCGGCCACTGCGAGAAATACCAGGCATAACCAATCGACTGTTGACTGCCTCACTGACTGCTTCCTCCTTAGTCCCGCAACGCTATCACTCCGGGAAACATTAGCGGAATGCCGATCGCTTGCCTCCAACTGCACGGCCACTCAGGGCCGACCGACTGACTGCCTCCCTTGCCGCCCTGTCCAACCCGGACCCCGCCGCCCCACCGGGCCCCCAGCGTCACGGCGACACGGGGAAGCACTCTGCTTCCGACTGACTGACTGACTGGCAGACTGACCAAGACTAACTGCTCGCTCGGTTCCGTGTCCCCCACATATATACCCGCTATCGCCAGGAGCCCCAGCGCTCTCTAGCGGGGGACACGAAAGAGGAAACAATCGCGAGCGGAAGAGAAGAGAAGGCAAAGATACAACAAGAGCCGAGCACGGCTCAGAACTAACATCAGAATTTAATGCGGGGAAGAGTACAAGTGTGCCTGAATACACAGTGCACCGAACATTCCTAACGATGGGCCTCCGCAGCCGATAGCCCTTGCATGTACAAATGTTAATACCACATCGCCAACTAATGTTAACACCACGACATGTGTAATGACGACAGAAATGGGTATGCGACCGTCGTCACTGGAAGTTGGCGCAGTGACAGAGCGTTGCAAGGTCTGATGACTCCCGATAGCTTCTTCATCATGCCGATGGGAATGTGCGAATCCGTCTTCCAGGGGAACAACTTCTTGTCACCTGTGCTGCGGGATGAAGAGAAGCTAGCGGCGGCTCAATTATGCACTGGGGAACATTCACATCGGCATCCATGGGTCCAGTGGATCTCGTGAAAGGCACACTGGTTGTAGACCCTGTACACCCCTAATGATGACCATGTTCCCCAACAGTAGTGGCATTTTTCAACAAAATTATTCGCCATATCACAAGGCCAGGAGTTTGTTGGAGTGGTTCGAGGAACACAGTGGCGTGTTGCAATTGATATGCTGGTCCAACTCGCCAGATCTGATCCCGATTGAACGCATCTGGGATGTGATTGAACGTGGCGTTAGAGCTCATCGCCCCCTTCACCGAATTTACGGGAATTAGGCTACTTGTGTGTGCAGATGTGGTGCTAACTCCCTTCAGCGACCTACCAAGTCTTCATTGCGTCTACGCCAAGACGTTTCGCTGCTGTTATCCGTGCCAAAGGCGGACATACCGGCTATTAGGTAGATGTCATAATGTTCTGGTTAATTAGAGTACGTAGTTTTTTGTACACCGCTGGAAGTAAATGATTGTTTAAATCTAATCATACTTCATTGTTTCAAAAAAAATCCGTATAGTAGCCCTTATATTCACACAATTTAAGGCTATTTACTAATGCTACCTATTTTTGCAGAGGGAACTGTTTTAACTTTCTCAGTGATATGTTGGTCATGCGACTCCATTGGCGGAATAAAATTCATGTTATTTTAAGCTGAAATTTAGAAAACTGAGGAGGTATAATCTTGCAATGGTATCCACCAATGAGTGCAAGGAACTAAAATCCTTGCTAAGATTTTCAGATCATCCAAGCCTCTACCTGTACAGCTATTGCATTATTTCTGGTTCCTTTTTATCCATGAGTAGGAGTGAAATAACCTCAGTATAACGTCAGGTCACTTTATATGTTTTATTATTACCACAAGAAACACTTTGTATTGTCAATGCCAGAGAACATTAAACATGCTCAGTATCTCTTCCGCGTCTGACTACCATCTTCTCTCTTATTACACCAGGACCCCTCCCGCTGAAATACCACTGTCCACCCCCTCTCATCGCCTCCCAGAGAGGCCTACATAACGGAACTTTTGCATCTGTGCTCAACACAGGTACACCCTGTGTTACTTAAGGGGGTACTCATCAGAACGAGGCAGCACCGAAAGGATCCGAGTCGAGGCGAGCATACTAGTGTGTACCTGTGGCCGAGGCGCGGTAAATCGGTTCTAGCTGTTCGCCGAACGACCCGGGGCGGTTCAAACGCAATCCGTTCCGAGCCACTACTTCTGAAGGTACGTTCCCACTGCGCATCCCTCGGCGCGTGTTAGTAAACGCCTATCATCTTTGCCGCATATACTAGCAGGTACGGCGCACCTCGACCCACTGCCAGGCGGTAAAAGATGAAAGGCGCGTACTGCCTACCACGCGCCGTGGGAATGGGCCTTAACAAGGGACATCTTTGACCTCGAACGCTCGGTACCACACGAAAATATGCTTAAAATAGCAAGCGATCATAAACAAAACAGTGGTGTGAGTCATTTTCATGCAAAACGTTGCATTCTATCTCAAGTAACATTTTAATACAGAGAAACAAAGTGACAAGGTATAAATACCATATACAGGAAATTATACATAATTCAATGACGTCAGTGTATCATTACATTTTCAATCAACAGCGCCAAAAACTCGCGGCATAAAGTATGTTAATATATCGCAAAACACGCATATTCAGCAGTTCCACACACACAGTTTATATTAGTCCTCAAAGTGCAGATGCGGTATTTATATGATATGGTTAAAACAAAGTGGAAGAGAACAATGTGCTCACCTCACTAAAGCCACGTTATCAAATTCCAAATCACTTTCGCGCAGTCCAATATCAAAAGCCACGCTAATTACATTTTCAAATGGTGATGTTGGTATGTCAAACTCATAACCTGGCTTTTGTCAGGCATATTGCAACATAGGCTTATACATAGGTGCAGCAAATTGATTGTAAATCACAGATTGAAGTTGCATTATGAAATAACGATCATGTATCTTTACTTGTGGTTTGGCACATTGCAGTCTTACAAAATCAGTAATCCTTCTGATATAGAGCTTATATTGCTGAAAGAAATAAACATCTAGGGGTTAGTAATATATTGTTGTTTTTGGTGACAATATCTTCAGCATAACATCTTTGTTTGGAAACGTTACATCTGGAAGGGTACGATCTGTATGTCCTGAAAAGGAATCACACACAATAGGCTTTTCTCATTTGTTATATGTTCGTCTAGGGCTGAAGTTAGAAAACATTTCATGTGTACTTTAGACATTTTTCCACTTTTGCTTGCCTTCACAAGAATGTTTCGTGGATAGGATGTTTGAAGTTTCTTTGAAATCTTTGGACCAAAAGTTTCTTCCGTCTCTTCCACTTCGAAACAGACGGCGCTAGCAGGTAAGAGCGAAGTTCTGCATGCAAATGACGCGCACCACTTTTTTTTTTTTTTTTTTTTGATCGCTTGTTATTCTAAACATGTTTTTGTGCTGTTCTGAGCGTTCGACGTCAAAGGAGTCTTTGTAAGAGAATTCTGGGGTGTGCCACTAGCTATTTGAACGGACATATCCAGTCGTGCGTCGTCTACCTTCTTGTTGACACACAGTCGCCATTTAGCAATATTGTGCGTTGGTATTAAATAAAACCACTACTATATTTTAGTTAAGAAGTTTTTCGTTACTGTTTTTTCGTTTTGTTCTGACAATTTTTAATCATAAGTTGGGACAACTAAAAGGTACTCTCTTTTATTAAATATTGTGATTGGCGTTCGATACTATAGAAGGACAGTAAATTTTAACATAATACGCTAAAGAAATAGGATGCTTGTCCCGAAATAAGTGCACGTGCACTCACAGGAGAAGAGATTAACGTTCTTCCCCCCCCCCCCCATGACTGTGGGAACAGGCAACGATAAGTTGGTTAATAATATTCAGTATTTTAAACAATTTAGTTTTACAATATAAAAGTAAATTAAAAAGTATCAAGAAATAATTACTTTCAGTGAAGGTAATATTGATTTTCTGGAAGGTACATTTCATTTGTAAATTATAGCATAGTACTTTCATAAAACATTGACTGATAATAAATACATAACCCTTCTTCTCATACTAATGATTATGGAATTTTGGTGTTGACCTTTGTATGTGACAAAAATGATTAAAAATGATTTCCTGTAAATAGAATTTTGTACTTACCTTTATAATTATATATTTTAAAATAAACTAATCATTAATTGTGCACAATATTTTTTAAAAATTGTGTTTGATGCGATTTTGTTTATACGTCATTTTACCACTACTTCTTGAAACAACCAGTTTGCCTCAAATAATTTATTTTGAGATTTGTACCACAATCTACATCTACATCTATACTCTGCAATTCACAATTACTGTGGTTGGCAGAGGGTGCTAAGCACCAATCCTAGTTCAGTGCATTCCAATCCCGAACAGAACGAGGAAAGAAAGAATACATAAATGTATCAGTACGGCATCTTATTTCTCGAATCTTATCCCTCCTGTCATTGCGACATAAATAGGTTGGCGGATTAAGTATTTCGTTGCACTCGTAAATTAAAGATTTTCGCATATTCTCCAACAAATTCAAACGAAAACGACGTCGTCTGTCCGCCAAACAATCCCAGCCCAACCCACGTATCAGCTCTGTGACACTTACATAAGGACTGTAACTAGCGGTCACGAATCGAGCGGCTCTCCTCTGTACTTTCTCTAACGTGTCAATCAATCCCTTGCGATACGGATCCCAAATTCCACAACAGTATTCCAAATGCGGACGCACTCGTGTTTTGTACGCTATTTCCTTTGTATGAGCATTACAACTTCTCAAAATACGACCTATAAAACGTAGTTTAGAATTAGCTTTGCCTACGACGGAAGTTATGTGCAAGTCCCATTTCATATTGTTTTGTATTGTTACGCCTAGATACTTGAGGGAATCCACGGTGTCAACAACTGAATTGTTGACTTTGTACTCGTGAGCAAACGGGGTCTTTTTATTACTTATTTGCATTGCCTTGCACTTTTTGCAGTTAAGTGTAAGCTGCTATTTACGGCACCATTCCGAAATAACATCCAGATCGCGCTGAATTTCTAAGCAATCGTCAGAGCACCTCACTTCCCTATAAATAAATGCATCATCAGCAAAAATCGCATCCTGCAATTAACGTTGTCACCGAGATCGTTTATAAAAATTAAGAAAAGAAGTGGTCCTATTACACTTCCTTGAGGAACACCCGAAGTAACATCTAGCTTTGAAGAAGTTTCCCCATCAACAACGACATACTTCGACCGACCAGTTAGAAAATCTGCTCACATATACCGTACGCTCGAATCTTCGCCAAACCCGGTTGTGTGGTGCAGAGTCAAACGCTTTCTGGAAATCATATAAAATAGCATCAATTTGTGATCCTGCATCGATAACCTCCATTATATCATGTGAAAATAGAGCCAGTTGCGTTTCACACGATCGGTTGTTCCGAAATCCGTGTTGGTTTGCAGTTAGTAACTCGTGTCCATCTAGTAACTTCATAACGTTAGAGTATATGACATGCTCCAGAATTCTACTGCAAACAGATGTTAAAGATATGGGTCGATAATTCCTAGGATCTCTCCGATCTCCTTTCTTGAAAACGGGAATCACCTGCGCTATTTTCCAGTCAGAAGGTACTTTTCTTTCTTCTAAAGATTTACGAAATATATCTGACAGAAATGGTTCTATTTCTTCTGCGTATTCCGAAATACTCTTACTGGTATACCATCAGGACCCGGTGCCTTCCCCCACTTCAGGAGCTTTAATTGCTTTATGATACCTACACTATCAATTTGAACTGGATCTATCTCATATTCTACACGGCGTGCAAAAGCGGGAATGTTTTCCATGTTTTCGTCAGTGAAAGAATTTTTAAATTCGGTGTTAAATACGGTAGCCTTGTCGCGGCTGTCATCAACTTCCCGACCGTCTTGTAAAAGAACTGATATATTGTTGTCACAACCACTAACTTTTTTTACATACGACCAAAATTTCTTTGGGTTTTCGTTGAGACTCTTGGAAAGTGAGTTGCATCTAAAGTCTTTAAAGGCCTCGCGAAATTGCATTCTTAACATGTTCTCTTGCCTCAGCTAACTTTTCTAAATCACTCCTATACATCGTCCTCCTTGAGCGTGCATGTGTCTTCCTTTGCTTTTAAGTATCCTTTTACTTCACGCGTATACCACGGGGGATCGTTCCCATCCCTGATTGTCCTTTTTGGTATATATAAGTCCATACCTTCCCTGACTATATGCATGAATCGAAGCAACATCTCTTCAACCGACCCTCTTCATTGTATAAAGGTAATGTAATTATCCCTCAAAAACGCTCTTAAACTCTCCTTTGGGGTCTTTTCGATCCTGTAAACGACCCTTTCTCTTTTCTTTTTGCGCGCGGCTATTAACCTTACTGTAGCACTTACAGCTTTATGATCACTTATTCTCATGGTGGTAGAAATGTCCGTGAATAATTCAGGCCAATTCGTAACGAGAATATCTAAAATGTTTTCGTTATCGTTGTGGCACCGCGTTGGTTCAGTGACGAGCTGCTCAAGATTAAGATCTGAGAAAAGGTCAAGAATAATTTCACAGGATGTTTATCCCTGCCACCAGTAACGTGGACGTAATTATTCCAGTCGATATACGGAAAGTTGAAGTCACCTCCTAGTATTATTCCATGATCGGAAATTGACGAGCTATATTACTTACATTAGTTCTTAAGGCCTCAGCAATAGATACATCTGCATCTGGTGGACGATAGAAAGACCCTATACAAGTTTTGTCCTAGCTACTTTTAGTCTAATCCATAGGATTTCACAGACCGTATCGATATTATTTCGTTACACGACAGGTGTTTACTAACAGCTATAAATACACCACCTCCATTAGATCAACCTATCCTTACGGAAAACATTCATGCTATGTTAAAATTTCTGCTGAACTTATATCCGTTTTAACCAGCTTTCAGTACCTAATACAATATCTGCTTCTGCGCAACTAATAATGCTTTCAAGCTCAGTACACTTCTACGAGTACTTTTAACAGTCTAGATTTATTTACGCTACTCCTAACATATGGTGCCTAATTTAATTGGGCTGCCCGTAACTGTAATCCCAGTTTCGGGTCTTCCTCCCTCAGCCTAAAAATCCCCCACATGGCCCCTGCCACCCGTGTAGCCGATTCACGTGTGTAGTGCACAACTGATCTATCCAAGGGAGCCCTACAGGACTCAACCCCAGGGCGAAGATTTAGGAATCTGCAGCCATGATTATCGCAGAAACGCCGCAGTCTCTGGTTCAGACCCTCGACTCGCCAGATTATTATTTCGTGAACACCAGTTTGGAGCCCAACCATCCCAGCAGCGTTGCCATAACATTGTATATCCATACCGTCTTTCTCTAGCTACTTTAAGGATTTCACTCACTAAGCTTCCAGCGTACTTTCGACTCTGGATGAAACCGAGAAATGTCTCCCTAACGCGAACTGATTTCTTCTTAAAATTAACTTATACGTATCTCAATTTGTGACATCTGCTCACAATGTGCATGGTCAAGATTAGAGTCAAACATGAGATCATAGTATTTTGATTTACAAATGTTTCACTATAAACTTTGCCGAACGGTGGTCAATATCAGATGAATGAACTCATTTTGAACATGAGATGGAAAGTAATATGAGGTTCTAGGATGATTTTTAACTTGAGAAAGATATTCATGACGGGGTCAAATATGTCCAGAAGCTTTTTTAATCCAAGAAAATTACCAACATTATGGTAAATGGATCTATTGCATGTACTCAGTGACTCTGTAGCCTCGTAATGCAAGATTTTAAGTGGGAAGAAATTTGATGAAAGATTCTCTTTAATACGCTACGCCACATTTGTTTTTCTGCCTCGATCTAGGTCTGAACTTCAGTGTCAATAATCCCTCTATTTGTTACAAAATTTCTTTCGTTTCTTCTCATTGGGTGAAACACTCACCATGATTCTTCGTATATTAGTATATTGATGGGCAGTGAGCCATTCACGTGCCTTCCAGTGGGCAAATTTATCTTCGTGCTGTAATGAAGATTATCTAATTTTAAAATATAAGACAACAGATTCAAACAGCAGATTTTTTTTAGACAGGGAATAGACTAGCCATGAGCGAGTCACTTCTCCACCCAGTGGCGTAGCTACCGGGGGCCTAGGCGGTGCCGTGCACCGGGGCCTCCAAGCTTTGGGGAGGGCCCCTACAAACAAACCTCACAAAGATATGGTAGAGCTTAATAAATAAAACTTAGTGTCTCCTTAAACAACTTTTGTTCATACAAATGTTGTTTGTAGGTAGGAAAGGACCTTCAGTATTTGGAAAATATTTTGCATCCATTTTAATTATTTCTGTTTTTAGGCGATCTGTAAGAAATTATTTTCCAGTAATCTTATCAAAGTATAGAATTCCAATATAATACTGTTTTTTTACTTCTGGTATGACATTAATTCGGTTTTCTACAGCATCCACCGTATCACCCCTAACAGGTTTTCCTCCTACTAAACTACTAATGTTTTCTTCAAATTCTTCAGTACCATTAGAACTGGTAGCCTCACTTCTTAATCTCGTCAAACTCAAAATATCTAAAGTTATATCCTCCTCGTTTTGTGTTAAAT
>CM061920.1:373201938-373218937 GCA_031002005.1 Vandiemenella viatica
AAAAGTGTGCACAGAACTTCGAAAAAATACTTTAGCCTTGGCTTGTTCAAAACAAAAGTTATCAGCTGCTTAACCTTATCAGTTGCTCCACAAATACTAATCACTTTACAATTCAGTTATTCACTGTCATACATTTGCTTCCTTTCAATTGTTATACAATCTCCTTGTTGCATTTATCATTTCATAATTCATTTATCTAATTGCGAGAGGCTTACATTTGGTTTAGTACACAATATACCATATGATTATCAATTCAAAATCTTTCTTCTGCCATTAACACATCAGATGTATTATTTCATTCCTTATTTCCATTAAATATCATTTAATACATCACTTCATATACAACTTCACAACAATTGCATATTTACCACTTTTACGCAACTACAGAATGCCTCTTACAAGAACTGAATTAATCACTTCATCTATTAATCAAGTCTTTCACTTAATGTATCAATAGATCTAACTTAAATTCAATTTTGTCTAAATTGAGAATAGTTCCCATTCATTGACAGAGTTTGCCAAAACACTTTAAATGCACATAGCGATCAAATTTCGGGTTATAACTCCATTATTCAATCTAAATACGTTCTATGTCGTTAATAATCAGTTTAAAGAATTTACGCTCTAGCGTTGTCATCAACAACCTCAGTTCTGCTAGGAATATGTTACCAGGTAAGATGGTTTCAATTACCACTACTCATTTAACGGCTTCGTAATGCCACATATTTAAATTTCACACATAAAATATATCTACCGAATATCAAGCCTGAATAATTTATAAGTAAAACTTGCTAAGGCTTTAAACATTATACTATTAGCACTTGCAATTACGTTATGGCATGGATATTTTTTTTTTTTAAATCCATATAGATTTTCCGCCACAATTGTACACAAAAGTACATAATTTACTGTATCTGTTAATATAAGACAGGCTTAAATACCTAAGAAATGTTCACCATAGTTAACTGACAAATAGAATAAGCTGCCACTCACATTTTTATTCTCTCAGTTTTTGCTGCTCTTTATTCAGTGTCGGACGCCGCCATTACTTTTTTCTTTCCCATCATACACTTTCTGCCTTTACTCTACTCTATTGGCTGCACATGGCTGCTGTTCTTGTCGGCCGTCTGTTTGCTTGTGACATCTGGCGATGTTATTCATGAACTACTCCTGGACGTCTCAACTTTAACTCAGAACATTAACAAAATTTTAAATAAATGAAAGAGAAATAACTTCCAATACTTCCCTACAAATGAAAATTGATCTGCGAATCTCATAACTAAAAAAAGAAGATATATTAATACATATAGAAAATTAATAATACATTCAAATACCCCAAACTAGATATCTCTTGGACTGAACATCATTACAATAAATAGAACACACATGGAACAGTCGAACTGATGCCAGGAGAATGATTTTAATCGCAAATAAACTAAAGTATTAATATTATAAACAACAAATTACTTGCGAGGTAACATAGTTTAATTTCAACTGATTTTTTAACTTCTAATTTTTCAGTATACAATTATTCCGTTGTTATTTTTTTTAAAAACTTTAGTTCTTATTCCCTTGTCAATTTTTCTTTTCTCTAATTATGATTAAAGGGTCGTCCACCTTGTTTCTACAGCTGATAATTCACATACAACTGCAGATTAATTATGAGACAGTAAACAAACTTGAAAAATTATTAACGATAAAAGAATTATGATGAAAGGGGGCGTCCATTAATTACGTGAAATCTACGTGACATTTCGAAATTCTTGTTGGAGTGAAAACCAAAATAAATAAATAAAAGTCCACAAATGACGCCGAAACGTTGATGTGTAACCGGCTTCGAATCAGATCTCACTATAGAGGGGGAGGGGGGTCAGTCGAGATCTCACAAGTCCCATCAGAGGGGGGGGAGGTCCGGAAATCCGGAAAAAGGTCTCACGTAATTTATGGATGCCCCCAAATGGACTAGATGAAGCAATGGATCTACAAGTTTATTTGCAATAATCAGTAAGCTTCCCCCCCCCCCCCCAAAAAAAGTTTAGGTCCACCCCGACATCGTAGTTTTTTAGATTTGGTGAACTTTTTCTTTTTTAGCTCTACTAACCTTTCAAGGGCAGCATGACTATAAAGCCTACTCTTACCCGATTCGAGGCCATCCCCCCAAACGAAATCCACTCAGCCCCCCAAAATCAAAATGCGCTCGACCTCCTCCCCTCCCTCCAAATCAAAATCCTGTATCAGTATCATGTTATGGCAACCCCGAAGTCGTGGATAGACATGCACTATTACCTGAGAATATAGCGTAATCGCTATATGTTACAAAGGAAAATTAATACGACTGACAGTACTTATATAAGATACGCCAGGAGGCCACTTGCTATGGTTTTCATGCAACTTTAAACTTGCAAACGCCGCGTTCCTACTCGGAACGAAGAGGTGGTCTATTCTGAGGTGACTCTCAATGCATGTGCTCGAAAAATACATTATAGGAAAATACCTACAGAGTTTTTATCATTACCATAATTTCCGTGAGACTACGGATCAGAGGAGGGAGTTCTACTCATCGCTAATGAAGGCAGATTCAGAAATAAATTAAGAAACAGGGTGAAGCAACTGATAAAAAAACTTCTAATAGGAGATCTGCAGCATGCAAAATGAGTTTTTTTGTTTATATGTAGTAAATTTAATAAACATCTTAACGTAAACCAAAGTACATTGATGTGATATATCCTTAACTTCTAATGAAACATGTTAACACTTTCATTCCACAATTAACAAGAATTCACAGATTCAGTATAGATTTAAAATTTAAACTAGAAATTGTTGTGCTGCTTACGCGGTTGAATTTTTAATTTAATTTATTTGCGAATCTCGCTACACACCAATTTTCCCCCCATTCCTATACTACTTACTTTTGCGCTCTACAAATGAAAACTTTAAATTATTTCACCGTTTTTTTGTAAACTATTCATCAATTCTCTGACCCCCTTACCTACGAAAGAAAACCTTCCCACATATTGTGTCTGAAATCGAGTGCCAGCTTGGGGCCATGGTCATCTCTTCCCTTTCATGCATTACTTTGAATTCTTACAAGGCATATCACCAATGTACATCTTGTACACTCCCATTACTCTTTTCACCCTTCTCCTGTCTTCCTGAATCATTCAAGCTCTTTTATCATATCGGTTACTGATTCTGTTCTACGGTAATTTCCAGAGCACTTCTTTGCACCTCCTCAAACTCCTGTACTTGACACCCAAAATGTGGGTACTATATTACACCACAATATTAAAGCAATGATCTGACCAAAGTATTGTAATCCAATTCCTTTACTTCCCTCGTACATTCCCTCCTCACACTCTCCAACAAGTAAAGCGTTTTCAAACCTTTCCTATAACTGACTAACGAGTGCTGTCCAGTAAAGCTTGTTTTCAAATTTTATGTCAACATATAGATTCTGTGGTACACAACCTCACAAATCGCTGGATTTATTATTATAAGAATCAATTATTATTAATTAATTTTGAATATACAGTATGTAGTAACTTGGAGCATTTAAGTTTTAAGGTCAAAGAACGTCAAGGCAGGGGGAAGAAAAACTCTGTTTTACGAGTGGTTGTGACAAAAAAGGCGGCCGTAAAAGCATGAACAAAAAGGCGTTCACTAATCCTGTCGGGAGCAATGGAAAATTGTAATTTAACATTAAAAAAAAATAAGCCCGAGGGCAGAGAAGAAGTATAATTCTACCAATTAACTGTAACCATTGTGTTCAGATAGTATAATGTTAGTAAGCAGGATACCAGAAGATAAGTGGATGGTAATTGTTATTGTGAAAGTGTAATAAACTAACTGAATTGGTATTTGAAAAATAATTGAATTCATTTAAAACGTAACTTACTTTCAGCCGTGGTATTAAACCAGTAATGGATGTAGAGGATAAATAAAGATCCTGTAATACTGATCCGATACTGGAAGTAGTAAAATATAATTGTGTTTACTTATAAATAAGGGATAAAAACCTTATAAGTATGGCGATTTGTGACGAGAACGTTGTATAGCAATAGGATTGCTATACAGAAGTACCTGCGATTTTTATACGATACCAGGCTGAAAAAGGCAAGTATTAAACTTATTTTATTTATAAAGTATAGTATTGAAGAAGTGAAAAGAGTTATAAAATTTGCAAAATATTTGATAAAAAATCAATTTATCTAAAGTAACGATAATAATTAAATTGATTGAGTTATAAAAAAAACAATTGATTGAACGGAAAATAATAAAGTAGCAATTGATGAAATGAATAATTTTGAAAGTAAACTGGATTTTTAATGCAAGTAATTGGTATATCTATGTTATCACTGGGGTGTAAGGGTTTGGGAGAGGCTGCTCTATTCTTTTCCAACCATAGTCAACCTCATCTTCACGTGGTGAATCCTGAGGCTCTGACGACTGAAAGATTCCCGGTATAAGGAATCACCCACTGCTTGCCAACGGACTCCGAAAGGAGGGCGGAAGAGCGGGAGTGGTTCAGGGCACTCTCTTGCCCTTGGGGGTTGGAAACGGCCCCTAAAGGCAGATGAATCAGAAATGATCAACGGCATGGGGACACAGAAGGCAACAGGAAACCAAAGGGTATCCCGAGGACATGTAATCCTCTCAAATTACATGTATGATGATGGCTTCTTCCTGCGTAAAATATTCCGGAGGTAAAATAGTCCCCCAATCAAATATCCGGATGGGGACTGCTCAGGGAGGAGTCATCAGAATGGATAGAAACATTCTACGAGTCGGAGCGTGGAATGTTAGAAGTCTGAATAGGGCAGGTAGGTTAGAAAACTTAAAAAGGGGGATGGAACAACTTAAATTAGATGTTGTTTGGATTAGTGAGATTAAATGGAAGGACGCGCAGGATTTCTGGTCTGGGGAACACAGGATAATTAGCAATAGTGGGAGAAGGAAAAGACGGGAATACTGTAGGATATTTTGGTCTAGGACAAAGAAATGAGCGAGGAAGCAGATTGTTAGAATGTTGTGAAAGATATAAGCTAGTTGTGGCCAACACACTGTTTAAGAACCATGCAAGAAGGATATACGTACACCAGGAAGCGTCCTGGGGATACAGGCAGATATCAGCTAGATTATATCATGGTCAAACAGAGATTCAGGAATCAAGTTCTAGACTGTAAAGCGTACCCAGGTGCAGACATAGACTCTAACAATAATTTGATAATAATGAAGTGCAGGCTGAAATTTAAGCGAATAAGGAAGCAGTAAAAGCAGAACTGGAAGTGAAAAAACTGAAACAATCTAGCACCAGAGCAAAATTTGCAGAAATAGTAGACTTAGGTCTAAGAAGTAACTCTGAAAGGAGTTCAACCGAGGACGAATGGAATGCATTAAAGACCGAAATAATGAAAGCTAGTAAAGATACATTAGGCTTTACGGAACAAGCTGCCCTAAAACCTTGGATCACAGAAGAAATTTTGGAGCTGATGGATCATAGGAGAATGTACAAAAATGCTAAGGATGAAACGGGAAGAGAACAGTACAGGCAATTTAGAAATCAAATAAATAGGAAATGCAAAATAGCAAAAGAAAAATGGCTACAAGAAAAGTGTGAAGAAATAGAAAAGGAAATGGTCGTAGGTAAAGTAGATGTTGCATATAGAAAGATCAAACAGAATTTTGGAGAAATGAAGAAAAGAGGTATGAGCATTAAAACTGCCGATGGGAAACCTCTTAAGCTCAGAAGACAGAGCTAACCGATGGAAGGAATACATTGAGAAACTGTATGTTGGAGACAATTGAACAATAGTGTAATGGTAAAGGAATGCGATGTCGACATTGATGACTTAGGAGATCCTGTTTTGAGGACAGAATTTAATAAAGCTCTGAATGACTTGAAATCAAATAAGGCAGTTGGAATTGATGAGATCCCTGTAGAACTTCTTAAATATCTAGGAGAGGAAGTAATCGAAAGATTATTCAAGTTGATATCAAAACGTTATGAAACAGGAGAAATTCCAACTGTTTTTAATCAAAAAAATCATCTTCATACTTCCAAAGAAAGCAAAAGCCGACAAATGTGAGAATTATCGCACCATTAGTCTAACAACACATGATTCAAAATTATTGACCAGAATAATATAGAGAAGGATGGAAAGGATACTAGAAGAGATAGTAGGTGAAGATCAGTTTGTGTTTAGGAAAAATCGCGGTACAAGGGAAGCAATTCTGTCTTTAAGATTAATACTTGAAGGGCAGATCAAGAAAAACAAAGATACTTTAATGGCATTTGTTGATTTATAAAAAGCTTTTGATAATGTTAGGTAGGACAAGATGTTCAAAATCTTACTATATAAAATCAGGTGGCTATAATAAAAGTAGAGAGTCACGAGAGACATGCATCAGTTGAAAAGGGCGTGAGACAAGGTTGCAGTCTATCTCCGTTAATATTCAACTTGTATGTAGAAGAAGCAATGAAGAAAGTCAAAGATAAATTTCCATGTGGCATAAGTTTTCAGGGAGAAAAAATCAGTATGCTACGATTTGCTGACGACATTATCTTGTTAGCAAAGAGGGCTGAGGATATTGAGAAGTTACTGAATGGCATGAAAAAAAATACTGAAGGAAGATTTTGGACTGAATATAAATCAAAGCAAGACAAAAGTGATGAAATGTAGCAGAAATGATACCAATTACAGTAGATTAAATATAAAAATAGGATCGGATGCAATAGGAGAAGTAAGAGAATTCTGTTACTTGGGAAGTATAGTAACATTACAACCGATGGCCGAAGCAGGATGATGTTAAAAGCAGAATAGCACTAGAAAAAAGAGCCTTCATGAAAAACAGAAACCTTTTAGTTTCAAATATTGATCTAGGAATTAGAAAGAACTTTTTAAAACTCTTTGTGTGGAGCACAGTACTTTATGGTAGCGAAACATGAACTTTAGGAATACCGGAAATAAAGAAAATTGAAGCATTTGAAATGTGGTGCTACAGAAGAATGCTGAAAATTAAGTGGACAGACAAAGTAAGAAATGAACGAGTTTTGGAAATGATGAGTGAGGAAAGAAGTTTGTGGAAGAAGCTTACAGAAAGAAGAGACAGGCTGGTATGTCATATTTTCAGACATGCAGGATTGGTTAATTTGTTAGTTGAGGGAACAGTCGAAGGTAAGAACTGTACAGGAAGACAGAGATTAGAATATATGAAGCAGATAATTGAGGACGTGGGCTGTAAGGGGTATGTAGAAATGAAGAGGTTAGCACAGGATAGGAAGGGATGGAGGATTGCATCAAACAGTCGAAAGACAGACGACAGCAAAAAAAAAAAAAAAAAAAAAAGTATCACTTCACCAAATGCTGAGATTGTTATAATGTATAGTGCATGTGTGATCTGTGAAGATTTTTTGTACGAATTAAGAAATACGTGTGAGTTTGTAGTGATTGCGAGTATCCCTGTGTTGCTACATTAAAATAAATAAATATCGTGATGGCAGTCATCACGAATCTGATCAGGTATTGAAAGTATAGAAATAAAGGTAACGTGGTGGAAGGGGATATTTGCCACTTGCCCGAAACTGTTACTAACCTGTTTAAATTTGTTTTAACTGCGTCCCCATAATGTCCGCTTCACGTTTTCAGCTCTGGTTTTCCGGAAACGTCACCAGGAATTAAATTAAAAATGCAGAAATGTGAGACGCTCCACAACCGCGAAATGCTATCAGCACTGCAATAATGACACAAAAAGAATCGGTACGGGAATCATACCAACCTCGTTCGTTTTGTCATAGTGGTCTTGGTTACGTTGAAATTCGGCCTGGGCCAAGAGTACAAAGTTTACGGGAAATTCGTTTTGCGACACCCATCTCAGAAACTGGCGCATTTCTTTACATCGGAATCAATCGATTATCTCTGACCGCTTGTATCGATTGTAAGAGGGCGAGCGTTTTTGTACTGCATATCGGATAAATATTTTCTATCTGTTAACTTCGTGCGACATTTTACAACGGGGTGAAGCTAAAACGGCAAGAAAACATTACAACAAAGGATTTAACCAACATTTCAAAAGATTGTCATTGCTTTTGCAGCGCCGCGCCGGTGGCATGTAATAACCGTACGTCGCTCTCACATTTCGACATTTTTAATTTAATTCCTGGTGATTTTTCCGGAAAACCAGAGCGCAAAACGAGAATAGGAGAATATAAGGTAACAGTTAAAACAAATTTCATCAGGTTACTACCAGTCTCGGGCCGGTGGAGAATATCCCCTCCCACCCGGTTGCGTTTTGTGAAGGTGCATAGATCCTGATACCATTTGAGAATAAAAATGACGGTAATACGAAAGAAAAACTGGTAATAAATGACGAAAATGATTGGAATAACAGTGAAACAGCGTTAAATAATTGCAGCTTAATCTGTTCGGATGAAAGGGAATTATTAAGGTCACCGTATAGAGAAACGGTTACGCGAAAAGAAACAAAGGTACACGTAACAGATACCAATAACATTTTATATATGCTTTTGAATCAAATAGTGGACATATTACGGAAATTGCAAGAGGAAATGATGGATAATTTTAAATGGAGATATCTGCATTGGGAAAATCTCTGGGAAATGATTTATATATTAATTATAAATACTACCTGATTACCTGAGTGGTGAATCTACGAATTTTCCCTTCAAACATGAATTTGCCGCCCAGGGCAGTATAGAGCTATTCTTTAATTTTGCCACCCCATGAAGGTTGCCGACGAGGCTGTGGAGTTTAAAAGGTCGCCGCCACACGAATGTGCCGTTTACCGCCCCTCTGAAGGAGCCGCCCGGAGCAAGCACCCTCGTTTGAACTCCGTCTTGCCGAGGAACTGAGTGTAGATTACTACAATTTGCGAATCGAAAATGAACAAAGTAATGGTGGAATTGAAGAACGCAACGACTTGACAATTTAAGGAACAATTGTTTAATGTACAAAGGAAAACATAAGTGATAAGGCAGGAAATTATGCAAATGAATAATGAAGCACAAGAACGAAAGGATAGAATAAATAGATCAAAGGACAACATGTGGAGTACTTATACTGTAGTAATGATACGATAACCGTAAGTAATTTTAGGGCAAAATAAAATTGTTTACGGGATACAAGCTTGCAGATTGAAGTTACCTGAAATCAAGTTCGTACAACGTAATGAAATACATCCATATTTATTTATGAAGGCGTATAATGCCGATTTGCCGTCTTTTGGACTGATAAGGAAAAATAAGATATGTTTGGAACATGTTATCTGGAAATGCTTATTGTGAAAATTCAATGAATCTGAGGCATCTTTCAGAAATAAGTACTGGTCAATCAAATATCATGAAATATAAAGAGTAATTTCATAAATTTAAAGTATGGTAGGCGACAAGGAAATTTACGTAAATTTTGTGAAGACTCATAGAAGTATTAAGGGACCGAGAAGTGGTGGTGTAACGGTTAGCGTTCTGGGCTCACATTTGGGAGGACGGCGGTTCGAATCCCCGTCCGGGCATCCAGATTTGAGTTTTCCATGGTTTCCCAAATCAGTCCAGGCAAATTCCAGGATGCTTCGTTCAAAAGGCCATGGCCGAAATTCCTTCCCATTCCTTGGCCCCCATCCTTTCCCGGCTCTAAAGACCTCGCTGTTAAGAAACGTTAAGCAGTAAAAAAAAAAAAAAAAAGTACTAAGGTACCTATACGACCCCATAAGCGTTGAATATACGATATATTAGACACGCTTCAACAAAAGCTACCTGAGGGAGGGGGGGGGGGCTTACAAGAGATGAATCTACATCAATGGCAAAGTATAGAAGAATTCCTTGGGGCGATGGATAGGATAGAACAATCGAGGCCTATTTGAAGTAAATCACAACATCCTAGGGATCCACGGTGAATACGGGAAGGAAACGGGAAATTTGAGATTAATTTCAGAAATGGCAACAGAAATCAAGAAAAGTATCACTATGTACGTAGAAATATTCAACGGGAGGATTATCGTCGTGAAATGTCAAATATGAAGAAGATAGATGCTACAGGAAAACAGAGGCCAGAAACCTATAGCCGAGGCTGATGTGGTCCGTTCAGTCTCGTGGAGGCACGAGGTTAGGAACCGCAAAAAATATAAAGAAGTCAAAAAGAAATATGACAAAAGCGGATTAGGATTAAAGTACGTGTCCAATGCGCAAAAAGTAAATGAAAGCAATACATGCAAAGTTCATTGACATGGAGTAGAGTAGTTTACATGAATACGATCTGGATTGGTCAAGAGCAATAGGGAATCTGATACAGAAGAACAAGAAGGGGGTGTTAGTATCAAAGATTAGAACGACAACAAGTACTCACATACTGAAGAAGAAGAAGCATATGAAAGAAAATTTCAGATGATATTGGTGAATGAATATGATATAGGAACACATAGAAAAAAGGAAGACAGTGAAGAAGAAATAAGGCATGAAATTGGAGACAAAAATCAAAGTATGATGAAAAATGAAGATATATGTGAAAAAAGAAATGATATCGAGGGACGAACGAAGGGACCAAGCAATCGAAGTAAAAGATGATAGAGAGAAATGGAACGAGGAAAGATGGAATGAGAGAAATGATCACTGGAAGAAGGTATGTGATAAAACAAAGAATTTAGACAAAAATGTAAGAAAAATGGTGAAGTGGAAAGTAAAGAAGAAACGAGGACTACATTTGGAGTAAGAAAGCAGAAATGTGAAAAGAAGTAAGTTCAAGGATGTGTGGAACATTACCAGGGATACAAGGAATATCAACTACAGTAAGTTTTCGAGCCTGATTTTGGGAGAGAAGAAATTAAACGTCAATTGTTATTGGTTTGTTGTTCAATTGTTTTATTTTCGTATATACTGTAAGACCGTCGGTTAAATTAAAAATATGTTTAAGGCTGTGAAGGTATAAGGTGGTGACATTCTATATTGGTCGAATTATAAATTCTTTGATGCCCACCATGTAATGTGAGTTACACAACTTCACTAATTGTGAGATTTATTATTATAAGAATAATTTGTTATTAAGTAATAATAATTACATATAGTACTTTTAGCATTAAAGACTCAAGGTCAAAGAACGTCGAGCCAGAGGAATGAAGATATCTTGTTACGAGTGGATATATGACAAAAAAGATGGCTAGAGAAGCATGAATAAAAAGACGTTCCCTAATCCTGGCGGGAGGAAAGCAAAATTGTAATTTAAAATTAAAAAAGATCAGCCCAAGGGCAGAGGAGATATATAATTTTTTCAATGAACTGTAACCTTTCTGTTCAAATAGAATTATGTTTGTAAGCAGGATTGGACAGTAATTGTTATTATGAATGTTAATAAACTCTTGATATTTAAAAAATAATTTATTTCATTTAAAAGGTAACTTACTTTCAGTCATGGCATTAAGCCCAGGAATGGATGTAGAGGATAAACAAAGTTCCTGTAATACTATACTATACCGGAAGTAGTAAAATATATACGTACACGTTCATATCGTAAACGAAGGCGTTGCTACTGGGTGGCCTTTTTCATAATTTTTTTGTTTAAGTTTTATCGTAATTTGTCAGCATTTTTGGTCAAATATTGCATTCTTGCGAGAATCCTCCTACAATACACAGTGAATGGAAGCAATTTTGTAAAATAATCTCCAAAAAAACGACGCTGTCATGACAAAAACGTATTTTACATCAAACCGAGATTCTTCAGTCGCTGAAGACGGAGGAGTGAAAGCTGCAAGGTAATAAAGTGATTGATTTTTCTTTTTTTTTTCACACTTTTACTGCATTAGTTACGTATTACATTCACCTAATGTAAATCAAGGGACACGCCGAAGTAACCGACAATAAAATTGCTGACAACTGGAATATGCATGTAATTCAATTACGGTTCTAGTATATTAGCGGAGTTTGTGCTAAAGTTTAAATGCATCAGAGTTGCAACTGATAGCTTTTGTTACAGGTAAAACACAAGGAATTACACTGCACGTTGTTTTATAACAGTTTATTAGGATAATCAATTGCAAAGAAATGATTTGCCAGAAAATACCGTTAATCCTGTTATATTCAACGAACACTGAAGCTAGTAACATAATAATGTAGCAGAAAAGCTTTTTTTTTTCTTTCAGAAAATCGTTGTTTCGAAGTGAGTCCTCACGGTATTGCAATCGTTCGCCAGAAAAGTGTACATTCTCTTCTTTTTTTTTACGTGTTGTTAATAAGTTTGTTGTTCTGATGTTGTTTCAGTTGAAATAGGTATTTTTTTTACTTTATTTTATGGTGGTATTTTCTATACTTGTATGTCGTCAAGAAGTATTTTAAACGAAATACGTAACATCGAGGAGATCGATTTTTTTGATTTTTTCTAAGAATGATATGTTTAATTCCGTGAAGCAGTGGGGTGTAAATGGTCGAAAAAAAAAAATAATGTACGTGACAAAAACAGATTCGCCTGCTAAACACATTTCAATGGCTATTGCCGAAACATATTAGGAAGTCATTGTTAATATATTGGCGAAATTGTATTTTTTGCATCTGTTAAAAGTATTGAGACTTTCTTTAAAATAGAAATAAATTAAAAAATCATGATCAACAATTTATGCAGATAAAAATATATATAAATATGATACTGCGGGGATTTAAACCAGGGTCGGAAAATTAGGGACCAGACATCTGACCGCTTACACCACGCTGACTCTAGGTAATATATGACAAAATTTGTAATTAAAAGACTTTATTTTGGTAGGCGCAATTGAAGAAACGACGGTACCACACACATATCATTTTCAGCCAGTTCAATAATTAAATGATGTGGCCTCTCCTTTGTGGATTTAAATATTTCGTAGTTGCTTTGGATTAAGCTTGAATAAGAAATTATTCGAAAAATATACCTATTAAACTTTTGTAAACTAAGTTATTATTAGTTTGAACAGGCAAATATTTTTATCTACTATAACAAATACAACATAACAACTTTAAACATTATGTACTAACATTAAAATAACCTTCATGACAGTTTAAACAACTAGTTGAAGATACTTTACGTCTGATCATAGCTATACACCACTTTTTCTTACATCCGCACGGGGCATAAAAATATTATTTACCAGGTGCATTTCTTATCATAATTTTCCACATAGGTACGGTCTATATCATCAAACGTGGCCGCTCCCGTCAGAGAATATCTCCCTACTTTTACACAGTGTGGCAACGCAGGACAAGCACGACTCCACAGTGACGCGCCCTGAAACAAAATCGACGACGACGACGTGACAGAAAACTATAGCGTTTCTATTTACTCGTCCCTTCAAGGCATCCTATTGATGGATGTTGATCAACCGCCTTCCATATTTCAGACGATTCGATTCGTAATGCCAAGTTGCTAAACATAAAATGCCACTGATTCCTTTTCTGACGTCATATTATTAAACCAAATATTAATGTTGGGAAAGTAACTTAAAGGATTGGTTTAAAGTGTAGCAAAGAGTAGACAGGGTGCTATAGTTTATTCAGATTTATCGGATTTACGCTAAAGAAACGTTTATTCCTGTTTATTTTGGATAATTTCTTTACTTATTTCTGTTCTTCGTATCATCCATAAATCCGTGTATGGATGGACCAAAGCATAAGCAAGTCTGGAATGGTTGAAATCTTAATATCTAGTTGATATGACAGCGGTCATAATGATATTAACGTGAAATCATGTATCTCGAAGCCTGCAAGGTCCTGTGATGTTTGCGGACAGTATGTTCTATGTTGGTAGGTTTGTTTACGGGCAGGATGAGAAAACCCATAGAGCAAGCGGCGTGGTCTAGTGGTCATGGTTCTGGACTAGTAACCGTGCGGCTTTGCGGTTGTTGATTTGAAACTACACTATCTTGGAAGATTTTTTTTTTTCGTTTTCAAACTATTCTAACATATCCATTGCTTATGTATAAAATATGTAATTTCTTTAGTAAAAAAAGATAAAAACTGACATATCAGACACAAAAACTAATTCTATTAAATCTTGATCACTAAGATCTTCTTTACATAGACCACTGAGCTATAAAAAGAATTACCTCTTAAATTCATTCCTCATAACTAACTGTTTCTAGCACATTTATCTCTGAATTGTTGACTATTAGTGACTATTTTCAAAGAACATCTAAGCGGATCTAACATGATGCAGCAGGCCGCTGTATTTATTAAAAAAAAAAAAAACAATCATATACCAGTAGAAATTACGAGAATAACCTGTAACAATTAGGTGTCATAAAAGTGAATTTACAGCGTTAAAATTTATAACAAATTCTAATCTCTAACGGGAATAATCTTCCCCATTCGGCTACAAAAAGATAATATTAAATGTATATTAAGAAATTTTAATTGAAAGATTCATTTTTAATTTCGACCAGATTTAATTTCAAAATACTGGAGTATTGCGAAGTAATTACTAACAGTAGAAGGAAGTATTTATCATCGATTAGAATTAATAACGGATGAAACTCATATTGTGTAAATTAAATATACAATAATATTAAACTTGACGTTGATTCACTGTCAAGTACGGTAAATTTATAATGTAATAACAAAAGTTCCTAGTACCGTAATCCAAGTTAATACACAGTATTACAACACCAAAATTTTTCCAAATCAATATACGTGATGGTTTCCTCATGAGATAACGTCGAAAGCATACCAGATCTATACTTTGAAAATAGTTATGCGATAGTATAAATTGATAGGAAGAAATTACCTTCTAGCGCAGTTTCGGAAAATAGTATTGATGAGCGGTCATCTCAGATAGTTCGTCGGTGGCATCTAATAATCAATGCTGTACACGCCTCTTTTACTTTTCCACACGAAATTCTAATGATTTTCAAGGTTCAACAGATACTGTAAATACTGTAAAATGCATCTCCTCCGTTTTTGCTTAGATACAACATCCTGAAACAATTCTGTGTGCAGAAAGTTCTCTAGATTTCACCCAATGAATTAAAGCAGACTTAATGTCCCATTTTGATACAACGATGAGCATGTTTCCGCTGAAAAACGTTTCTAACGTGAATCATTTGGCGAGAAACGGATTTTAATAAAGTGTCTTCTCCATATTCTCGAAGCAAATACAAGCTGATAATTGCAAAACCCTCTTACAATAAGTATGAATTCACACACTGGCAAGAATTAAATTGTTCAGAATAGAATAAAACGTGCTAGAAGTATGGGGTACAGATATATTTGTGTTTCATGGCATTTAGGTTAAGATTGGAAAGAGAGACATAAAAAGAGAATAGTCTTATTTGCGTCCATGACATAAACATAGTTTTTGTAAATGTTAGATGGGGCAAGGTACAAAACATTTTGAACAAGGAACAGTCTTGACAATATTAAGAAACTCAATAGCATGAACAAAATACTGTGAGAAGAATATGGACCAATCATAATCCAAAACAAGAGTCATGAAATACGTTAGTAATGGTCAAATAACATTAGCAAAAATACAGAGATTGTATAACAGTCATAAACGTAAGTGAATTTCGTTATATTGAGAGGAAAATTATAACTGAAGGCCAAAGCAAAATAGTTCTGAGGTGGCCGTTTAAGGAGGACACAGGTACGATCTCCGGCACGACTGGCCACCAGATGTAGCTTTCTGTTTTTAGTTTATGACTTTACGCCTCGTCGATATCGAGGTTATTAGAGGCTGGATACGGCTGGGGGCAAGGAACGGAAGGATTTCGGCAATGACCTTTTAAAGCATCCTTCCCGGCATTAACCTGGAGTGATTTGGGGAAACCACGGAAAACCCAAATCTGGATGGCCGCCATGGGAGTCAAATTTGTATCCTCCCGAATGCGAGGCCAGAGCGTCACTGCTTATCCCATCACGCTCGGTCATTTAAAATCTGTCATAGCGTCTAAAAAAACTGCTTCAGCCGAAATAGTGATTATGTAGAAAAATAGATAATTGCTCAACCTTTTAAATGGTGTATGTATTACAGAAATAAATTGATTTTGCATCTATAATTGTTTTGGAGACCTCACTTTTGTGATTGCCCTCGTACAAGTAACATAGATACCCAACGCATTTTTAAATACCAGCCTGATTATTTAAGTTGGACAAAACCAATAAAATTTTGAACTAATGAACAAATTAATTTCTTTAGATGATATAAAGGTCAGTAAGAGGAAATTTAACATTTATTTCCTGGTTCAACGTTGTCAAATGTACTTCCTGCAACGTTTTCACGTTGTCTGCCTTCTAGCAGTGCTGAAGGCATTTCCGTGTTCAAGGAATAATGTCTCATAGCTAAACGTTATCAAAAGTAGACACATTTCCAAAGTGAAAAATTGTTTTCCTGCCCTTTGATCTATCATACTTTTATTTAATTGATTATTTCGTTTATAACAGTTTAATTATTTATACAAATTATCAGTACTATTCAAACAAGAAATTTTATATGTTTAATTCTTTGCTTCGCTTGTATGTTGGACGAGGCGCTCTTTCCTGTAACTTATCGTGGCTCTGTGGTAAGGCGGTGGTTTGAGGCTGTAACGATCATGAGTTCGAACTAGCTCCAAGTTGAATATTTTTTCGTTCTTTATTTCCTTTTCACTTGTTGAAAAATACATATCATATATGTGAGAAATACAGCTAGATATCAGCTACATTGTATCATGCTTAAATAGTGATTTGGTTCGTATCAATTATCGACTACAAGAAAAAAACGGACCATAAGGAATCAACTAACTAATCACAGATGAAGCGAAAATATTCAAGGATTGCATACCGCCGTAATAAGATAAAAATGTGTGAGATGTATAACTAGCAGTGAAGTAGAAATGAAATCAATGACGAGAGAAGTACTTAAAAGTTTAACATCAAACAAAAATGGTTACAAGAGAAATGTGAAACTAATGCAGATGCGGCATATAGGACAATGAAACATAATTATAGGAAATCAGGGATATTAGAATTTATATTTAAACCATTCGCTGTAAA
>CM061920.1:373219937-373356080 GCA_031002005.1 Vandiemenella viatica
ATGGAGAAGACACTTTATTAAAATCCGTTTCTCGCCAAATGATTCACGTTAGAAACGTTTTTTCAGCGAAGACATGCTCATCGTTGTATCAAAATGGGACATTATGTCTGCTTTAATTCATTGGGTGAAATCTAGAGAACTTTCTACACACAGAATTGTTTCAGGATGTTGTATCTAAGCAAAAACGGAGGAGATGCATTTTTTTTATTGGTTTCGCCTATATACAGTATCTATTGAAAATCATTAGAATTTCGTGTGGAAAAGTAAAAGAGGCGTGTACAGCATTGATTATTAGATGCCACCGACGAACTATTTGAGATGACCGCTCATCAATACTATTTTCCGAAACTGCGCTAGAAGGTAATTTCTTCCTATCAATTTATACTATCGCATAACTATTTTCAAAGTATAGATCTGCTATGCTTTCGACGTTATCTCATAAGGAAACCATCACGAATATTGATTTGGAAAAATTTTGGTATTGTAACACTGTGTATTAACTTGGATTACGGTACTAGGCACTTTTGTTATTACATTATAAATTTACCGTACTTGACAGTGAATCAACGTCAAAATTAATATTATTGAATATTTAATTTGTGTTTCATCCGTTATTAATATCTAATCGATGATAAATATTTCCTTCTACTGTTAGTAATTACTTCGCAATACTCCAGTATTTTGAATTAAATCTGGCCGAAATTAAAAATGAATCTTTCAATTACAATTTCTTAATATGCATTTAATATTATCTTTTTGTAGCCGAAGGGGAAGATTATTCCCGTTAGAGATTAGAATTTGTTATAAATTTTAACGCTGTAAATTCACTTTTATGACACCTAATTGTTACAGGTTATTCTCGTAATTTCTACTGGTATATGATCGGTTTTTTATTTTTAAAAAAAATAAATACAGCGGCCTGCTGCATCTTGTTAGATCCGCTTAGATGTTCTTTGAAAATAGTCACTAATAGTCAACAATTCAGAGATAAATGTGCTAGAAACAATTAGTAATGAGGAGTGAATTTAAGAGGTGATTCTTTTTATAGCTCAGTGGTCTATGTAAAGAAGATTTTAGTGAGCAAGATTTAATAGAATTAGTTTTTGTGTCTGATGTGTCGGTTTTTATCTTTTTTTACTAAAGAAATTACATATTTTATACATAAGCAATGGATATGTTAGTATAGTTTGAAAACGAAAAAAAAAAATTAAAAAAAACGTCCAACATAGTGTAGTTTCAAATCAACAACCGCAAAGCCGCACGGTTACTAGTCCAGAACCATGACCACTAGACCACGCCGTTTGCTCTCTGGGTTTTCTCACCCTGCCCGTAAACAAACCAACCAACATAGAACATACTGTTCGCACACATCACAGGACCTTGCTGGCTTCGAGATAGCATGATTTCACGTTAATATCATTATGACCGCTGTCATATCAAGTAAATATTAAGATTTCAACCATTCCAGACTTGCTTATGCTTTGGTCCATCCATACACGGATTTATGGATGATACGAAGAACAGAAATAAGTAAAGAAATTATCCAAAATAAACAAGAATAAACGTTTCTTTAGCGTAAATCCGATAAATCTGAATAAACTATAGCACCCTGTCTACTCTTTGCTACACTTTAAAACAATCTTTAAGTTACTTTCCCAGCATTCATATTTGGTTTAATAATATGACGTTCGAAAAGGAATCAGTGGTATTTTATGTTTAGCAACTTGGCATTACGAATCGAATCGTCTGAAATATGGAAGATGGTTGATCAACATCCATCAATAGGATGCCTTGAAGGGACGAGTAAATAGAAACGCTACAGTTTCCTGTCAAGTCGTCGTCGTCGTCGTTGATTTTGTTTCAGGGCGCGTCACTGTGGAGTCGGTGCTTGTCCTGCGTTGCCACACTGTGTAAAAGTAGGGAGATATTCTCTGACGGGAGCGGCCACGTTTGATGATATAGACCGTACCTATGTGGAAAATTACGATAAGAAATGCACCTGGTAAAGAATATTTTTATGCCCCGTGCGGATGTAAGAAAAAGTGGTGTATAGCTATGATCAGACTGTAAAGTATCTTCAACTAGTTGTTTAAACTGTCATGAAGGTTATTTTAATGTTAGTACATAATGTTTAAAGTTGTTATGTTGTATTTGTTATAGTAGACTAAAAAAATTGCCTGTTCAAACTAATAATAACTTAGTTTACAAAAGTTTAATAGGTATATTTTTCGAATCATTTCTTATTCAAGGTTAATCCAAAGCAACTACGAAACATTTAAATCCACAAAGGAGAGGCCACATCATTTAATTATTGAACTGGCTGAAAATGATATGTGTGTGGTACCGTCGTTTCTTCAATTGCGCCTACCAAAATATAAAGTCTTTTAATTACAAATTTTGTCATATATTACCTAGAGTCAGCGTGGTGTAAGCGGTAAGATGTCTGGTCCCTAATTTTCCGACCCTGGTTTAAATCCCCGCAGTATCATATTTTTATATATTTTTATCTGCATAAATTGTTGATCATGAGTTTTTAATTTATTTCTAATTTAAAGAAAGTCTCAATACTTTTAACAGATGCAAAAAATACAATTTCGCCAATATATTAACAATGACTTCCTAATATGTTTCGGCAATAGCCATTGAAATGTGGTTAGCAGGCGAATCTGTTTTTGTCACGTACATTATTTTCTTTTCAACCATTTACACCCCACTGCTTCACGGAATTAAACATATCCATTCTTAGAAAAAATCAAAAAAATCGATCTCCTCGATGTTACGTATTTCGTTTAAAATACTTCTTGACGATATACAATTATAGAAAATACCACCATAAAATAAAGTAAAAAAAAATACCTATTTCAACTGAAACAACATCAGAACAATAAACTTATTAACAAAACGTAAAATTAAAAAGAATGTAAGAATGTACACTTTTCTGGCACGATTGCAATACCGTGAGGACTCACTTCGAAACAACGATTTCCTGAAAGAAAAAAAAAATGCTTTTCTTCTACTTTATTATGTTACTAGCTTCAGAGTTCGTTGAATATAACAGGATTAACGGTATTTTCTGGCAAATCATTTCTTTGCAATTGATTATCCTAATAAAACTGTTATAAAACAACGTGCAATGTAATTCCTTGTGTTTTACCTGTAACAAAAGCTATCAGTTGTCACTCTGATGCATTTAAACTTTAGCACAAACTCCGCTAATATACTAGAACCATAATTGAATTACATGCATATTTCCAGTTGTCAGCAATTTTATTGTCGGTTACTTCGGCGTGTCCCTTGATTTACATTAGGTGAATGTAATACGTAACTAATGCAGTAAAAGTGTGAAAACAAAAAGAAAAATCAATCACTTTATTACCTTGCAGCTTTCACTCCTCCGTCTTCAGCGAATGAAGAATCTCGGTTTGATGTAAAATACGTTTTTGTCATGACAGCGTCGTTTTTTTTGGAGATTATTTTACAAAATTGCTTCCATTCACTGTGTATTGTAGGAGGATTCTCGCAAGAATGCAATATTTGACCCATAATGCTGACAAATTACGATAAAACTTAAACAAAAAAATTATGAAAAAGGCCACCCAGTAGCAACGCCTTCGTTTACGATATGAACGTGTACGTATATATTTTACTACTTCCGGTATAGCATCAGTATTACAGGAACTTTATTTATCCTCTACATCCATTACTGGGCTTAATGCCATGACTGAAAGTAAGTTACCTGTTAAATGAAATCAATTATTTTTCAAATATCAACTCAAAGAGTTTATTAAAATTCATAATAAGAATTACTGTCCATTTATCTATTGTTATCCTGCTTACAAACATAATTCTATTTGAACAGAAAGGTTACAGTTCATTGAAAAATATTATATATCTCCTCTGCCCTTGGGCTGATCTTTTTTAATATTAAATTACAATTTTGCTTTCCTCCCGCCAGGATTAGGGAACGTCTTTTTATTCATGCTTCTCAAGCCATCTTTTTTTTATCATATATCCACTCGTAACAAGATATCTTCATTCCTCTGGCTCGACGTTCTTTGACCTTGAAGCTTTAATGCTAAAAGTACTATATGTAATTATTATTACTTAATAACAAATTATTCTTATAATAATAAATCTCACAATTAGTGAAGTTGTGTAACATATGTCTCTCACATTACATGGTGGGCATCAAAGAATTTATAATTCGACCAATATAGAATGTCACCACCTTATACCTTCACAGCCTTAAACATATTTTTATTTAACCGACGGTCTTACAGTATATACGAAAATAAAACAATTGAACAACAAACCAATAACAATTGACTGTTTAATTTCTTCTCTCCCAAAATCAGGCTCGAAAACTTACTGTAGTTGATATTCCTTGTATCCCTGGTAATGTTCCACACATCCTTGAACTTACTTCTTTTCACATTTCTGCTTTCTTACTCCAAATGTAGTCCTCGTTTCTTCTTACTTTCCACTTCACCATTTTTCTTACATTTTGTCTAAATTCTTTGTTTTATCACATACCTTCTTCCAGTGATCATTTCTCTCATTCCATCTTTCCTCGTTCCATTTCTCTCTATCATCTTTTACTTCGATTGCTTGGTCCCCTTCGTTCGTCCCTCGATATCATTTCTTTTTTCACATATATCTTCATTTTTCATCATACTTTGATTTTTGTCTCCAATTTCATGCCTTATTTCTTCTTCACTGTCTTCCTTTTTTCTATGTGTTCCTATATCATATTCATTCACCAATATCATCTGAAATTTTCTTTCATATGCTTCTTCTTCTTCAGTATGTGAGTACTTGTTGTCGTTCTAATCTTTGATACTAACACCCCCTTCTTGTTCTTCTGTATCAGATTCCCTATTGCTCCAGATCGTATTCATGTAAACTACTCTACTCCATGTCAATGAACTTTGCATGTATTGCTTTCATTTACTTTTTGCGCATTGGACACGTACTTTAATCCTAATCCGCTTTTGTCATATTTCTTTTTGACTTCTTTATATTTTTGCGGTCCTAACCTCGTGCTCCACGAGACTGAACGGACCACATCAGCCTCGGCTATAGGTTTTCTGGCCTCTGTTTTCCTGTAGCATCTATCTTCTTCATATTTGACATTTCACGACGATAATCCTCCCGTTGAATATTTCTACGTACATAGTGATACTTTTCTTGATTTCTGTTGCCATTTCTGAAATTAATCTCAAATTTCCCGTTTCCTTCCCGTATTCACCGTGGATCCCTAGGATGTTGTGATTTACTTCAAATAGGCCTCGATTGTTCTATCCTATCCATCGCCCCAAGGATTCTTCTATACTTTGCCATTGATGTAGATTCATCTCTTGTAAGTACCCCCCCCCCCCCCTCAGGTAGCTTTTGTTGAAGCGTGTCTAATATACGTATATTCAACGCTTATGGGGTCGTAATAGGTACCTTAGTACTTCTTTTTTTTTTTTTTTTTTACTGCTTAACGTTTCTTAACAGCGAGGTCTTTAGAGCCGGGAAAGGATGGGGGCCAAGGAATGGGAAGGAATTCGGCCATGGCCTTTTGAACGAAGCATCCTGGAATTTGCCTGGACTGATTTGGGAAACCATGGAAAACTCAAATCTGGATGCCCGGACGGGGATTCGAACCGCCGTCCTCCCAAATGCGAGCCCAGAACGCTAACCGTTACACCACCACTTTCTCGGTCCCTTAATACTTCTATTGAGTCTTCACAAAATTTACGTAAATTTCCTTGTCGCCTACCATACTTTAAATTTATGAAATTACTCTTTATATTATTTGATTGACCAGTACTTAAATTTTGAAAGATGCCTCAGATTCATTGAATTTTCACAATAAGCATTTCCAGATAACATGTTCCAAACATATCTTATTTTTTCCTTATCAGTCCAAAAGACGGCAAATCGGCATTATACGCCTTCATAAATAAATATGGATGTATTTCATTACGTTGTACGAACTTGATTTCAGGTAACTTCAATCTGCAAGCTTGTATCCCGTAAACAATTTTATTTTGCCCTAAAATTACTTACGGTTCTCGTATCATTACTACAGTATAAGTACTCCACATGTTGTCCTTTGATCTATTTATTCTATCCTTTCGTTCTTGTGCTTCATTATTCATTTGCATAATTTCCTGCCTTATCACTTATGTTTTCCTTTGTACATTAAACAATTGTTCCTTAAATTGTCAAGTCGTTGCGTTCTTCAATTCCACCATTACTTTGTTCATTTTCGATTCGCAAATTGTAGTAATCTACACTCAGTTCCTCGGCAAGACGGAGTTCAAACGAGGGTGCTTGCTCCGGGCGGCTCCTTCAGAGGGGCGGTAAACGGCACATTCGTGTGGCGGCGACCTTTTAAACTCCACAGCCTCGTCGGCAACCTTCATGGGGTGGCAAAATTAAAGAATAGCTCTATACTGCCCTGGGCGGCAAATTCATGTTTGAAGGGAAAATTCGTAGATTCACCACTCAGGTAATCAGGTAGTATTTATTTAATATATAAATCATTTCCCAGAGATTTTCCCAATGCAGATATCTCCATCTTAAAATTATCCATCATTTCCTCTTGCAATTTCCGTAATATGTCCACTATTTGATTCAAAAGCATATATAAAATGTTATTGGTATCTGTTACGTGTACCTTTGTTTCTTTTCGCGTAACCGTTTCTCTATACGGTGACCTTAATAATTCCCTTTCATCCGAACAGATTAAGCTGCAATTATTTAACGCTGTTTCACTGTTATTCCAATCATTTTCGTCATTTATTACCAGTTTTTCTTTCGTATTACCGTCATTTTTATTCTCAAATGGTATCAGGATCTATGCACCTTCACAAAACGCAACCGGGTGGGAGGGGATATTCTCCACCGGCCCGAGACTGGTAGTAACCTGATGAAATTTGTTTTAACTGTTACCTTATATTCTCCTATTCTCGTTTTGCGCTCTGGTTTTCCGGAAAAATCACCAGGAATTAAATTAAAAATGTCGAAATGTGAGAGCGACGTACGGTTATTACATGCCACCGGCGCGGCGCTGCAAAAGCAATGACAATCTTTTGAAATGTTGGTTAAATCCTTTGTTGTAATGTTTTCTTGCCGTTTTAGCTTCACCCCGTTGTAAAATGTCGCACGAAGTTAACAGATAGAAAATATTTATCCGATATGCAGTACAAAAACGCTCGCCCTCTTACAATCGATACAAGCGGTCAGAGATAATCGATTGATTCCGATGTAAAGAAATGCGCCAGTTTCTGAGATGGGTGTCGCAAAACGAATTTCCCGTAAACTTTGTACTCTTGGCCCAGGCCGAATTTCAACGTAACCAAGACCACTATGACAAAACGAACGAGGTTGGTATGATTCCCGTACCGATTATTTTTGTGTCATTATTGCAGTGCTGATAGCATTTCGCGGTTGTGGAGCGTCTCACATTTCTGCATTTTTAATTTAATTCCTGGTGACGTTTCCGGAAAACCAGAGCTGAAAACGTGAAGCGGACATTATGGGGACGCAGTTAAAACAAATTTAAACAGGTTAGTAACAGTTTCGGGCAAGTGGCAAATATCCCCTTCCAACCACGTTACCTTTATTTCTATACTTTCAATACCTGATCAGATTCGTGATGACTGCCATCACGATATTTATTTATTTTAATGTAGCAACACAGGGATACTCGCAATCACTACAAACTCACACGTATTTCTTAATTCGTACAAAAAATCTTCACAGATCACACATGCACTATACATTATAACAATCTCAGCATTTGGTGAAGTGATACTTTTTTTTTTTTTTTTGCTGTCGTCTGTCTTTCGACTGGTTTGATGCAATCCTCCATCCCTTCCTATCCTGTGCTAACCTCTTCATTTCTACATACCCCTTACAGCCCACGTCCTCAATTATCTGCTTCATATATTCTAATCTCTGTCTTCCTGTACAGTTCTTACCTTCGACTGTTCCCTCAACTAACAAATTAACCAATCCTGCATGTCTGAAAATATGACATACCAGCCTGTCTCTTCTTTCTGTAAGCTTCTTCCACAAACTTCTTTCCTCACTCATCATTTCCAAAACTCGTTCATTTCTTACTTTGTCTGTCCACTTAATTTTCAGCATTCTTCTGTAGCACCACATTTCAAATGCTTCAATTTTCTTTATTTCCGGTATTCCTAAAGTTCATGTTTCGCTACCATAAAGTACTGTGCTCCACACAAAGAGTTTTAAAAAGTTCTTTCTAATTCCTAGATCAATATTTGAAACTAAAAGGTTTCTGTTTTTCATGAAGGCTCTTTTTTCTAGTGCTATTCTGCTTTTAACATCAATCCTGCTTCGGCCATCGGTTGTAATGTTACTATACTTCCCAAGTAACAGAATTCTCTTACTTCTCCTATTGCATCCGATCCTATTTTTATATTTAATCTACTGTAATTGGTATCATTTCTGCTACATTTCATCACTTTTGTCTTGCTTTGATTTATATTCAGTCCAAAATCTTCCTTCAGTATTTTTTTTCATGCCATTCAGTAACTTCTCAATATCCTCAGCCCTCTTTGCTAACAAGATAATGTCGTCAGCAAATCGTAGCATACTGATTTTTTCTCCCTGCAAACTTATGCCACATGGAAATTTATCTTTGACTTTCTTCATTGCTTCTTCTACATACAAGTTGAATATTAACGGAGATAGACTGCAACCTTGTCTCACGCCCTTTTCAACTGATGCATGTCTCTCGTGACTCTCTACTTTTATTATAGCCACCTGATTTTTATATAGTAAGATTTTGAACATCTTGTCCTACCTAACATTATCAAAAGCTTTTTATAAATCAACAAATGCCATTAAAGTATCTTTGTTTTTCTTGATCTGCCCTTCAAGTATTAATCTTAAAGACAGAATTGCTTCCCTTGTACCGCGATTTTTCCTAAACACAAACTGATCTTCACCTACTATCTCTTCTAGTATCCTTTCCATCCTTCTCTATATTATTCTGGTCAATAATTTTGAATCATGTGTTGTTAGACTAATGGTGCGATAATTCTCACATTTGTCGGCTTTTGCTTTCTTTGGAAGTATGAAGATGATTTTTTTGATTAAAAACAGTTGGAATTTCTCCTGTTTCATAACGTTTTGATATCAACTTGAATAATCTTTCGATTACTTCCTCTCCTAGATATTTAAGAAGTTCTACAGGGATCTCATCAATTCCAACTGCCTTATTTGATTTCAAGTCATTCAGAGCTTTATTAAATTCTGTCCTCAAAACAGGATCTCCTAAGTCATCAATGTCAACATCGCATTCCTTTACCATTACACTATTGTTCAATTGTCTCCAACATACAGTTTCTCAATGTATTCCTTCCATCGGTTAGCTCTGTCTTCTGAGCTTAAGAGGTTTCCCATCGGCAGTTTTAATGCTCATACCTCTTTTCTTCATTTCTCCAAAATTCTGTTTGATCTTTCTATATGCAACATCTACTTTACCTACGACCATTTCCTTTTCTATTTCTTCACACTTTTCTTGTAGCCATTTTTCTTTTGCTATTTTGCATTTCCTATTTATTTGATTTCTAAATTGCCTGTACTGTTCTCTTCCCGTTTCATCCTTAGCATTTTTGTACATTCTCCTATGATCCATCAGCTCCAAAATTTCTTCTGTGATCCAAGGTTTTAGGGCAGCTTGTTCCGTAAAGCCTAATGTATCTTTACTAGCTTTCATTATTTCGGTCTTTAATGCATTCCATTCGTCCTCGGTTGAACTCCTTTCAGAGTTACTTCTTAGACCTAAGTCTACTATTTCTGCAAATTTTGCTCTGGTGCTAGATTGTTTCAGTTTTTTCACTTCCAGTTCTGCTTTTACTGCTTCCTTATTCGCTTAAATTTCAGCCTGCACTTCATTATTATCAAATTATTGTTAGAGTCTATGTCTGCACCTGGGTACGCTTTACAGTCTAGAACTTGATTCCTGAATCTCTGTTTGACCATGATATAATCTAGCTGATATCTGCCTGTATCCCCAGGACGCTTCCTGGTGTACGTATATCCTTCTTGCATGGTTCTTAAACAGTGTGTTGGCCACAACTAGCTTATATCTTTCACAACATTCTAACAATCTGCTTCCTCGCTCATTTCTTTGTCCTAGACCAAAATATCCTACAGTATTCCCGTCTTTTCCTTCTCCCACTATTGCTAATTATCCTGTGTTCCCCAGACCAGAAATCCTGCGCGTCCTTCCATTTAATCTCACTAATCCAAACAACATCTAATTTAAGTTGTTCCATCCCCCTTTTTAAGTTTTCTAACCTACCTGCCCTATTCAGACTTCTAACATTCCACGCTCCGACTCGTAGAATGTTTCTATCCATTCTGATGACTCCTCCCTGAGCAGTCCCCATCCGGATATTTGATTGGGGGACTATTTTACCTCCGGAATATTTTACGCAGGAAGAAGCCATCATCATACATGTAATTTGAGAGGATTACATGTCCTCGGGATACCCTTTGGTTTCCTGTTGCCTTCTGTGTCCCCATGCCGTTGATCATTTCTGATTCATCTGCCTTTAGGGGCCGTTTCCAACCCCCAAGGGCAAGAGAGTGCCCTGAACCACTCCCCGCTCTTCCGCCCTCCTTTCGGAGTCCGTTGGCAAGCAGTGGGTGATTCCTTATACCGGGAATCTTTCAGTCGTCAGAGCCTCAGGATTCACCACGTGAAGATGAGGTTGACTATGGTTGGAAAAGAATAGAGCAGCCTCTCCCAAACCCTTACACCCCAGTGATAACATAGATATACCAAATTACTTGCATTAAAAATCCAGTTTACTTTCAAAATTATTCATTTCATCAATTGCTACTTTATTATTTTCCGTTCAATCAATTGTTTTTTTATAACTCAATCAATTTAATTATTATCGTTACTTTAGATAAATTGATTTTTTATCAAATATTTTGCAAATTTTATAACTCTTTTCACTTCTTCAATACTATACTTTATAAATAAAATAAGTTTAATACTTGCCTTTTTCAGCCTGGTATCGTATAAAAATCGCAGGTACTTCTGTATAGCAATCCTATTGCTATACAACGTTCTCGTCACAAATCGCCATACTTATAAGGTTTTTATCCCTTATTTATAAGTAAACACAATTATATTTTACTACTTCCAGTATCGGATCAGTATTACAGGATCTTTATTTATCCTCTACATCCATTACTGGTTTTAATACCACGGCTGAAAGAAGTTACGTTTTAATGAATTCAATTATTTTTCAAATACCAATTCAGTTAGTTTATTACACTTTCACAATAACAATTACCATCCACTTATCTTCTGGTATCCTGCTTACTAACATTATACTATCTGAACACAATGGTTACAGTTAATTGGTAGAATTATACTTCTTCTCTGCCCTCGGGCTTATTTTTTTTAATGTTAAATTACAATTTTCCATTGCTCCCGACAGGATTAGTGAACGCCGTTTTGTTCATGCTTTTACGGCCGCCTTTTTTTGTCACAACCACTCGTAAAACAGAGTTTTTCTATCCCCCTGCCTTGACGTTCTTTGACCTTAAAACTTAAATGCTCCAAGTTACTACATACTGTATATTCAAAATTAATTAATAATAATTGATTCTTATAATAATAAATCCAGCGATTTGTGAGGTTGTGTACCACAGAATCTATATGTTGACATAAAATTTGAAAACAAGCTTTACTGGACAGCACTCGTTAGTCAGTTATAGGAAAGGTTTGAAAACGCTTTACTTGTTGGAGAGTGTGAGGAGGGAATGTACGAGGGAAGTAAAGGAATTGGATTACAATACTTTGGTCAGATCATTGCTTTAATATTGTGGTGTAATATAGTACCCACATTTTGGGTGTCAAGTACAGGAGTTTGAGGAGGTGCAAAGAAGTGCTCTGGAAATTACCGTAGAACAGAATCAGTAACCGATATGATAAAAGAGCTTGAATGAGATTCAGGAAGACAGGAGAAGGGTGAAAAGAGTAATGGGAGTGTACAAGATGTACATTGGTGATATGCCTTGTAAGAATTCAAAGTAATGCATGAAAGGGAAGAGAGATGACCATGGCCCCAAGCTGGCACTCGATTTCAGACACAATAATGTGGGAAGGTTTTCTTTCGTAGGTAAGGGGGTCAGAGGAATTGATGAATAGTTTACAAAAAAACGGTGAAATAATTTAAAGTTTTCATTTGTAGAGCGCAAAAGTAAGTAGTATAGGAATGGGGGGAAAATTGGTGTGTAGCGAGATTCGCAAATAAATTAAATTAAAAATTCAACCGCGTAAGCAGCACAACAATTTCTAGTTTAAATTTTAAATCTATACTGAATCTGTGAATTCTTGTTAATTGTGGAATGAAAGTGTTAACATTAATTTCGTTCATGTTTCATTAGAAGTTAAGGATATATCACATCAATGTACTTTGGTTTACGTTAAGATGTTTATTAAATTTACTACATATAAACAAAAAAACTCATTTTGCATGCTGCAGATCTTCTATTAGAATTTTTTTTATCAGTTGCTTCACCCTGTTTCTTAATTTATTTCTGAATCTGCCTTCATTAGCGATGAGTAGAACTCCCTCCTCTGATCCGTAGTCTCACGGAAATTATGGTAATGATAAAAACTCTGTAGGTATTTTCCTATAATGTATTTTTCGAGCACATGCATTGAGAGTCACCTCAGAGCAGACCACCTCTTCGTTCCGAGTAGGAACGCAGCGTTTGCAAGTTTTAAGTTGCATGCAAACCATAGCAAGTGGCCTCCTGGCGTATCTTATTAATGTACTGTCAGTCGTATTAATTTTCCTTTGTAACATATAGCGATTACGCTATATTCTCAGGTAATAGTGCATGTCTATCCACGACTTCGGGGTTGCCATAACATGATACTGATACAGGATTTTGATTTGGAGGGAGGGGAGGAGGTCGAGCGCATTTTGATTTTGGGGGGCTTGAGTGGATTTCGTTTGGGGGGATGGCCTCGAATCGGGTAAGAGTAGGCTTTATAGTCATGCTGCCCTTGAAAGGTTAGTAGAGCTAAAAAAGAAAAAGGTTCACCAAATCTAAAAAACTACGATGTCGGGGTGGACCTAAACTTTTTTTGGGGGGGGGGGGGGGAAGCTTACTGATTATTGCAAATAAACTTGTAGATCCATTGCTTCATCTAGTCCATTTGGGGGCATCCATAAATTACGTGAGAACTTTTTCCGGATTTCCGGACCTCCCCCCCCTCTGATGGGACTTGTGAGATCTCGACTGACCCCCCTCCCCCTCTATAGTGAGATCTGATTCGAAGCCGGTTACACATCAACGTTTCGGCGTCATTTGTGGACTTTTATTTATTTATTTTGGTTTTCACTCCAACAAGAATTTCGAAATGTCACGTTAGATTTCACGTAATTAATGGACGCCCCCTTTCATCATAATTCTTTTATCGTTAATAATTTTTCAAGTTTGTTTACTGTCTCATAATTAATCTGCAGTTGTATGTGAATTAATCAGCTGTAGAAACAAGGTGGACGACCCTTTAATCATAATTAGAGAAAAGAAAAATTGACAAGGGAATAAGAACTAAAGTTTTTTTTAAAAAAAATAACAACGGAATAATTTTGTATACTGAAAAATTAGAAGTTAAAAAATCAGTTGAAATTAAACTATGTTACCTCGCAAGTAATTTGTTGTTGTATAATATTAATACTTTAGTTTATTTGCGATTAAAATCATTCTCCTGGCATCAGTTCGACTGTTCCATGTGTGTTCTATTTATTGTAATGATGTTCAGTCCAAGAGATATCTAGTTTGGGGTATTTGAATGTATTATTAATTTTCTATATGTATTAATATATCTTCTTTTTTTTAGTTATGAGATTCGCAGATCAATTTTCATTTGTAGGGAAGTATTGGAAGTTATTTCTCTTTCATTTATTTAAAATTTTGTTAAATGTTCTGAGTTAAAGTTGAGACGTCCAGGAGTAGTTCATGAATAACATCGCCAGATGTCACAAGCAAACAGACGGCCGACAAGAACAGCAGCCATGTGCAGCCAATAGAGTAGAGTAAAGGCAGAAAGTGTATGATGGGAAAGAAAAAAGTAATGGCGGCGTCCGACACTGAATAAAGAGCAGCAAAAAACTGAGAGAATAAAAATGTGAGTGGCAGCTTATTCTATTTGTCAGTTAACTATGGTGAACATTTCTTAGGTATTTAAGCCTGTCTTATATTAACAGATACAGTAAATTATGTACTTTTGTGTACAATTGTGGCGGAAAATCTATATGGAATTTTTTTTTTTAAAAAAATATCCATGCCATAACGTAATTGCAAGTGCTAATAGTATAATGTTTAAAGCCTTAGCAAGTTTTACTTATAAATTATTCAGGCTTGATATTCGGTAGATATATTTTATGTGTGAAATTTAAATATGTGGCATTACGAAGCCGTTAAATGAGTAGTGGTAATTGAAACCATCTTACCTGGTAACATATTCCTAGCAGAACTGAGGTTGTTGATGACAACGCTAGAGCGTAAATTCTTTAAACTGATTATTAACGACATAGAACGTATTTAGATTGAATAATGGAGTTATAACCCGAAATTTGATCGCTATGTGCATTTAAAGTGTTTTGGCAAACTCTGTCAATGAATGGGAACTATTCTCAATTTAGACAAAATTGAATTTAAGTTAGATCTATTGATACATTAAGTGAAAGACTTGATTAATAGATGAAGTGATTAATTCAGTTCTTGTAAGAGGCATTCTGTAGATTGCGTAAAAGTGGTAAATATGCAATTGTTGTGAAGTTGTATATGAAGTGATGTATTAAATGATATTTAATGGAAATAAGGAATGAAATAATACATCTGATGTGTTAATGGCAGAAGAAAGATTTTGAATTGAAGTTTTAATCATATGGTATATTGTGTACTAAACCAAATGTAAGCCTCTCGCAATTAGATAAATGAATTATGAAATGATAAATGCAACAAGGAGATTGTATAACAATTGAAAGGAAGCAAATGTATGACAGTGAATAACTGAATTGTAAAGTGATTAGTATTTTGGAGCAACTGATAAGGTTAAGCAGCTGATAACTTTTGTTTTGAACAAGCCAAGGCTAAAGTATTTTTTCGAAGTTCTGTGCACACTTTTCAGTGAATTATTTTGAATTACGGAAGAAATTAGTCACGTGTAAGTTTAATGACGTGTTATGTGAAGACATTATAAAATTAATGGGTATATTCTAGCAGAGTCAGATTAAAACAGCGCGGGCCCCTTAGCAAATGTGAAGAAGATGCCCTTTGTTTTCGCATGATGGACTGCGGGCGCGGGGCCCCCAGAAGGCGCTGGGCCCCCAGTAGCATTTTTCTAACTCTTGCTTCGTGGCTAATCCGGTGCTGTAGAGGCTCTATCAATCTCCCTTAGCACTTAGGTTCAGGGATTCTTGTCAGAAGTACTTGCCGTCTTGACATTGCCTTCTTTTATTTGCTGTTTCCTTATAATTGTTTGTTTTACTTTTATATTTTTCATTTCTGTTGAGCACTTTTTTATTTTATTATTATTTATATATACATATATATATATCGGGATCCCCGTTGTCTTGTGGAGGATGTCTATCGGGAATCTCATTGGCACGTGGAGAGCTCTCTTTAGCGCCTTGTTTTGCATTCTCTGCAGCTTTTCAATATGCGTTTTTGCGGCATATCCCCATACAGGGGATGCATATTCCATGATCGAGCACTCCAGCTCTTGATATAATTGTAGGCCGCATCTGGGTGGTAGTGTGTTTTTGTAATTCAACACTGGATACAGTTGTCCCAGTCGTTGATTAACTCTGCGTATGAAGTCTTCAAAGTGCGGCTTCTATGTTAGTTTTGTATCTAAGGTCACTCCAAAATACTTTGCTGTGGATACCAAGGGGGTTCTCTTTCCGAAGAGCCTCAGCATCGGTCGTGGTGGGTTACGCCTGCGCATCAAATGATGGCCTGGCTGTTCGATGCATTGATCTTTATTCTCCACTTCTCCATCCTCCTCGATGTCTTCAGCACTGCTCGGAGGCGGCGACCCACGAGGATCCGGCAGCGGGACGCAGTGAATCATCGCCGTGTAGTCGGCGTATGATGCAGCTGGCGTGTTGCCGCATCAGATTATCCACTGTGTACAGCCTGTAAAACACCCCAACACACTGCCTCGAGGTACCTCGGCGCGGATGGGTCTTGTTGTTGATTTGGTGTCACCTATTTTCACTCTGAAGGTTCTTTGCTGGTGGTAGCTCTACAATAACCAGAGATACGGGCCTGGAACTCTAAGTGTGGCCATTTTATAGAGCAGTCCTAGGTTCCAAATGGAGTCAGGAGGACCAGGCCGCAGTAGTCTCATGCGTTGATAGCAATTCCTCAATGACCATCAGAGTTGGTGCGTAACTGAATAGACAGGTCGGAAGCCTTTTTGCTCTGCTGGTATCATGAATCCGTCGCGTATGTGCACTTGCAGTTGCTTGAGTAATAGCCTCTCGAACAGTTTGCTGAGATTAGGTAGGAGGCTGATTGGTCTGTAGTTCTGCGGGTCTGCTGTGTCTTTGCCAGGCTTAGGAATTGATATGATCACCACTCTTTTCCACGCTGCCGGGTACACTTTGATCCGCGCGATCTTGTTGAATAACTATACCAGCTTCACGATGGCAGCTGTTGGTAGTTTCTTCAGTACCCTGTTCATGATACCGTCGTGTCCCTGCGCATTGTACGGGGGAAGCTTCGAGATCTCCTCCCGTAGGCCATCGACGATTAATGGTTCCATTTCATTCTACTACGCAGTTGTCTCGGAGGTACCGAAGGAGGTGGTGCCTGACACTCTGACAGTCGCGTTTGTCTATTGGCTCCGCGATGGGTCTAATGTTTCCCTCAAATACATCCACCAAAGTGTTTGCTTTGTTTGTTGGCTTACAGACAAGACCATTCACTCCGTTCAGTGGTGGTATTTGGATGCGACGTCCAGTGAGTTGCTTGGTCTGCTTACAAGCCGTGCCTTCTTCGACTTGCAATGTTGACACCTAGACTGCCCACTGTTGGTTTCGGTTTTCTGTTACTCTGTCTCTGATCTCCCGGATCAGGTGATTTAGTTGTCGTCTGTCCTCCTGGTGTCTTGCCAGAGACAGGCTGCCCCTTTCGTAATTGTAATCATCTCCAGGATGTCAGCTGGAAGGCTCTTCAGCTGCGCACCACTCCGTGGTGGTGTTGCAGAGTCGGCTGCTGTTTTGATGTGGTCCGTGAGTTTCTGAAGCTCGACGTCAATATCTTCGTCAGCCTCCTCCCCGTGAAGCTGTTCGGCCAGGTTTATTTTGAATTGCTGCCAGTCTGCCTTTTGATATTTTTGCCCTTTTTCAGTGTTTCGTTCTGCTTTTACGTCTGGTACTTTAAGAATCACTGGTTTGTGATCTGATGAGAGGCCGTTTACTACTCTGGCTTCCAATAGACCTAGAATATCCCTCGCGATAGCGACGTCCAACACAGCACGGTGGCGGTTGTTTCGTGGGGTGTGTGTTGGCACGTCTGCTGCGAACACAACACAGTCGTGTCTGTTTGTCGCTCGTAGCAGCCTGCGCCGGCTAATGTTGGTAGCCCTACTTTTACACATGTTAAACTGAGATCACGTTGACGGGTCCATCGGAAGTCTCCACGACAACTCCCGTGGCTTCGATGGAGGTCATCGCCGGCATCTTTATCTGGTAGTGTAGCAACGTAGAGCGTATCAGGACGGCCATTCCTCCTTCGGCTGTAGGGCGGTCGTACCGGTACACCCTGTAGTTCCGCGCCAACAGCCTGATCTGCGGTTTAAGGTGTGTCTCACAGATGAGGCATATTTATATGCCTTCATATAGAATAAACTGTCTTAATTCTTCCTGCTGTTTGAAGGCTCCATTAGTGCTCTCCATGAACGTGAGACTGTTTGCATGTCTAAACCTGTAAATGGTTGGGTGTCTTATTTTCGGTTGAATTTGTGATTGCATTCACGATATTCTGTTGCAGGCTTTCCAGGTGGGCCATGAGGGTGGCCATATGCGTCTTCTGGAGCAGGTGAGTGACGCTGGGATGGTCTTCCTGACTTATCCTGTTGACTTTGGTTGACTCCAAGTTTGGTGGATCGGCCGGAGGTTTGGGCCATGGTAGTGGTTGTGCTGTTAGCTGTTGTCTGGTGGCTGGGCAGAACTGGCCACTCTGAAGTTTCAGCCGCATGTGATGGAGGCTTTTGGATGTCTGTGATTTTGCTGGTGACGGATCGCTACGCGCCCTCACAGTAGGGCCAGTGCTTGTTTGGCAGTGGAGCATCCCCTTCAGGGAGCCACATGGTGTCCACCACAGTTTGAACATATGGGTTTGTCTTGCCCCCTCTGTATTTCACATGCCTTGCTGCCAGCTGTGTTCCGCATTTCAGGCAAATGTGTCGAAATGCCTGGTAGCGATTACACTGAGGAGGTCCTTAGCTTGAACGCATCTTCTCAACACTCACTGTCAATCCAGCTAGTCTACGGAGATGATATATTGTGCGATTTTCCGGGCTGTCCACTACGGTAATCGCATACAGGGGCATTGAAGAGTTGGTACCCGGCATCTTCCATTTGCGTTACTGATAATGCAACATAACCACTGTTTTCCAATTCGATCTTGTGTCAGTTTGGGGGATGACATCAGCTGGGTGTACGTCATTTGAAGTGAAGTCTGCAGTCTTCTGCTGGCGTTCAGTTGGCTGTTTGTTGTTCTCCTTGACAGCACGGGTATTCGATGGTGGCACCGTGACAGCTGTGAGCCGCAGCCCCACTTTCTTGTTGGCCGTACCAGCCTGTGACCTTTGGTCGACTGTGCGCTTGGAAACGCTGGCGAAGCTGCCTCCCCCCTCCAACGCCACGCGACGCTAACCCTCCAAACCCTCCGCCGGCTGGAGCTGAGGGTTGGGGACCAGCTTTGGATACCTCCATCCGGCAGCAGGCCGGGGAGCGACTGACTGATTGTTGCTGGAGTGCTTCCCTCCGCTGCTCGGGTCTGTCATCCCACTTGCTACCTGGATTGGCGCGGTCTCCCCTTCAGCCACCATGTGGACAGGCCCTAGCATATCCTCCCTTTCCAGCGCAGAGTGGACTCGTCTTTGGAATGCGTTCTCCCTTCCGCAAGTAGAGTACTGTGTGGATGTTGAAATATCCTTATTCACTTATGGCGTGGTAGAACCAATATTCAAAATGTCGGCCGGCGCGGGTTTATTTTCAATCATTGTTCTGTTTTTTTTTTTTGTTTTTGTTTGTTTTCATAACTCCGGTGGGCTGATGGTGGCGTCACGTACGATTTGCAGCTGGAGTATTCTCGTCGCGAAAAAGTTTAGCGCTTTTGCCAGCAGAAACCGAAGGTAAAGTTGAAACCCACTCTTCGCCCTCTCTACCGCAAACCTTGCTGTGAACGATACAGTTAATTACCATATCTGCCACTTTTCGCTTTCGTTCTCTGCTTGGAAGATAGATCTTGAGTTCATCAGCTCTCAAGGGCTTGATTCGCTTAATATAATTGCGATCAACCAACAGCGAACGCGGACCATTACCAAAGTTACGAGGAGTTGGCTCCGATAACTGATCGCAGCGGTCATACATCCTTCCGGCATGACGGCAAGCTGGCAATCCGGTACTGCATTATAGCGTAAAAATTGGCTCCTCCTAACATTGTGAACCATTTAAAATTAGCTTTTTAAATTTTGTAGTCTACTCGGCACATTTTTTTATTCGTAAAGAATTAGAATATACTTAAGAAAACAAAACTTATTGCTAGTTATTTCTGCGTTCTCTTCTTTGCTTATCCCTAACTTCCAGCACTACCATTTTTCAGTCTCTTAACAGCGAGGTCTTTAGAGACAGGAAAGGATGGGGGGCAAGGAATGGGAAGGAATTCGACCATGGCCTTTTGAAGGAAGCATCTCAGCATTCACCTGGAGTGATTTTGGGAAACCATGGAAAACCAAATTCTGGATGCCCGGACGGGGATTCCAACCACAGTCCTCCCGAATGCGAGGTCAGAACGCTAACCGTTACACCACCACGCTCGGTTTATCTTTCAAATTCCACATTTGGCCCAGTACAATTTTAGTCACGTCGGTGACTTTCTGGTCCACTATGGTCAATCGTTGGTCTATCTCCTTGGTATACTTCTCTAATTTGTCCATGACATACTGGCTCTCAATTTATCTGCTATAAGTCTTCCTGCTAAAATTCACAATGGCTCATATTTTACTTTTAAATCAATTACGATTTAATTATCTTATTCTTAGTATCTTCTATATTTTGCCTGTTTAACAGTTTGCTATCTCTCGTTTGCATACTCATATACATTTTGTATTTTTATTTCCATGTTATGTTTTACTTCATTCATTTCTTGAGGTAACACCCTTCGTAAATTTTTTATTGTGTTCCTATTGTTCAGCAATATTTATATTCATTTCTTGTAACCTTTACAACGTTCTACCCGATCAAGTTTTGCTCTTATAATTCAAACCTTTTATTCATTAAATGAAATTGTTATAAAATAATACTTAAGATATGACCAGCATCTCAAATTCATCGCTATATATTGCTGTATTTTCCATTTTTACCACAGATAGGTGCCATGTTCACAGACCATTCATTATCACTTTTAATTTTATATCAATAAAAAGAAAAATCTTCTCATTTTTTGCCTCCAGCAGAAGCTTTCACCAAAGAAAATTGCTAGCCTCTTAATCAAAACTTATTTATTTATTTTCTTTTAACGATTGCTCCCAGACTTGCAACGATCAGAATCAAATAAGTGTCACTTATCGTTGACAAAACCTCACAGAACCAGGAAGGAAACACTCCGATTAAGAATAAATTTTAAAAAAAACACATACAAACCGTCTTAAAAAAAGCACACTAAACATTTTAAAATAACTTTATACCTTGCTTAGAAGAAAGTAAATATATATGGACAATATTTTATATTACTGTTATTGAAATTTTTACATTAATTAGTTATTTTTGGAGTCTGTGCTAGCTGTCACATAGCCAAGATGGAATTACTGAACTTTATTTGGTGTTCGAGGCGAAACAGGTAGTATTTTACAGAATTTCGTGAAGCAGATAGTGTTATTGCGGGAGACAGCTTTCGGAAACAAATTAACAGTATTTTAATCTGTGGCTCGACCTCGTTGGTCGTCCAGGTGTATCTCTGGCGCTACAGTGTCAGTTTGTAGGCTGCATCATGCAGTAAGTGCTTTTGCAGTTAGTATAATATCGGCGTATCATCTGTATGTTTTAGCTATGTTGAAACATGTTTCTAATATTAATTGTAGGTAAGTAATAATATGGTTTTTTATGTATTATTGTTAAACATAATTGTTTTTATCGTTTGGTTTTCTTGATTTAGCTGACACCGACTCCAAAAATAACTAATTAACGTACAAGTTTCCATAACAGCAGTGTAAAATATTGTCCATTTAGATTTGCTTTCTTCTAAATTATTTAAAAAAATTTAGTGTGCTTTTTTTAAGGTGGTTTTTATGTTCTTTTAAACAATTATTTTATTTTTAAATGTTTAGTGGCATTATAGTTTGTTTTGTATTTTAAATATGCCGCAACAGTTCTCATTGTGCGAACTTACAGGTAGCTCAGTGGTTAGAGAGCTTGCTTTCATAAAAATTCTGTCTTTGTATACACCAGCAACTTCCAGAACGGGGTGAATTGGATGCTATGTCAAGGAATGTCAGTTTATAGTTTGGTCTAGGCTGTTTCGACCTAACCATAAGATCTGTTAAAGCTGCTGCTCGATAATCGAAACATGTAACACCTGGGCATTAATGCATACCACATACACAAATCTGTTTCTGGAATATATCTGTTTGTTTCGACATCACACAGAAAATGTAGATTTTTAATTGGTTTTCCCAATCTAAATGCTTTGGGTCCAAGTTGAAATTTGAAATGCATGTTTAGACATTAGGACACATTTATTTTATGAATATTCTGCCACGACTTAAAAATAGCTTAATTGATTTTGACAGGATTTAAAACTATGGATTTTACTAAAGAACATTGGAATTTAAAAGGGGTGGGGGTAAATGGGAAGAGGGATTGGGTTTTTGTACACAAAATGTAGACTGTCTTTTCTGATTGATTTAAAGTATAAATTTCTATTGATATCACATAGAAACTGTAGGTATGTATAAAAAAGCAAATAAGGGGTGTGGAGGCGTAGAGTAGTTTGTTTTTTGTCAAGTTAGTGTGGACAGTATTTTTATCTTTGTTTTAAAGTATTTTTATCTTTGTTTTAAAGTATACATGTGCGAAAGTTCAATCGAAATCTGATAAATATGATGGATATGTATAAAGAACTTTGGAAATTAGGAGTGGTGGGGGTAGAAGGGAAGAGGGGTCGCACTTTGACAAACCAATTTAAATACAATTGTTCTGTATGTTTCAAAGTATACGTGTGCAAATATCCTTCAGAATCGGATAGAAACTGTAGCTTTGTGTAGATTAAGGGGACGGAAAGGAGCAGAGGGGTTTGGCTTCTCTAAATCAATTGTGGAGAGTATTTTTCTGTTTGTTTTGAAGTATACATGTGCATACTTCCTTCAAAATCAGATAGAAAATATAGTGTTATATAAAGAACGTTGACAGTAATTAAATGGCTACAAAGGGGGATAGGGTTTGCGTTTTTATGAAAGTAATGTGGACAGTTTTTTTTCTTTTTCTATTTGTTTTAAAGTATACGCATGTGAAGTTCCACCGAAATCGGATTAAAATTTGGGTTTTTCAAAAAATTAAGGGATTTAAAAGGAGAACTAGAGTAGTTTTTTGATTTTTTGGTCAGTAATCTTCTCCAGAAAAAATAAATATAAGTGCCAATTTTCATAAATATCGGTCAAATGGTGTCGACTGTAACTTTTAAAAAAAAAAATTAAAAAAAAAAAAAAAAAAAAAAAAAAAAAAAAAATTAAAAAATGAAGGGGGTAGCAACTGGGAGATATGTTCAGTTTTTGCAATCCATAAGTTTATTTTTCTCTTTGTTTTATAGTAAAAGTGTGTTAAGTTCTATTTTTAATCCGGATAAAAAGGTGTGTTGTATAAAAATAATAGTCCAAGAGCCGTGAACGCCAGACCAACGTCATAGTATAAAGGCTGTAATTTTTTCTGCGCATGTACACTACAGCAGGTATGGACGTTTTGCTACTATGAACCTAGAGTGGCGGTGGCTTTGATAGATAACAGGAAGCGAAGGTGTATAAAATTTGATGCCTAGTTACGTCATAGTATAAAGCGTGATTTTTTAAATATATTTTCTACGGGATATTATTAGAAATCACGTCATCTGTTTCCAGACACTTTGCGTGGCGGAAACTCCCCGCCAAACACCTTCAAAGGTTAATAAAATGTAATTATACTTACGTCATAATATAAAATCTGAATTTTATATATATTACTTGGGAAACTATTTAAAAGTGTTTCTTAAATAGCCAGACAATTTCGAAGGTTCCAACACCCTGCCAGACATAGTTCAATGCCTACTGTAGGGGCGAGCGCGGAGGCAATATATATGTAAGAGTTGGGATTATTGGATAATCCAATTGTGTTGTAATTATTTATGTATTAATAATAAATTGTTAATGAATTACTTAACATGATTTTAATGTTAGTAATACTGTTTTAAATTAATTTAAATTTAGATATTTTATTATAATTTTATTGTTTGTTACAAATCTAATAATTACAAAATTGTCTCAGTAATAAATAAATTGATAAATAGTTTATTGATATTCATAGTAAAAGCTTTAAAAAATTTGGAATATGATTTATTGAAAAATATCATTGGTTTTATGTAAATACGAAATAGATTTATTTATTGTCATCATTGTAGTCGATACTTTCAATAGCGTCACTACTACTGCAGTCCGTGAATTCATTATTTTCAATATCGTATTATTTATCAATTTCTGTAAAAATAATGAGATTATTAATAACTACAAATTTACGTTTAATAGTTCGAAATAACAATTAATTACGTTATAAATTTTCAGTGAATCACTGACAAAGTTTGGTGGCTGATCTCCATCGAACCATTTGAAATAATACTCGTTGTCTTCCCATACCCAGCCATTATTTTCTGGCTGATATATGCTGGGATTTTTTAAGTGAGCAGATAGTGTATATATGTAATTTGCTAGTAGAAATTGTTGTAATAGTTCACTTTTACAAAGTTGTTGATTGATAGCATCGAAGCTCCGTAATTTTTTGAGATCAAAAGATTCATTGATATTTGAAACCGTGTATGTGTCGTTGAATATCTGGAGATGGACAGCGTCAGCATCAATTATCCCAGCAAGACGTTATGTATAAATTTTTGTATAATTTCTTTTAAATAAATTGTTGTTCGTCACTACTTTCAAATAATGCAATATCTCCAAACTTTAGAAAAGCTGCTTGACATTCTTGATTCGTTTTCAATATTTTGTCAGATTTAATTTTCCTATTCTAAAAAAAACCGCAGGATTATAATCACATCCTGTGATTGCATGAAATCCAGGCAGGCTTTTACGGATACATCCTCCCAATTGTGCGAGAATCTTTGTTAAGTCTACATATTTTAAATTACTTCCAGTGCCTGCAAGGATCCAAACATGGGAATCATTTTGTAGGTGATGTATATGGCCAAGCATTATTTCGAAAATATCAGTATCGATACTTCTGATCACTATATTTGCTTGGTAGTCGATGTTACATGCATGATAGATCCCTTTGGTATCTGCTTCTTCATGTTCTGGGCATGATAATTCATCAACATTTGATACAACGCTATTGGATTCATTAACAATGTAAGAATGACACTGCCCGAAATTTATGTGGATGATTTATTTCCAATGAACGGCACCATTTCATCAGTGACTCAAAGTAGGATCAAGAAATCAACAAGAGCCTGTTTATTAATTCTTTTATACAATCAGTCGGTTGAACTTGATCAGGCCCGGTTATAGTGTATTGCATTTGTGTTGATTCCAACCGGTGGGATCGTTCATAATATTTGATCAATAGTGTAAAATAGTGATCGAATAGCACGTCAATTCTCTCATGCAACTGAGTAAACATTTGTAAAAAAGAATTTGACAATATTTCCAAATGTTGTTGGAACATCTTTTCTAGTGTGCAACAGAATAAAAACATCAATTATTAGTACATCGAAACGAGGTGGTGGCTTATGCTGGATCTCTTTTTCACACTTCATTAAGGCAGATTTATTGGTCTTGCAAATAGTGCCATCTAAATGGCACATTGTCAGAGCCACTGGAGTAATTGGGTAAGATAAAATTTTTGAAATATCTGCATATAATCTATCAAAATTCCAACCATACGTCCAAATAAATCTCGTTGAATTTTAACATCTTTAACTTTACCACCATGGAGGAAGGAAATATATGGAGACGACGCAAGCGACCTTCACCACGCAATGAAGTGAAGCCGGGCGGAGAAGGAGTGGGGGGAGTGGGGAGGCATGGCCTAACACATACAGACACGGCGTATATGTACAAAAACCTCAAGGGGACTCTAGAATTAACGTAACGTCCCAATCTGGAGATGGATTATTTTGTAACTCGGTGAGACAAATAAAAAGTGAAGAATAATTTTTTTTGATACCATGCTTAGTTTTCGAGATATTCTGTCTCAAATGTGAAACGGTTTTGGTTGAAATTCAGAAGAAAAAATTGGTCAAAGTCAAATTTGATGACGGATTCTTATTTAAAAAGACGAGAGAAATAAAAAATAAAGAATAAAATTTTTCGATATCTTGCCTAGTTCTCGAGATGTACTGTATCAAAAGTGAGGTGTCTTGAGGTGAAATGCAGAAGAATAATTTCGCAAAAGTCAAATTTAATGATCGATTCTTATATAACACGACGAGACAAATCAAAAATTAAGAATAAAATTTTTCGATATCTTGCTTAGTTTTCGGGATATACTGGGATTGGGTTGATATGCGACCTGGACTAAAAATTAATTCTGCCAAAGCCACAATTAATTACATGGTGGACATGCAGAATGGATATTTCAGTTGTTTTTACTACCACTTGTGGTTAGGTTGAAATGAGGCCTAGACCAGAATAAAAATAGTTATTTTGTTACCATACATCGTAAGCTAAATTGGGAATAGCTGGAAGTGGAAGTAGTTTCCATCGCTATACACGTTTTGTCACTAACTTGGTTCTCATGAAATTACTAACAGTAATAGATTAATTCTTTTTCCCTTATGGAACATCAAAACCATTCTGGTACCGACTGTAATTAGACCTAACCACAATCTCCATTAAATTGCCGTTACAGAATCAAACTATGTAGACATACCCACACACGCGTATTTGAATCACAAACTGTATTTGCGGTAACATCGTTTGCTTCATCAAGATTCCTAGATTGCATAGCATAATTTAACACATATAATTTCATCATACAGTATAAACTACAACGTGATGAAGGAAAGCGCAATACTAAATTAACTGAACCGCGATGTAAAACACACCCCCTTTAAATCTCATTTTCAGCACTCGTTAAAAAGTAATGCTAGTCTATTACGTGAAAAATAGCAAGGTATGCTGATTTTCTACACTACACCAACAAAAATTTCAGAACAAAGTCATCCCATTGAGAGCTATGACTAAATATTTATAGACATGCGCCAAAGTTTACAATTCCAATTGACCACTTCAACAACAGTTATTAGAATACAACATACCTATGAAATGATATTCCAGGTTCTTTCCTCTCTTGTCTATTTGTGTAACCGTATGCGATACAAGATGACATTATAAAACACTTATGTACATTACAAAATGAAATAATCAGAACATCAGACACAGAGTGAACTCGGCAATTGTTTGGGTTACAATACCGCTGCTGCCGCCATGCGGGAGAGTTTAGAGCCTGCTTCACAGATTTAACGTCACTTCTCCTCCATATATTTCCTTCCTCCATGTTTACCACCTACTTTAAATTTCTTCTTCTTTTGATATTCTTTGGAAAAAAGTATCGACACAAGTTTTTTTTTATACTTCTTTCAAATCTGTTTATATCTGTTAGACATTCAGAAATGAACGTTTTATGTTTACAATCCCCATTTTTTTCAATATTAAGAAGAAACTCTTCTACCTCACCTGATGTAGCTTTACCTGAAGAAATTTAATTAATTGCTTTATGTTATTTTGAATGCTACATGTATTCAAGTCTGCTAAAAAATCTTTGTCGGTTTATAATCCTAAATCATGAAAAAACATTACTTATCATTGTTGATCTCACATCATGGTTTCGGGCCCATCGTTGACGTGCCGAAATTGAATTGGTGGTCTTGAAAACGGTTTGGTGGTCATTTGATTCCAAAGCAACCCAGTTTGAATTCTTCATATAAGACAGGATACGTTTCTGCAACTTTCAGCAAATTATCGTAGTATTTAATAGTCTATCGAGCATAGTTTTGTGGATTACATTTAAAAAAAATATATTTGTAATTTTAGGCAATACTGATTTAAAAAGTTCGAAACCTCCTGTCCGAATGCTCCTGATAGGCTTAATTAATTATGTATAAGATTAATGTAAATAAAATAAAATTGTGGAGTTTTGCCACAATCGCCATTTAGAGTTTGTTGTTTATATATTCCGTAGTCATTCATTAGTTCCTTCAGTTATTCAATTTCTAAAATTGACATATTTATATTTTTGTAAACTTTTTACTTCTTGTTTCAAGCCATCTGTCATTTTTTTTTAATCTGTAAAAATAATTTAAAATTTGTAGTTTTCCATCAAGAAATCCTTTCTATGAGCCATTTGCCAGAAAATTACTTTCAACCATTATATTGGTTAAGCCACAGTCATCTATGATTTTACCTACTGCTTTATAATAAGCCATAATAATGTGAAACGGCCATAAATGTATAAATAAATTAATCAAATCTATGTTTTTCCGTAGCTTGGATTTGAAAGGCTAGTTTTGCTATCGCGAGATCGTATGTAACTTGTACGTAAGGGTAAATCTTCAGCTATTTTTTTTTAGTTTGATTCACGGTTTCTAGAACTATGAATGTAATAGTAGGTGATGCATTTATTGGATTCAAATAAGAATTAAAATCAGTAGGAAGTATATTTTCCATTTCATCAAACGTTCAGTGTAAATCATTTGTCGTCTTAAGTATTTTGTCGTTTTAGGATAAGGAATTTTTTCTATAGATAAGGCTTCAAAAGTACTCCTTTTTCTTTCTTTCTTTCTTTTTTATCTGCCAAATTTTCTTAATTATTTGTAACTGGTGTTATGGCTGTTTTGGATTCTTCTGTAGTACTTGACTCAATCCCTACCGTGTCGTGTAATGTATCCTTAACCACTTCTTGTTTCTACAGAACGGTCAAAATTGTCATAAGCAAGGCCAGTACAAAATTTAGCTGATTTTTTAAATATTTTCGGGCATAAACTAGATTTTACGCAGAAGTATATGTTGTTTCTGTTTCTATTTCTTCAACTCCTTGATAACTTATACAGTGTCCATATCTCTTAATAATATCAACAATCTTTCTGTTACATGTTTAGCTTTTTAAAGTCATACCCAACATGATGTGTTGTACTCCGGAAACAACATATTGACAGTAAGAACGAACTTGACGAACACACTTTAAACTATTTTTCCGTCTTTGGTTACAACCTCCAAGAAGAGTAAAAGTCTAATAATTTTTGTGGTAATGATACTTCTCCTGATATTAAATGCTGTACAGAAATATTCGTAGTAGGTAGTTTTTTTCTTCTTTATTTTTAGTATTAAGTTTCTTAAAAAATAATGCAACTTTTTGTAAAATATTTTCTGTTTCTAATGTTCAAATACTGTATCATCTATAGCTTCCAGATATTTAGGTACTAATATTTTTTTTGTTATGGACGGTATAAAAAATAATGTCTTTATGAAATACTTTCATCTTTTTATTTTCCAAATGTTGTGTTGTATAAGTGGTGTTTATTTTTATTGAGTTTTCTTCAAAAAATTCTCCAATAAATCAATAAAATAATTCATGTAAATAAACTAACAAATAACATCGTCCATTTCTCATTACATCTTCCTTTACGGTGCAACTTATTTCATTAAAAACTATTTGATGATATTGTCGATGGTCACGCCAAGCACTTTTATTAAATCTTTTGCTAAATGAAAATATTTTATTATGAAAATCTACTCTACATTCAGTATGATAATATAATTTTGAGCCAGAAATATTTTCTAATCTGTTTAATAACTCGTTATACTCTTCTCGATATTTTATGATGGGAGTTACGCGAGATTTAAATTGTTATATCTCAGTTTCATGAGGCGAAAGCATTTTTCATGTGTTTTTCTGTTACAGAATAAACAAACAACATCATGTTCATCAATACTATTACTTTTTAGGTAGGAATATTTACTTCCGAAACTGAATCGTTATTGTCACTTTATTTCTTCAAATTGTAAAATGTCATAATTTTCTTGAAAATTTTGAAGCTGTGGTTCTATTGACTGAAGAATTACAGTTGGTTCAGTTATTGGTAAATATTCTCTACATAGAGACTGTGAATGAAGTTGCTCTTTGGTCAAATCTGGTAGCAACTATGAGTCTAGCGATACATTATTCATGGATGTACTTACCGATTTTTTTTTAAATTAGTTTTTTGAGAACTTGTAGATTCAGAAGTTAAATATTTTTCATGAGTCCTGTAAATAGTTCGTAACATTCTCTGCGATAGCCACTTTCCGTATACTCTGTTGGTAAAATAATGTCCTTAGATTTCAGGTTATATTTCCATCTTAGTTCTTTAATTGTTTGACATTATTTCAATGTCTCCACAGAGAATAATAATATTTTGCCACTGCTTTGCTTACACAAAAGCACAAATTAATACGTCACCTACTACGATATTTTTTAAAATTGAATCAAAATTATTTCACACAACTGTACAAATAAGTAATAAAACAAATGCTTTACGATCATGGGCGTATCCAGCGAGGGGCAGAAAAATTAAGTTGGCTTCAATACACTTCGACGAGTGAAGAACTGGCTTAGGAGCACTTTGTGAGAGGAAAGATTGACTAGATTATGCCTAATGAGAGTGCATCGAAATTTCATGAAAGAACACAGTGAGATATTGAGAAACAAAGTTATTGATTTTTTTTTACCAATCCGAGACGATTAATGTTTACATAAACTATAACTGAATTAAGATCCTTAGATTAAGTGGTTGGATTGCTATTTTAATCAATAATAAAAATAATTTCCTCAATAGGTCTGAGTTTCATTTCGTAAGAAATCGTCATGATTCAGTCCTCCACACAACTTCCTAGAAACCAATATGAGTTCCTCCCCCCCCCCCCCCAGCTCAAATCTTGCCCCCCTCTAGCTCTGATCCTGGATAAGCCCTTGTCTACGATCAATCAGAGAACATGTATTCAAACAATATCTGTACAAAAGATGCGTGACAAAAGACGCAGTACATAAATAATGCCTCAGCGCTCGCCCCTACGGCTGACATTGAATTATGTCTGGCAGTGTATTAGAACCACCTGGCTCTTTAGGAAACACTTTTAAATAGTTTCCCAAGTAATATATATAAAATTCAGATTTTTTATTATGATGTAAGTATAATTACATTTTATTAAGCTTGTGTATGGCTATAGATGACGTGATTTCTAATAGTATCCCGTAGAAAATATAAAAAATCACGCTTTATACTATGATGTAACTAGGCATCACTTTTATACACCTTTGCTTCCTGTTATGTATCAAAGCCACCGCCACTCTAGGTTCATAGTAGCCAAACGTTCATACCTGCTGTAGTGTACATGCGCAGAAAAAATTTCAGCCTTTATACTATGACGTAGGTCTGGCATTCACGGGCTCTTGTTCTATAAGCGATTTAATGTGGCGAGGGAGTAGTTTTTGGATTTTTTTGGCGGAAATCTTCGTCTTGAAAAAAATACATGTAAGCACTTTCATTGTAATCGGTCAAACGGTGGTGACTAGTTTTTTTTTATAAAGAACGTTGACAAAAATTTAGGGGGTGGGGCTTTGGCAGGCCAAATTCAGAAAGGATTTTTCTCTTTGTTTTAAAGTATACATATGCAAAGTTTAATCAAAATCAGATAAGAAATGTAAGTTTCTATAAAATTAAGGGGTGTAAAGGGAGAGATGTGTTGGTTTATTATTTTATTTATTTTTTGGCCAGAAACCTACACCATGAAAAATTAAATGTATATGCCAACTTTTAATGGAGATCAGTTAAATGGTGTCGACTGTAGCTTTAAAACAAATAATACTTGTAAAAGTTAAAGGGGTGGATAGGGGGAGAGGGGTTCAGTTTTTTCAAACCAAAATGTGACAGTATTTTTCTCATTATTTTTTACTACACATGTCCAAAGTTCCATCGATATCGGATACAAAAATATGGGTTTGTATAAAATTAAGGGGTGTAAAGGGGGAGAGGGGTGGTTTTTAAAAATCTTTTAGTCATAAACCTTCTCCATGAGAAATTACATGTAAATACCAACTTTGATGGTAATCAGTCAAATGGTGTCAACTGTAGCTTATAATAAAGAAATAAATTAAGTGGGTGGACAGGGGGAGAGTTCTGTCTTTTCAGACCAAATGTTGAAAGTATTTTCTCTCTGTTTTTAACTATACATCATGTCCAAAGAGCCAGAGATATTGGATAAAAAATGTGGATTTGTATAAAAATTAAGGGGTGGAAGGGGGTAGAAGGTGTGGTTTCTCAATGAAATTCATTTGGGACACTTTGGAGGTATACCCTACCCACTAAAAATATTTCATTTAAACCAGTTCAAAATTGGAAAAGATATTTCTGAACATAGGAAAAAAAAAAAACCAGACAAATCGAAAACCTCATTTAATTAAAAAATTTTTTTTAACGAAATGTATTTTTACTTCAGAAGAATACTTTAGCAATGGAAATTAATACTGGCTTTATTTGTAGGATGTATATTTAAACAATTATTTTCCGTTAAAGCACATGTTTATCTTTCTTTTTTATAACACAACCAAAACAATTGAATTACCACCCTCCTGTTGTTTATATACAAACAAATCGATTCTTGTTTTAATGATACAAACTACTACATACAATAGCAGCCCTGTTGCATTAGACCCTATTACAACTATAAATATGTACATAAAAAATTACATTATTAAATGTTTTGCTACACTTCACATCGTAATTTGAAATTCATGTCACTAGTAATATTTTTATGGGGACACTGGCTTGTAGAATTATAGTCACATTATAATAACAGCTAATAAATTAAATTGGTTGGCCAGAAAAAATAAAATATTTTTGATATATTTATGGAAAAGAATCTTCTAACTGTGTATTGTTGAAACAAAATTATGAGTTTACACCGTTTCCACGGATAGAAGGTTCGAACTATTTTCTCGAATTTGAACAATGATTATTAAAGTTTTTGTACGTAGCAAAGGCATTATAGCACTGAATTAATTTTTGAATACATGTTACTATGAATATTTTTTTCTCTTAAGTTGCATCTTTATATTGGAACATTTTATTTGTAAGCTATTGTGTTTATTAGAAGTTAATTCCTTAATCTTTTTGTTGCATTAAAGTTGAGCAATAATTTATTGCTAGTCATAATTTTATCAATTTTGTAAGCTTAATTTTGTGCGTAAAATTTTTCTTTGTTTATTTTGAATTTTTGTTTTGTTTTTATGAGATGTAGAAATTTAATATATCATAGAATTTTGAATAAGAAACAGAAAGTGTTGGAACAGTTTAATGATATGTCATGTGTTTTCTGTGTAGGGAGATATTAGATGTGGAGTATCTCAGAGTTCTATATTGGGACCACTATTGGTTTTATTTTATATAAATTAATTAACTACCCTGTATTAAATCTCAAATTTGTCCTATTTGCAAATGATACATTTTATAGGAATTAAAAGTACCTAAGTTTTATTTATTGAACATTTTTCAAATCATGAATTTGACCTTACTAACAATTTATATTCAGCTAATGGCTTGTCTTTGAACTTAGATAAAACTCAATACATGTGATGCATTAATTTTCAGACATTAACACCAGACAAATACATAAAATTTGCAGACTAGTCCATTCAAGAGGTAGAGAGCCTGAAACTTGTAGGTTTGCATATTAATCAAAATTTAAATAGGAAGGTGCATAACTCTGACTTCCTTGAGGGATGTTGGGTGCAGCCACATTTGAAATTTGTAAAATTTCATCAATAAAACAGTTTATTTTGCTTGTATTCAGTCCTTTAAGCTATATTCAATAATATTCAGAGAAAATTCTACTTACAGAGACAAAGTATTTTGAGCCCAAATACCAGTAATAAGAATTAAGTGTGAGGTTTACAGTAGAACTTCATACAGATAGCTATTTATGAATTTAGGGATGTTGAAATTGGAAGTGGATTATATATAAACATTAATGTACTTTGTAGTCACTAGCTACATTATACTTGACAAAAATAATAAAATACGCAATTCTGATATTAGAAGTAAAAGTGATAATCACAAGTATTACAAATCAGTGTAATTTGTTCAAAAAGGAGTCCAATCATAAGGAATATAGATCTTAAATAAGATCCCTACACTTCATAAATGTCTAACGGGTAATAAATAATATTGAATTCAGGAAAACGTTAAAAGAACTTTTAATTGACAATTCCTTCTAATTCATCGAAGAATTTTTTTCTAAGACATCTATGATAAAATGGAATTAATACTTTGTGTAAATGTAGTTCAAATAATTTATGTACGCATTATGCTGTTGCAGTACATATTCTGGTGTATTCATCTATTTTGTTAAGCAATTGTTTAGTAAATTGACAACTTTCCATTTCCCATAAAGCCAATCTTTTATAGTGGGATATATGGAAAACAAATGTATTGGATTGGATTGTAAGCTATAAATGCAAAACTTTTAAAGTTTGTTTCAGAAGACTGTTATGATGAATGAAACAAAGGTCCTTATGGTAAGTCCCACAGTAGTGCGACTGGTCTCTCCAGAGCATAAAATAATTTATGGTGATAAGATCACAATGCAGCTGATATATTGTTTCTCAACGTGACATAGTAATCTGATTTTTTTTAAATTTAACTTTGTGATTTCATAAACATTCAAACAACTAGACTATACTGAAATGATAAATGTGTAGTACAATTGGATAGTGATGAACGGTTGGTTTATAGTGGATCTCAGTATTTCTTGAAAAGCATAATTATGAAGGGATAGTGAATCTCTCGTATTGGAAGGTTTCCAGCAGATAAAAATGTCTTAAGATGGTATTTAGAGGAATGGTGGTACTTATTAAATAACATTCCTAATATTTTATGATAAGCTAAATAATTGAACTATATTTTTTGTAAATTTCAGTTCAGTCTTAAGTGATTTTATTTGATGATAACGTTTCCTATCACTCATTTATAAATTTTGATAATTTATTGTAATTTCAATATAAAATTATTGATGATATTACTGTCAATTTTGTAATGATAACAAACATTATATAAAAGCCAGTGGCAGTGTATTTAAAGTTTTTAATCTAACTGAGTTTTTTTTTATCGGAGTCACTTGAGTGTTTTGTAGAAGGGCCATACTGAAAGTCATTAGGAAGTCATAGTAAATCATTAATATTTTAACAGCGTGATTGTAGGGTAGGATTCACATACTGTACACGACCTTTTTATTTGAGATTGTGACGTTTGCTGCTATCATGTGATCACGGGAAATATTTTTAAAAAAGGCGAATAGCAATGTTTCGCTTCCACAGCGTGCTGTTATTGAATTCAATGCTAAAGTGGAAAAATCAGCTGCTGAAATTCAGACTTGAACATGCCTATGGAGATCTCTGTACGGTCGCCAGGAGTTAGGAGATGGGTGAAACATTTCGAAAATGGGAACACGAGTATCCAAGATGAGTATAGAAGCGGGAACAAAAACTGCCTGCGTGGAATGCAACAAGGAAAGAATTGATACTATTATGAGAGTAGACAGGTTCATCACTGTGAATAACATCGTTACAAAACTTGCAGTAGGACATAACGTATGCAGGAAATAATTCAATGCTTAGGTTATCGAAAGGTTTGGAAAGAAGATCAACCTTCAACAGGTTAATACGTGTCCGCATACTTCTCAAGCAACTAGTATGAAGATCAGGACATTTGGGTGGGAAACTTCTACAACCTCCATACAGCCTCTGATTGGCACCCTCCGACTACCATCTTATCGTTTCTGTTAAAAAGAAAGACATGCGTGACCAAAAGCTACGAGATCGTCGAGGATATTCGGCAAGCAGTGCGTTTATGAATGCGGTCAATTGCAAAGGAGTTTTGTCGTAACAGAATTTTCAAACTTGCGGAATGATGGAAAAAAGTCTGCAAAAAATTCTATATTGAGAAGAGAAAGATAAGTCTGTAGATTAAGATGATATACTTGGTTGGCTTGACTTAAAAATAAAATTTTAGATTGTTAATAAATGTTGCGACTTTCAGCATGACCCTTGTAATGTGAATTTTGAGTTTTATTGAAATTTAACCATTATTATTATTTTTTTTGTTAATTTCAAGTTTATTATTTTAAATGATTTTTTGGTCTATAAATGTTTTATTCTAATACTGTAAAGGAATGTTCCCATCAATCAAATAAAACTAATTTCCAAGACAAGCTAATTGCTAAGTCTACTTTAAAGCTAATTTCTCATTCTAATTTTAAGTTAACGTTTGAGAAAGTTTACGGTAATTTCCATTAAAACCTTTTATTCATATTCAACTTGGTATAAAAAGCTGACAAACAGAAAAGTTGTTTCTTTAGCAATAATCGAAGGCAACTTTCTGACTTTAAATAGTTGCGTGAAAAGTGAAGGAAAAATACTGGCCGAAGATATACTGTTTCAGCCATTCCTAAACATTGAATACGAGATGGAACTGTACCTATACAAACAGCCACAGCTACCGGTACGTTCAACTTGAAGATACCATACGACGTTTCCTCATCAGTTTAAAGACATCGAGATCTTCTGGACTTTCAACTTTGTTTAATAAGTATTTTTTTAAATTAATTCTTTTCTAGTATTTGTCTTCTACAGGGTAATTTAATATCGTTGTTGCTTTCTATTTTTCTAAACGTTTTGTATCATTAAAAACCTCATCAAAGGACACAGGCTTCTCTGACATATTTAGCAAATACAAAGATCCTTAGCTAAATGTTGTCTTTGTTTCAATTGACTTGTGACAGACTTAATTCTTCTTATCTTAGTTATAGATCTCTCTTTATGACTTCTTGCTATTCAACATTTTACTTTTTAGGGATAAAGAACGATGTCTGCATTTCAGGTTCCAGTACTTTAATTCTTTTAATTTATACTTTGCCTGACGGTATTTTTGTTGCATTGAGTAGAACGTATCAGTTCTAACATTATGGCGGTTTATATAATTACGTAATCTTTCTCGGCGTTGAGAATACAAATAATGTTCTCGGGTGACTAGCCGAGTTATAGGAGTGTTATCATAATCACACGATATTTCGGCGCTCTGAGATCATCGGCGCCATCTTCCGGTGAAGTGAGGTCAGGAACGTTGTTTCAATTGACTTGTGACAGACTTAATTCTTCTTTTCTTAATTATAGATCTCTCTTTATGACTTCTTGCTATTCAACATTTTACTTTTTTTAGGGATAAAGAACGATGTCTGCATTTCAGGTTCCAGTACTTTAATTCTTTTAATTTATACTTTGCCTGACGGTATTTTTGTTGCATTGAGTAGAACGTATCAGTTCTAACATTATGGCGGTTTATATAATTACGTAATCTTTCTCGGCGTTGAGAATACAAATAATGTTCTCGGGTGACTAGCCGAGTTATAGGAGTGTTATCATAATCACACAATTTTTCGGCGCTCTGAGATCATCGGCGCCATCTTCCGGTGAAGTGAGGTCAGGAACGTGCGAAGTTACTACTCACTCACTCACTACTCGCTCGACTCGACTCACTCTCCTCGAGAATGCCGCCCAAGAAGAAGTCCTTTCCTAACCTAGGTGCCTTGGACAGAATGGCAGAGGAGACGAAGAAGAATCCGCCGGCGTTCTGGCCAGCAGCACCGCAGTTCCGGTCGTCCGCGAAAGCTGGCCCAGAACTACCAGAGATGATGGACACAAACGTCACTCTCAAAGATGAGAGGACAGAGCAGCTCATCCAACAGCAACCTACTGATACCCTTGTATCTACTGACGCTCCGTCACCATCACCAGATTCTTCTGCGCCACCGTCACCTGATTCTCCTGAGTCACCGTCGCCCGACTCTCCTGCATCGGTCGTCCTTTCGGGCCCGGAGCAGGGTCCCGTACCTCCGATCTACATCAGCTACACAGGCAACTACTGGACACTACTGGCCCAGCTGCAGAGCACCATGAAGCTCCCCATGTTCAGCTGGCCGGACCACCTGGGACTGAAGATTCTGCTGTCCTATCCCGCAGACTTCGAAGCAGCCACACAGGTGTTACGGGAAGCCTCCCTATCTTCTGAAATCATGCTTCCAGGCCACAAGATGAAGAGGATTGGCAACAACATGCCGAGATCAGCAGAAAAACCACCGCCACGAGAGTTGGTACAGTGCTTCAGATGTCAAAATTTCCGACATCTAGCCATCGACTGCACGACACCAGCAAGATGTGTCCACTGTGGAGGCGGCCATTATGTTGCAGAATGCACCCAGCGTCGCGAGGACGCCGTCTGCTGTAACTGCGGCTCTTCACACGCTGCTTCCTATCGCGGTTGCAGAGCATGGAAGCAGCAGCGCAACAGCAAGAAAAGAAGTGAACGAAGTCGGCTCCATACGCAGCCCGCAACAAGCCGACAAGTAGGCGGCGGCTGCGACGTCGAGCGAGCACCTTGCCTGCGCGCTGGGCTTTTTTTTTTTTTTTTTTTTTGTCTTTCTGCAAGCCCCGCTACCTTTGGTAGCTCTGCTTCTTTGTGTCAAATTGTATCTGTTTTCTCTTTTGGTGGTGTGCACTTTGGAGGGTAAAACCCTTATCAGGGGGAAAACCTCCTTGTTGTATATACAGGACAGGATCTGTGGTTAGGTATATTTTTATTTTATTGTATTATTCTGGTTGGTAAAGTATACTTAGGGGGACTTTATACTTGTGCCATCTCTTTGGTTTGTAGTTCCCAACGTCTCTTAAGTTTTCTACTGACTGCCTTGTTCTGGTCATGTTTTCGTGGAATCTTTCAGTTTGTTGGAAAATAGCCGTATGAATCCTTGGTATGTTTGTCCAATCGTGGAGGTTGTCTATTCGTGTATATCTATTTGCTTTTAGTATTATACGTAGGCTTCTATTCTGTATTATTTGTAGTTTCTGAATGTGGACGTTACTTGCCGTCCCCCATACTTCACATCCGTAGAGCATGGTTGGTCTAATTATGGTTTTGTATAGGCGTATTTTTGTTTCTAATGACAGTTCCTTACTGTACAGAATCGGATATAGGTTCATTAGAATTCCTAGGGTTTTTTGGCACTTATCCTTGATATGGTGGTTGTACAAGAGTTTTGAATCTAATATCACTCCTAGGTATTTGTGCTTTTCTTTCCAGGGGATTCCATGTCCTGCGAGTTGTAATTGTGTGTCCGGTTTCCTTCGTCTTTTTGTGAAGAACACGGCCGCGCTCTTGTTGGCGTTGATGCACACTTTATTTGTTATGCACCATTTCTCTACTTCTTGCAGTTGTCTCTGCATCTTATTAATTATTGCATTGAGTTGACGTCCTGAACACATAGCAGCTGTATCATCAGCGAACTGAGCTAAGGTGATTCCCGGAATTGCAGGGAATTTGTTAACGTAGACTTTAAAACATGGTGGTGATATGACTGATCCCTGTGGTACTCCCGCTGTCATTAGTCGTTTTGTCGATCTCTGTCCTTTTACTGACACGTAGAAGGTTCGATTTGTAAGGTAGTCTGCTATTATTCGTATGTAGCACTGATCTATCTGTGTCTCTTGTTGTAGCTTCCTTAACAGCATATCGTGCCAAACTTTATCATATGCTTTCTGGATATCCAGGAAGACCACCGCTGTTGACTTGGAAGTGTTGAAACCTTTGCTTATCAATTCGGCCATTCTGTATAGTTGTAGCGTTGCCGATAATTTATCTTTAAATCCAAATTGTTCCAGTCGTATTGTATGATTTTCTTCAAGTTGTCGAGTAATTCTTGTTTTTAGTACCCTTTCATAGATTTTTGATAGACTGCTGAGCAGGCTGATTGGTCTATAATTGGTTGGGTCTGTATTTGCTTTCCCTGTTTTGGGGATGGCTATGATTTTGGCCGTTTTCCAGTTTTTTGGGAAGTAGCAGTGTAGCATACAGCTATTTATTATTCTTGTTATTAACACTATTGCTTTTCTTGGCAGTTTTTTAAGGTGCATATTTGAGATTTTGTCATCTCCTGGTGCTTTGTTGCTGCTAAGTCGCCTGATGATTGTTTTTATCTCTGTTGGCCTCGTTAGCTCAGGGTTTACTGGATCCTCACACTTCCTGATGTTTTCGGCAATTTGCTTGGTTTCTTCCTCTTCCCGTTGTTGGGCCATAGTTAGTTGTACTTCTGGTGTTGCATGTTGTGCTTCAAAATGGTCTGCTAAAATTTCTGCCTGGCTCATTGAGTCAAAGACCGCTCCATTCGGACCCATGATAGCTTGGTTGCCTGGTTTTCGTTTTTTAAGTGCTCGCACTAGGCTCCATGCGTCACGGTGTTGGAGGGTTAGTCGGGACATTTTGTCCTCCCATTGTTCGGTTCTTCTTTCCTGTAATCGTTTCCTAATCTCCCTGGCGAACCTGTTCATTTCCCTTTTGTCCGCTGGGTCCCTAAATCTCTGCCAGCGCTTCCGGTGTTGGTTCTTAAGGTACTTCAGTTCTTCTATAAGTGCTGACCCTTGTTCTTCCATTTTTGTCTCCATTACCGTTACGACTGAGGCATGTTTTTCTGCTTCTTTAATAATTTTTGTTAGAGTATTTATTGCTTTATCTATCTGCAGCTTATTATTTAATTCCATGGTGGGACAGATATTTTGTTGAATTAAATTAGTGAATCTATCCCAGTCCGTCTGTTTAAGGATTTTCGGGTTTTCTTGACTGCTTGCCCACTTCCTGATTTGTAGCAAAACTGGATTGTGGTCCGATGATAGGTCATTTATGGTTTCCAGATTTATAGTTCGTCTTATATTCTTTGCTATCACTATATCCAGTACATCTGGTTGTTGTCTTGCGGAGGTAGGAATGTAAGTCGGTTCCTCGGGGCCCATAACTGTTAGATTTAGTCTTTCAGATATTTCTATTAATCTTTGACCCTTTCCGTTTGTGACTCTACTATTCCAAGCCAGATGTTTAGCATTTAGATCGCCACCCAGTATGCCCCTCTCAGATATTGACATGGCACTATTTAAGTCATTCTCTGTAAGTTGTTTCCGAGGGCTTACGTATGCGGCGATAAATGTTACTTCTCCATCTATTGCATTGATGCTCACTGCACTGGCTTCCATGTTCTCAAGTTCCGGCAAAGTTTTTGGTTGGTGCGTGAGGGTTGATTTTATCAGGATTGCCGTGCCCCCTCCCCTTTGTCTCTCTCTGTCCTTTCTGTAAATTTTCATGTTTGGTATTCGGAAATTGTCTGTGGGTTTTAGATGTGTTTCCGTTATAAGCATCATGTCCACTTTCTTCCGTTTTAAAAAGTCAATGATTTCTTGTTTCTTGCTTTTTAAACCATTTGCGTTGAAAATATATACATTGGTATCAAGTAGTTTCCCCTTCTTATTAGCCATTAATCTATCATTTCGCTTAATCCTTTGATTATTGCGATGATTTTGCCCCAGACACTTGTGGCTTCTTTTATTTCTTTTAGTGTTGTCATAAAGATGGAGATTGCCTTTTTAAAACTCATGCTTCCAAGGATGTCTTCCATTTCACTGAGATCCTCCATAAAGGTGTTTTCTTTTTGTCTTTGATTTCCTCTGCCTCTTCCTTTCTCTTCTCGGTGTTTCTGCAAATTTTCTTTTTGTTGGTTTGTTTTCACCTTATCTGCATAGCTTCTTCCTGGTTCCACGTTCCCTTTGTTTTTGTCTTCTGACTGCTTTGTGTCGCTGTCACGGATAAATTTTTCCTTCTCCTGATTTCTTGTCTTTCTAGTGTCCTTTGATTTGTCCTCATTTTGGACCTTCGCTTTGATTGGTCTCAAAAGGGCCTGGTATGCCTGGCATCCCTTCCACGAGGCTGGGTGATCCCCCTCACAATTTACACATTTTGCCTTCTCCTGATAGCTCATTTTGCAATTTTTTGTAGCGTGCCGTCCCGCGCATTTTACACATCGACTGGGCATTTGACAATAATTTGCGGTGTGCCCCAGTCTCTGACATCGATGGCACTGACTTGGTCCCAATCTGGATTTGTAACTCTCCACACTTACTCTAGTGTATAGTATTCCTCTCATGTTGTATATTTCCTCGGACTTTTCTCCGGGATTTAGGGTTACACAATAGGTAGAAAGTGGAATTAGGTCCCTTGTATCTGGATCTCTCTTTTTAAATTGGTGTACCATTTGTACGTCGAAACCATAATTAATAAGTTCAGTTTTGATGATGTCCTCTGGAGTTGTTGGTGGTAGCCCCTTGATTACCACCTTTAGCTTTTTGTCAACTGGGGTCTGGTGAGTGTAGAAGTTTATTTTCTCTCTCAAGAAGAAACTTCTCACCATTTCATAATCTTCCATGGTCTCAAGATGGTACTTTAGGCTGTCTCCGCGGAAGATCACTTTGAGTTCTCCTGTAATGAAGCTTTTTATCTTCTGGTTTAGTGCTAGGAAGTTCCCTATTTGGTAGGTTACAATTGGTGGTATCCTTGGAAGTGGGGGTCCTTGTTCTTCTGTTTCTTCTTCTTGTCCTGATTGTGACGCATCATCCATGTGCTCCTCTTGGTCTCCATCGCTTTCTTCGGAGTGGTCTGATAGAACTGCAAATCTGTTGTCCAACTTCATCTTCTCTCGAGAGTTTTGTCGGATTTCCTGTACCTCTCTTTGTTTATTTTGTGCTCGTCGTCTTCTGTCGTACACTGTTGTAAAGTTGAATCCTTCTTGCGGAACTTCGCCTTCTTGTCCTATACTAAACTGTTTTCCAGTAAATATAAATGCTTGTCTATTTGACTGTTCGTTCTGTTCTTGTGTTGTCAGTTGAGTATCCTGGTCGTTCTCTTCCTCCATCACCTCACTGTTTTGTTCTTCGTCGTCGGGTTGTTCTTCTCTCCTTACCCCTGACATGCCTATGGTGGGGGTGTTGCTCTTGTGCCTCGTTGTCACCGTTAGGATTCCCGGCAACAAGAGCAACCCTAAACCTCAGCGCCCGCGGGATACTACCCAGTGGATAGTCCCTGAGACACAAATTTCCCTAACAGCTAGGAGGGCAGTTAGATGTAGGTTATTGCCAGGCGTAGTTTCCTGTACCAAGTTTCCTGAATCAAGTCCGTCACACGTTAGCCAAGGTTGTTGTTCTATCTTGAGCGCTCGATAAACACGTCCGTTCGCTACGAGATATCAACTCGGAATGCCTGCCGAAATGCGCGCGCTGGGCGCTGAGCCATTCTCACTCACTCAGACTGAGGAGCTGGCTACAGGACGTTCCATATCAGGCCCGCAACGCGGACGATCGTCATGTCAACGGCTATAACTGATGCCGACTTGTCGGCAGTCGACACAGCAGAAGGTGACGATATCTTCATTGAAGGGAATCGCGAGCGAGACGGCCATGTCAGCCGCTTCAATCTGAAGCGCTTTTCACCAAATCTGGACAAGCTGCAGCTCAGGGACTTCATGCGGAAAAATCAAGACACCTCCTTCACTCTCTGGGTTTTTAGTGCCTGCATGAACTATGGCTGATCCATTCCAGACAGATGGACGGACTGCAGTACTGCCCTGGCCTTCCAGGGAGAGGAAGATCCAGACGTCATGCTAGTGCATGACGATGCTGCGGCAAAGGGGCACAAGCGCCCGGACGCCCTGGAATCCATTCCACTGGTTCTAAGGGAGGATTTCTGCGCGAAGAAACTCTTCCGAAAACTAAATGGAAGACGAAAGAGGCTGCGCAGGAAGCAGCAATCAGCGGCAACAGAGGACTGGCAGGTGGCGGGAGGCAAAACTGTTGCCTCCACATCCACAACGCTGCAGACTCCAGGGACAGAAGCACCAGGCTTCAAAATCCCAGAGCCTCCAGTGCAAACCAGCCCTCCGAGGGACGACGCAGCGGCAGACCAGGCAGCTCCAGCGTCGCCCACGCCAGAAGATGAAGAGGAAGAGCCAGCACCAACCACGGAGCAGGGTCCTGTCCAACCCGTGGTGGCGGCTTATGAGGGAAACTGGGGCAGCCTGTATGTACAGCTCCTGCTGGCTACTGAGCTGCCTCTGTTCTGCTGGCCTGTCGAGGGAGGCCTGCAGATCCTGGCCTCGTGCCCCGCCGACCTGATGAGGGCCACCAGCCTGCTGAGCGAGCAGGGCATAGACTGCAGCATGGTGCAGCCCAGTCCACCGAGTCAGCCGCCGCCTGTGGCCGTTTCAGCACTGCCGAGAGAGAGGGTTAGGAAGGCTGCCAAGAAGAGGCCTTCCCCGCCCGAACTCCGGCAGTGTTTTAACTGCCAGAACCATGGACACCAGGCGAGCGACTGCACCCAGCTGCGAAGATGTGTCCGGTGTGGGGCGGACCATAAACTAGCCGACTGCACCACGGCCAGAGAAGAAGCAATCTGCTGCAACTGCGGCCGAGGGCACGCGGCCTGCTTCTCTGGCTGTGAGATCAAGAAGGCTCTTCGGGCAGGACGCCGCTCGAGACCAGCAGCGGCGACACACCGCCGCCAAGAAGCCAGTTCAAGACAGCCTCCCCACCAGCACAGACCGGCGGACAAGCCTGCGCGCGAGCCCCATACGAGGCCCGCTGCGCGCCGCCAAGACCAGCCGAAGACAGCTCCTGGGTCCATCAAGCCTGGAACTCAAGGGTAAACAACACAAAAGGAGACTTGCTCCTGGCGCTAGCAGAGAGGCGCAACATACAGGTGCTTGGCCCAAAATCAGCCACACACATCCCCCACAACAGACGTCACCGACCAGATGTCCTGGACATGGCCATTGCGAAGGACATCACACGACGGATAAAACTCACAACAATCAACGACCTGTCATCCGACCACCAACCAGTTTTGCTACAAATCAAGAACTGGGTCCTACCCCACAAAACCGAGAGAAAATCCAAAGAAGTGGACTGGGACCAGTTCAGTAGAATAGTACACAACCAAATAAGAACGACTTTTAACTTGGGGACAAAAGAAAACATCGAGGAAGCCATAAACCACCTAAACACCGTGGTAGCGGAAGCAGACAAGAGAGCTTCAATCACCACAATCCGCCCAGCAGTCATCGATGACCTACCGCCAGATATCGAAAACATCCGGCAACTAAGAAACACGGCTCGCAAGTTATGGCAGAGATTCCGGGACCCCCAAGATAAAAGAAGATACAAACAGTTATCAACAGAACTGAGAGGTCGCATGATAGAACACAGGGCAGAGAAATGGGAAACCAGGATGACAACACTCACCCTGAATAACAGGGATGCATGGCAACTAGTGCGCGCCATTAAGGAGCCCAAGGAACCGAACATTGCAATAACTGGGCCAGCAGGGCCAGTCTTCCTCCCAGTGGCCAAGGCAGAGGTGCTGGCGGAATATTTCGCCAGCCAACACAGAGAGGTAGAGTACGATCTGACCGAAGCAGAAGCACGTACGGCAGACGACATAACAAATACCGCACGCAACATCATGAGCGAACATCCAGAGGACGAGCCCGAGCTAACCACACCAGGAGAAGTCCGAAGGATAATTAAGAAATTGGCCAGTAACAAAGCCCCAGGAGCCGACAAGATATCTAACATACACCTGAAGAAAATACCAAAAAAAGGAATTGTGCTGCTAACCAGAATAATTAACGCATGCCTAATTCAAAGGCACTTCCCAGACTCATGGAAAATCGCCAAAGTGACGGCCATCCCAAAACGAGGGAAAGATAAACGAATACCAGCTAACTACAGGCCAATAAGCCTACTCCCCTCCGCATCCAAGGTGCTGGAACGAGTACTGCTTAAACGGATCAAAGACACCTTGGAAGCGGAAAAAACAATTAGAAAAGAACAGTTTGGCTTCCAAAGCAGAGTTGGAAGCGCAAGCCAGCTCCTCCGATTAACTGAAGACGTGTCACGGGGATTCAATTACAGTAAGTCGACGGCGGCTGTGTTCTTGGACATCGAGAAGGCCTACGACAAGGTGTGGCATGCCAACCTAATCACTAAGCTAAGAACACAGACGTCGATACGACATTGCTACGTTCAGTTAATCGGAAGCTACCTGGAAAACAGAAGGTTCTTCGTGTCAGTGGAAGGGCAAAACTCCTCAACACATGCGATACCGGCCGGAATACCGCAAGGCTCTGTTTTGGCCCCAATACTTTTCTCAATTGGCGTTAACGACATACCGACACCACCGCATGTTAACATCGCGCAATTTGCGGACGATACAACGGCATACGCTACGGGTAGGAGACATGATCTGAACATCAACCACCTGCAACACGGCCTGGACCAACTAGAGAAATGGTGTCGCATAAATAAGGTCAAGATAAACCCAACAAAGTGTGCGGCCGTCTACTTCACACGGAAGAGACCAGAAATCAATACGAAACTGACTATCATGGGACAAGAAGTCGACTGGTCCCCAGACACAAAATACTTAGGAGTCACCATAGACAAAAAACTACTGTTCAGGAAACATATCCTAGATAGAAGAAGACAGGGCACCGCGATACTAAACAATCTGTTCCCTATTCTCTACAGCCAACAACTAGCCACCAAAACAAAAATCAGAATATACAAGTCAGTCATCCTTCCCTACATCCTCTATGGATGCCAGGTGTGGGGAACGGCTTCCAAAACAAACATCGACCAACTCCAAAGACTCCAAAACCGACAGACGCCCTACACGACCAAGCCGGCGTAAACCGGATCTACGTCGAGATCTACCGGCAAACAGAAAAATTCTACCAGCGAGTTGAACAAAACAGAGAACAGGATGAAAGGCTCCATACCCTTGGCACAACCAAACCAAGGCACTGGCACAAATACAAAGTACCACTAAGCATCATATATCAGCCTGAATAGAACTGATATGACTGTAAGAAAACTGTAGGGGTTTTTCACATAAGGTCGTCTCTGACGAACCGTAGTCATGTTTTCCCCTCAATGAGTAATAAAAAGTGTCCCCAAAATAACCTATCCTATACAGAGAGACACATTAAGTAGTGTTGCCCCGGCAACGGAACTTTTTACACAAACAAGCCGTTGAGGCACAGACACATAAAAAAAAAAGCTCCTGGGTCCAGTCGGCAGCCACCCGGCCGCCGAGAAGGTCGACCTGCCGACCACTGCCGTTCCGGACCCAGCGACCAGCTCACGGTGGTGGTCACGCTGCTCACGCAGCTGATCACCGCCCTGATGCCACGTCAAGAACAAGGAAATATCAGACAAACCCACAAATGATGACTTTGACAAAAAGCCATTTCCAAAAACCCAAAACAGACAGCAGTCAAAGGGTTTTCCCTGGTACTGTAAAGACAAAATGGCGCAAGCCTTTTAGATGACGCTGACGCTGAGCCATTCACGCAGACCATCTCAGCGAAGCCACCCTCACGCAGCCCGGTCCAGTGCTTCAGGTGCCAAAAATTCCGGCACTATGCCAGGGACTGCACTGAACCGGTCAGGTGTGTCCGCTGCAGAGGAGGATATATGCTTGCAGACTGCAAAAAACCACGGGATGAGCCAGTCTGCTGTAACTGGGATCCAGGCACGCAGCATCTTTCCGCGGTTGTGACAAGTGGAAGCAGCAACTTCGCAAGACTCGTCCAAGGCTCCATACGCAGCCCGCACCAAGTCGGGAAGTGTGCAAGACACGCCCACAGCAGCGGCAGTCGAGCAATGGATCGCCAGAGCAGCATCGAGTTCCTCTCCACCATCCAGCAGCAAGACAGAAGAAGAAGTCGGAGCCTCATAAGTTCGATAGAGCCCACACCAGCCACTCCTGCAACTGCCAAGACCCAGGACAGCGAGAAGACCGACTGGATGCCCTCATCGACTTACTCAAGAACCTCGTCAACCACCTGGCTTCAAAGGAAGACTTACGAAACACGCCGCGGCAGCCCTGAGGTCACCACAGCAAAAACGGATGACCATTTCTGAGATGGCAGATGCGCCGGCACTCCATCTAGTGAAGAAACACCATTCGAAGACGACATCTACAGCCAAAATGAAGACACACCGACAGCGAAGATCTGTTCCGTCCAAATACTTGGAGTCAATGCCTTAGGGCAATATACTCCACCTTACACCAGCTCAATGGTGAGCTGTAACTAGGCTGACATGGCATGGCTGAGCCATTCGCTGCCGGGCACCGGTAGCGAACACATCGCTGCGAGCGGTGCCTCCTGAGGGGGAGCACCGCATAAGCAAATTTTGTCGTCAGTAGAGACGCGACGACATTGCAAATTTTGTCGTCAGAGGGATAGCATCGCGATCAACGAGGTGCTGCCCAGAGCCGTTGCGGGCCTTCGTCGTATTCGCGCCATCGGCACTCGCTGCGCAATCTGCTGCGGGCCTGATAGGAAGCCGACGAATTTTTCCTCCCCAGTTTTAGGGTTTTACCACCACACGGCCCACTCCCGTGCGGAGTGGAACCCCCTGGTGCGAGTATAGGGTTGTTCTTTATTACTGGAGACCCAGCGGTGTTAACGAGGTGATAAGACAACACCCCCTGCAGGTCCCAATGCACGGGATACATCGACGGCCCTTGCGGTAGAATGGCGTCGGAAATCACCGAGAGCCCAGCGTCTCCATCTGATAACGAAGGCACCCAAAGTGCTTGGGAAACAGAGACATCTAGTGGAATGGAAAGCACGCGCCGCGTCGGCCTCAAATGAAAAAACCAGGAAAAAAACCATGCACCAAATCGCCAACCCAGAAAACTGTACCACACTCATCAAAGGACTGGCCACCACTAGTGAACAGGAAAAGGCCAATGAACCGGAAACTAACGCAGCAGAAACAGACAGCTCCTACGGCATCCGAAACAGCAAACCGTTTCACAGGACTCGTTGTTGACCAACCAGGAAACATTGAGGATGAAATCAACAGTTCCAGACACAATGAAGAACAAACCGAGACAAGCCCTGCTCCGCCCAAGGAGAGGCTTCCACCAATCGTAGTAGCTACACCTATGAACTACGCACAGGTGGTCAAGAGATTAGCCAACATGATGTGCAAAACCCCGAGGGCCCACTCACGCGATGGAACCACAAGTTTCTACGCAGAAAACAGGAATGATTACAAAGTGATGGAAAGCTACTTTAAGAAAATCCAGCTACCACATTTCTCCCACCAACTCCCGGGCGACAAACCCCTACAAGTTGTGGTAAAAGGTCTCCCCCGCGAAGTGACCTGTGGAAGACATAACTGAGGACCTAACCCTGAAAGGCTATGAGGTCAAATCAACATACCAGTTCCAAAAAAAGGATAAATTAACAATGAAACTCACACCCATGCCCATCTACTCAGTAACACTGGAACCAAAGGCCAAATCTGATGAGATCTACAATGAGAGATATATACTACACACCAAAGTCCAGATCGAAAGGTACAAACACGGTAATGGGCCTCCCCAATGTGCCAAATGTCAAAGGCTAGGCCACACACGTAATTACTGCCACCTGCCACCCAGATGCGTAAAATGCGCTGGGCCGCATGAAACCAAAGACTGCAAAATAACAAGAGACCAGCCAGCAAAATGTGCCAACTGTAACGGGGAGCACCCAGCGTCCTACCGCGGGTGTGACACGTACCAAAAAGCCTTGAAACCAATCAGGCCACCCAAGAATGATGGGAAAGAAGACCACGCCAACAGCGACAAAAAGCAGAAAAACTCCCGTGAACAAACACAGGAGACTGGAAAAAATGACAAGAAAGGGAAACCCACCGATAAACAGCCCAAATCAGCCCATGAAAAGATTCAAAAGGATCCAGAACCAACAAGCCCACGCGCAGCCCCAGAGACCGGAAAGGGGAAGCACGAAGCAGCACACAGCAAGGAGAGCAGTAGCCACACGGACAACACAGGAAACAAAAACAAAGAGAAAGAAAATACAACCGCAGAATGCGACGATCTTCCACCCGAAAGGAGGCACAGGAAGAAACATTGCAGACACAAGGAAAACACAGATACAAACCAGAAAAGCCATGACGGAAAATCCTTTCTAAAAAAGATGATGAAAATCATGGAGAAAATAAACAAAGCAAAGGGAGACACGGAAAAACTTTTCGCCCTCATGAAAGGTGTGCTGTCGATACTTAAATAATGGCAGGCCACCAGGTACGTCAAGCAGACCTCAATGCAGTGATATGGAACGCCAACAACGTAAAAAACAAAAAAGTAGAACTCAAAGACTTTACACGGCGCAACAAGCTTGATGTAGTGCTCCTGACGGAAACCTTCTTAAAGCCTGCTGACAAACTAACCATCTCCGGCTATCAAGTCTACCGGAATGATAGGATAGGCCAACCTGGTGGAGGAACGGCGATACTGATCAGGAAAAAGTTAGCACACCAGCATATTCAGACACCGACCCTAATCAGCATGGAGGCCACAGCTATACGGATCCACACCAACGAGGGTCACATTGTACTCGCAGCAACCTACCTCTCTCCGAACAGGGCCCTACATGAAGCCGATCTTGACGCGCTGATGGCGACGGGAAGAAAGGTTATTATCGGCGGGGACTTAAACTCGAAACACAACTCATGGAACTCGAGAACTAACAACGCAAAAGGGGAACGGCTTCTAGAGCTAACCGGGAGAAGGAACCTACATGTCCTAGGTCCCAAAGGAGCCACCCACATCCCGCACGACAGACGCCGACGTGGCGACGTCCTCGATGTGGTCGTCGTCAAGGACATCGCCCGAAGAATAAAGCTGCAGACAATAAACGACATGTCCTCGGATCACCAGCCGGTCACCATCAAACTAAAGAATTGGATCCTACCCTACACTGCAGAAAAGAAAACCAAAGAAACGGATTGGGATCGCTACACAAGAACCGTCCACAACAGAATAAGGACAAATTTCAATGTACAAACCACAGACAGGATTGACCAGGCAATCATCCACTTCGATAGAGTGGTGACAGCCGCTGACAAGTCCTCATCCATAACTACAGCACATAGACCAGCAGCAAATACCGATCTCCCACCCGAAATCGAAAACATACGCCACCTCAAGAACATCTCTAGAAAGCTGTGGCAACGCTTCCGGGATCCTAGGGACAAACGTCGCTACAAGCAATTGACCCTGGAACTGAGACAACGACTGCACGAACTAAACACAGAACAATGGGAATCCAAGATGGCGCACCTCACCCTGCAAAACAGAGACTGCATGGCAGTTGGTACGGGCCCTCAAGGAACCAAGGGACCCAAACACAGCCACTAAATGGACCCGACGGACCAGCCTTCCTACCAATGGCAAAGGCAGAGATTCTGGCTGAACACTTTGCTGCACAGCACACTGAGGTTGAATATAATCTAACTAGGGCAGAATCACTGACGGCGGAGAACATCAAAGAGACGGCTGAAGCAATATTATCCGCTCCACCCGAGGACGAACCTGAGCTCGCCACACCTGGGGAAGTACGAGCAATAATCCGGAAACTCAACACAAACAAGTCACCAGGCGCAGACAAAATTAGCAACATGCACCTAAAGAAACCTACCAACAAAGGGCCTAGTCTTGCTAACAAGAATATACAACGCATGCATGCTCCGTACGCTACTTCCCCAATAAATGGAAAATCGCCAGGATCACAGGCCATCCCAAAACGCGGGAACGACCAGAGACTTCCGGCAAACTACAGGCCTATTAGCCTACTCCCCTCCGCCTCTAAGGTATTTGAACGGCTAATTCTAAAGAGAATAAACACCAGCCTAGAGGCTGGAAAAGACCATACATAAGGAACAATTCGGGTTCCAAAGCCGTGTCGGTAGCACCAGTCAACTTGTCCGATTAACTGAAGACGTGTCCAGGGGATATAATATGAGTGGCTCGACGGCCGCTGTGTTCTTGGACATTGAAAAGGCATATGACAAGGTGTGGCACTGCCAACCTGATAACAAAGCTAAGAACACAGACGACCGTCCGCCATTGCTACGTTCAGTTAATCTGGAGCTACCTAAGCGACCGAAGATTCTTCGTCTCCATCGACGACCAACGATCTGACACCTACCCAATCCCGGTGGGAATCCCACAGGGAATCACCCCTGGCGCCTGTTCTCTTCAACGAGTACGTCAACGTACGCACCGGTGGCGCCAAGGGTAAAAATTGCGCAATTCGCGGATGATACTACCCTGTACACAACTAGGATGCAAACACGAAGTCAACATAAACCGCCTGCAAAAGAGCCTCGACCTTATGGAAAAATGGTGCAGAATAAACAAAATAAAGGTAAACCCTTCAAAATGTGCAGCGGTGTACTTCACAAAAAAAGGCCATCACTCAACAAAAGACTAAAAATCATGGGAAAAGAAGTGGAATGGAAAAAAGAAACCAAATACCTTGGTATCACTCTAGACTCAAAACTCCTCTTCCGGACCCATATCTTGGAAAGGAGGAGACAGGGCTTAGCCATCATTCGACACCTCTTTCCAGTACTCCACAGCTCAGAACTTTCATTATCTACTAAACTACGTATATATAAATCTGTGATCCGCCCTTTCATCCTTTATGGATGCCAGGTGTGGGGAACAGCAGCAAATAGTAACATCCTCCACTTACAGAGAGTCCGAAATAGGTGTCTGAGGACTATCCTCCGTGCATCCAGATACACATCGACAATGTCCATCCACAACCAAACAAACATCGAAACCATCCGCACAGAAATTTTCCAACAAACAGAGAAGTTCTACAACAGAATCGAGAAATTCAGAGAAACCGACGAGAGGCTCCATACCCTTAGCACAACAATGCCAAGGCACTGGCACTTCCCATCGAGTACCACTGAGTATAATATATCAGCCAGAGTAGAACTAATATGATATAAGAAAACTGTAGGGGTTTTTCACATAAGGTCGTCCTAGACGACCATAGCCATGTTTTCCCCTCAAAGCGCAAAACCAACCTTATCCAAATACAAGTGACACTTAGCAGTAGAACTACCTAGGTAGCGGGACATGCACAAACAAGCCGTTGAGGCAGCGACACAAAAAAAAAAAAAAAAAATCCAGTGACTACTCAGCCTGATCACCGAAGGTCACGCACGTTCTCGCATTCAAGACAACGTGAGAGCAGAACTGATCCACCGGAACCTACTAGGTATCGCACAACTATTACTAAACAGCGGCAATCAAAGGAACAAGAATGGTGGAAGACCAACAGAGGGGAAGACAGCGGAGGTGGCAGAGAAATATGCAACCACTCCTGCACCAGACACTCTGCTGAATTACGAGAAAGAAGACTAGACGAACTCATCGCCCTCCTCAAGAAGTTGACAGCCCGTCTGACTGCAAAAGAAGACCTGCCTGCCTCCCTGAGGCAGCATTAACGTCACCACACACAACGCGGCGTGCCACTTCTGTAAAGGAACGAAGGTCGCGGCGGCAACCACCCACTGAAGAAGACACTGACAGCCAAACGAGAAGACTCACCGACAGTGAAGATATGTCCCGTCTAATTAACTTGGAGGCAATGTCCTAGGACAAATACTCCACCTCACACCAGCTCAAATGGAGCTGTGACTAGGCTGAATGCAGCAGCAACGCCATTAACTGCCCTCCTTGGGCAGAGTAGGGTGGAGTGTTTGTCTTGCGACATTTACTCCTAGTCTTGTAGATGGATACTTGCTTCAGGTTAGATTTGTCTTAACGTTTGGCGTAGCTATTTTCAGATGATTTGGGAATTTATTGTACAAGTGAGATAGGTCCTTCATGAAGCCACAGGGCTACCAACTTTAAAACAACGTCTCAAAGATCTTGCCACCAAGTTTTATAATACAGCCCATAAATCCAACAATCCACTAATCAAGAATCTGGGAAACTATCCGGTAGGAATAGGTCCACACATAGGCTGAATGCGAACGTGCGAAGTTGCTGAGCTAGACCAGATTACCGCTGCTACCTCTGATTGGTCGGCTGTAGAACCAGTCGTAGCAGGGGTCAAATCTCGTTGCGGCTTGAATCGATGCCAAGGTGGTGTTACGGCTAGATTTGATATCCTTTTTCACATGGCATGTAGCGGACGGGCTTAAAGTCATCGCTCCTTCGAAGATGATATCCGAAAACAAAGCATTCACCATAAATTGTTTATCAAACTGATGGGTCAACACGGATCCGTTGCGAGCCTCATATTGAGCCATGCTGCCACGTAATTGGTCAGATTTGTAACCAATCGTAGCCGGGGTCCTGCCTCGTATCATCAACACATCGTTGGATAGAAGGAAAAATCAGAAGGCAAAAACTTTCCCGTAAGCTGATCATTAATGCTTGAGTAACAAATTGCTTGCTTATGTTACTACCGAACTTCCCGTTGATCTGGACGCGCCGTGTAATGCGTCCCGGTCGCGCTGTCGACGAATAGTATTGATGATTGGCGTCCAGGCTTCACTTAGCTGGTACCCGCTGTCGCAGTTGACGAGGTTAGACGCGAGACGAATTTCTACTGTTTCCGTAAAGGATGCTGTTCCAGAAGCTCCCAGTATGCGCCAGTACTCTGGTATTTTCGAAATCAAAACCATGGCCATGTTCGAGGCTGTGTTCTGCCACCGCAGACTTGTCTTTCTGCCCCAGACGAACGTGTCGTGCATGTTCTAGACAACGTTGGTGAACACACCGCACCGTTTGGCCAATGATAACACTCCTATAACTCGGCTAGTCACCCGAGAACATTATTTGTATTATGGCGGTTGATAGAAACGGGATCGTGATTTGTATTTTATCATATCATCACAAAATTTAAACCCGTAACAAAGACAAGCCTCTTAAGATTTTTCTATAAATGTTAGTTCTGTGACCTTTGGAGTAATATCTTGATAACAAAGTTATAAGTTCAAATATTTAACTATTATTTACATTACAATAAAATATGTACATGCTTCAAGTAATGGATATTAGAAGTATTGCTGAGGCAAATCGGTAAATACAGAACTAAGGACATCAGTATCGTCGTAGGAAAAAGAGGGATTAGATCCAACTACTTGAATAGTTCCTTCCTTAAACTCTTCTTACTTTGGTATTTTATATAAATATCAATATTGATTGAAGTAGCAGAACACACAATGTGTACATAAGGTGTAGATTTGAATTTGTCGTAAACAGGATGAAATATATACTAATAAAGTTGATAACCGGATATTATGGTGCTAAACGAGTTTTTAAGACTTTTGTTGGTTCAAGATTTGTGTAACATAGACTAATATATTAATATTGGGAAGCATAGTGGAAATAGTCACATTTTATGATGGCATGGGTATGTTAAGACTTTTGAAGAGTGAATCTGTTGTTGTGCAATGTTCATTGATGACCTGAAATGTGGTAGAGATAACTATCTTGTCATTTATTGAAGAATAAAACAACAAATGAAAAAATAAGAGAAATCAAACCATTTCCCTAATCATTCATGCACTTATATTATTTATTTAACTAGCAATAATATTTTGTATATGCTGCAATACTCTGTAATTTAATTTTAAAATTTAACATTTTTATTAATATTATTATTGAAGGAAACCAGTGAGAAAAATTAAACAGTAGATGATGAAAGGTTTTAAAGTGTACTGAATGTCGAATCAATGAGATACTAACGAGTAATTTAAGATAATAAATTTTTAATTTAGTATGTATGTAAGTCTGATGTAAAGAGTTAATTTGGGTTTCAGTTTTGATTTAACGAGTGTTGTTTCTTTGTGTGAGCATTATTTTGTTGGGAATTTTGCGGCTATTAAGTTTTTCTGATTTGGACAGAAGTATATTTTGATTTTAATTGAGTACCTTAGTAGTAGTGGCTTTCAACGAATATAAGGTGGGGAAAGAATTGCTTGCTGAAGACTTGAAATGTAAAAATCTTGGCATTACATTTGATAACAAGCTTAACTGGGCAGGACACATTGGACAGGTGGTAGGAAAAGGTTTCAAAATTCTGCACTTGTTAGAGAGAGTGATGAGGGATGTACGAGAGACGTGATGGAGTTTGATACAAAACTTTGGTCAGACCATTGCTCGAATATGGTAGTGTAGTATGGGATCCTCATTTTACGTATCAAATACAGGAATTTGAGAGGATGGAAAAAAGGGCTGCTAGATTTGTTTCTGGAAATTATCGCAGAATGCAATCAGTGACGGATATGATAAAGGAGCTGAAATGGGATTCATTGCAAGACAGGAGGAGGATGCAGATTAACAGAACAAGCCAGGTCGACAACACAGGCGGCACTGAACTGACAATAAGTTACGCTATAAACGCCTATCGGCAGAAACCCATCATACACAAGCTCCGTCCTCGGCAATACTATTCCGGTTATTTTTTGGGTACCCCCTCGAATGCAGCGATTGTGTTGTATCCTCAGGTGAGAGGGCATGTGTCGATCAGTGACAAAATTGTTACCTTAATTTTATATTGCCATAATCTTGTAGATCAGTAGCCTCACGTAATCGATTACATCATAATTCTTTTATAGTTTACAATACGGGAGCGTCAGTAAAGCACGTAGCTCCATTTGGCCCTCCTGTGAACCTCCCACGCCCTCTCCCCCCCCCCCTCTCCACGTAGCCTGACGTCGTTTTTTCTCTACTCCCCCCCCTCTACCCTCCTCCCTCTACCCCCCACGTAGCACGTAGCTTTTTTCACTATTGGTTTCAGAAGACATTTTGTACTGTTTTCTCTTATCAGACAATTGTAAATTAAATACGGAAATAATTAAATGACGGAAATAAATATTCACATGCTGGTGTGTGTTCTGTACCTCATTTTAACTGTGACAAACAATATGAATGAAAAGTTATGTGGCTTCGCTGGGAAGTCCCTACCCCCTCCCCCTCCTCTCCCACACGTAGTCGAGCCAACCACTCCTCTCCACCGTTCCCTAGACCAAGCCAAGTAGTTTATTGACGCTCCCTATCACATGTTTGCTTATTATGACATGTTTAATTTGTCATCGGAAGTATGATTGTTACCTCGTAAATAATTTGTTGTCTCATAATATTCATTATTTGGTTAGCTTATTTACAGTCATTCTTAGTGCATAAATTTCTCACATGTGTTCTACTCATTGTGGTGTTGTCCAGTATAAGAGTTGCCTAGAGCGAGGTATCTGGGTGTATCAGGTTGTTGCACATGTCGAGCTCTGTAGTGGTGTTTCTATCGTAAGAGAGTTAGAAATACGGGCAAATTTACCCTTAGGTTCCCGTGAATAACTAGTACGTTTAAATTTATCCATTGGTGTTTACGATCGTTAGATTAAGAAACGCAAGCTCACTTGTTATTTTCACGATGCTCAGATATATATTATGTGTCAAAGATGATTCGTGTGCAGCGTGTTTAAATCATATGATATAAATGTAAAAGACAACGTTAAAACATGTTGAGCTTGGTGTAACAGCAGCAAGGTAGTAGGTAGTTATGCAGAATATTAAAAGTTACGCGCAGTTCTGCAGTCCTGTGATACCAAAGACTCTTTGTATCAGCCTGACAAAACTAGACTTAATAACAGTCTATAACAATATTTAATCGGTAATTGGCTTCATCTATCTTACTTCGAGTTACCTTGTAAAATTATATAATCAATGCAGTGTTATTGTCGGTCATTTTTCTGCAGTTGCACAGTAAATTAAATGATTAATACCTCAAATTCAACTGTTTTTGTAGCTTTAATGGCGTAAGCGTTTCGCCTCTCATTCTGGCATCATCAGCGACGAATCTATGTTTAAATTTTACATTTAGTTTACAAACTAATTACATTTTGTTTAGCGTAACTCTAGATTAAAATATTTTCTGATTATTTGCAACTTACTATTTTCATTAGTGTTCTCTAGGTTTGTAACCACGCATCTCTGCTTTCTTCCCAAAGCACGTAACCGCTAAAGCCATTTGTATTGGCCGCTGCATACTGGATGTAAACACTGCGTCTATCACCGCTCACTTGTCTACAAGAAGGTACTGAGTGACCATATAAACCTAACAGACCAAACGCTATTCAAACTGGTAAACATACATCAACCCAACAGATAGGAAATTATAATAAGAACTATAAATAAATAAAACTAACAGATACACTAGATAAAAAATAGCAAAACATCACTTTTCCACGCAATTTCAAAACAGCCGACAACCACATTAACATGTTGTAGTATGACAGAGTCATCCTCCAATGAATATAGAGCCTGCGACCTGATATATTCAGATTAATTTTAACAATTCATTCAATGAAAATTGTATTAGTGTTATTCAATTCATAGGTAATTTATTTATGATAAACCCCGGCGGTCAAATTGTTAAATAATTTTAATTAACGCAAGATTGATATTACAAAGGAATAAACGGTGAAAATGCTAGCGGTCAGTGTAAAGTTTTGAACATTCGAATAACCGGACAACGCCGTTCACTAGCGACGCTCTGGCGGGCCGGACACAATAGCGGAGAAAATGTGCCGTTGGACGAGGCGAGGGCGTTGTACCCTTGGCCAAGACGCTAGTGAGTGGAAGGTCATCTGAGTTGGGCGTAGTGTTGCAAACTGAAAAAAACAAAATGTTTTTTTTTCAGCTTTGTGAAAAAAAAACATGAAAAAAAACCTAGCACCCGTGTTTTTTTTTCTAAATTTTGTTTTTTTTTTCAGAAAACAATATTATTTGATAAATTATAAGTTTTATTTAAGGAACTTCCATTTTACAAGTGTGTTTTAAGTCTTACTGAATCATATAATGTCTCACATAATGATTCATAAGTGTATCTATATAGGTAATATAATTTTATTCATCCTCTATGTCAGTATCACATTCACTAGTATCAGCACTACCAACACTTGTTCGATCAGTGTCGGAATTTTCCATAACTTCAGAAATACTTAAATTTTCTTTTACTGGTTGTTCTTGTATTGTACGCAAAAGATTTTGAGATTGCAATTTTAAATTGTGAGCAAAGTACACACTGTGCATAAAGACTGCGCCGATAGTTCTGTATTACGGTCTTTTAAGTTTGAATTAAAATCTGTTATCACACAAAATAGGAGCTTTACTTCTTTTCAATCGTTTGTTTACACCAACTGTTGCAAGGAAACGATTCGTAATTAGGGACCGTGCACAAACTACGTGGCTCGGTCCAGAGGGAGGACGGGTTAACTGGAAGGCAACGCTGGGCTACGTGGGAGAGGGGGGGGGGAGGTTCCGAGCCAAGCCACGTAACTTTTTTCGTAACATTTTTCACAGTTAAAATGAGGAACTGAACTCACAACAGCACATGAGTATTTATATCCCTCAGTTAATTATATCCGTATGTAATTTACAATAGTCTGACAAGACAAAACAGTACAAAATGTCTTCTGGAATCAAAACGGAAGAAAGCTACGTGCTTCGTGAACGGGGGGGGGGGGGGAGGCAAAAGCCACGTAGGGCTACGTGGGGGTTCACAGGAGGCCAAAATGGAGCTATGTGGTTTATGCACGCTCCCTTACTGACAATTTAATGAGTCAGTACCACTATACTCTGAGAGTTAACAAGTATACGAATATAAGGAAAGCCCAATTAGTAATAAAAAGAGGCAAAAAACCGTGGATAAACCCCGCAGGGGCCTGGTACGCAAGTGCCAGGTACGGGTTTGGCGAACCCGCGGTGCCCGAGCTGGAAACTTGTGAGCGCCGCAAGTTTCCCACACCGTAAACTCCTACCATGCTTCAACGACCACCGTAGGGGCGTGGCGGTGGAACGTTGTGTGCCTAGGAGAACGGGGATCTTGGCTTCATCGCCCGGATCGCGAGGACGGTAGAAACCTCTATAAAAAACCCCTCAACCTCAAGGTGAGTAACGTGCCGAGGAGGTGGATGGGTGGTGAGGCAAACCACCCGCTAGCGTACAACCTCAGGGGAACCTGCCGCACCCCTGTTGTATTGGGCTTGGTGGCGTGATACGGGGGCTCCACGTCACTCGACTTTTAGGTCCTCCGGACTCGTGGGACAAAATACCCAAAAAAACCAAAAATAATTCATTTGCCTGCGGCTTGGGCAATCCGCAGGGCCAATCTTCCGCCCAAAGAACAGGAAAGCGTGCGAGGGTTGAAAGCCCTCCGGAGAAAGAGGACAGTAACAGGAAGGGTTTTATTATAGATAACGCCTTCATAATAATGGGAAGAAAGGAGGGATCTTTTGAAAAGATCTCTCCTTTTTACATACATAAAGGCTTGGAAGGTATAGCTGGAACGCTAAAAAGTGTGAAAAAGCTGAGGAACGGGACACTGCTTCTAGAAACATCTACATACAAGCAGGCTGTCCTACTCCTTAAGTGTGAGAAGCTCGGGGAGTTCGCTGTGAAATGCGAACTCCATAAGACTCTAAACTCGAGTAAAGGTGTAATCACCTGTAGAGATCTCATTGACATAGAGTCCGAGGAACTCCTTAAGGAGTGGCGATCAGAAAATGTGGTCGAGGTCAGGCAGATTACACGAAGGGTTAACGGCAATCTAGAGAAGACTGCCACCTTCGTCCTGACGTTCGACACTCCAACGTTGCCCAAAGCTATCAAAGCTGGCTACTTAAACTTAAACGTTCGCCCGTATGTTCCGGACCCGATGCGCTGCTTCAAGTGCCAGAGGTTCGGGCATACGACGGCGAACTGCAAAGGCAACGCCACCTGTGGAAAATGTGGAAAGTCGGCGCATGAACCGGGTGCAAGTTGCACCCTTCCACAGGTGTGCATTAACTGCTCCGGGTCACATCCGGCCTGGAGCAGGGAGTGTCGAGTGTACCTTGAAGAAAAGAAGGTACAGGAGCTGAAGACGAAGGAACGTTTATCGTATGGCGAGGCGAAGAAACGGTTTAAGGCGCTTGCGCCACCGGTCTTCGCCACTAGTTTTGCCAAAACGTTGTCAGCTCCCGTCAGGAAGCAGAGTGTTGCAACACAGACGTCCGTCGTAGACACGGGCACGAGCACGATGTGCTCGTGTCAGTGCAAATGTGGCGCAATACCCACTAAGGTCCTAACACCAAGGACCGCGGACGTCAGCAGCAACACCTCTGCAACCACGACCACTAAGACAGCAGATATAACAGGTCCACCAGCAAAACAACAGCCATCTGCTACATTGGTTACAGGTGCTGGTCTCTCTGCCGCGGGAGAAGTAGCTCCAGCGGCGGATGCAGCTCCTGCAGCAGAATCAGTAAAGGCTACGCCATCGGCTAGTAGCGGATGGCAAACAGTACAGAAAGTTCGGGGTCCGAAGTTCAGACATACGGACCCCTCTATGTTCGTCAAATCCCCTTCCGCTTCTCCTCCCAGGTCTCCATCTGGCGGGGGGAGGAGGGGGACAAGGCCTCGGCGGACGAAAAATCCGCAAGACCCCGAGGCCTTAGAACAAAAGTCGTCTTCGGACCCCGAAGACGATGTAATGCTGGTGGACGAATCTGGTCCCGTTCCGCAGCAGTCACTATCGGAGGACCCACCCGACCCGGGGCGGGTGGTTTTAAATAGGTAGGATGGCTCCCATACTACAGTGGAACGTCAACGGCTTTCAGGCTCACAAAGAGGAAGTCCAACTCTTAGCACGGTCTGATCCATTGTGTCTCTGCTTACAGGAGACACATTTCAGACCATCGTACCAACCAGTGCTAAGAGGATATGACATATACCGAAAGGACGATACCGAGGGTGATCGAGCCAGGGGGGGAGTGGCTGTGTTGGTCCGAAACACTGTCCACTCTGAACCCGTTGCTCTCACCTCCTCACTACAAGCAGTTGCGGTGAAAATACACGGTCCAATCGAACTGACCGTATGCTCTATCTATCTGCCACCCAGTGTGTCAGTCGCCTATGACGACCTGGTTAGCATCATACGACAACTCACTCGGCCCTTTCTCCTCTTGGGAGATTTCAACGCCCACAGTGCGTTGTGGGGTTCCTCCACCGATTGCCCCAGGGGCCGAGTGGTTGGTAGATTGATAGAGCAGGAGGACATTTGTATCCTGAATACAGGGCAAATGACTCATTTCACCACTGCTACCGGTACGTCCTCTGCCATTGACCTTTCGTTGTGCTCCCCCTCACTCGCGGACTCCGTGCATTGGGAAGTGGACCGCGACCTTCATGGAAGCGACCACTTCCCAATATGGATGCACGTAGAGTTTGAACGCGGAAGAGGCAATAACCGACGCAAATGGAACGTCAGCAAAGCCAATTGGCCGTTGTATACCAGGTCAGTATGCCTCCGGCCTCGGAAAGGGATCACGGAGATGGTGAATCATTTTACAGCTGTGATTCACCAGGCGGCTGACGTCTCCATGCCTAAATGCTCCGGAACGCTGCGGCGAACGCCCGTCCCCTGGTGGAATGACGAATGTCGTTCCGCTATTCAGGGACGCAGGAGGGCGTTGCGCCGATTTAAGGATGCAGCCATCTGATGACAACTTAGCAGCGTTCCGTATAGCCAGAGCTAAGGCGCGTCGTGTTATTAAGGAGAGCAAGAAAAGGTCTTGGCAGAACTTTGTGAGCACTATAAACCGTTCCACACCTTCGTCGAAAGTATGGGAGTCTATCCGCCGTATATCTGGAAGGTACTCCCGCCCACCAGTGTCTGGATTACTGGATCGTGGACATGTTATTACCGACGAACGAAGCATAGCTCAGCTGATGGCGGAGAACTTTGCCTCCGTCACTTCGTCCGCCAACTTTGACCCTCGGTTTAAGCGGCAAAGAGCCGCTGCCGAGAGGCGAGAGCTGTGCTTCAGTTCGTCGAATACAGAGGCCTACAACTCCCCATTTACATCTTGGGAGCTGGAGTCAGCGCTGAACAGCGCAAATGACACTGCTCCAGGGCCTGATTTGATCCAGTACCAGATGCTGAGGCATCTTAGTAAAGTTGCTAAGGAGTACCTTTTAGATATTTTTAATCAGATTTGGACCGGAGGACATTTCCCCGACTCGTGGAAAGAAGCAACGCTTATCCCTATTTTAAAGCCTGGTAAGGACAAATTGTTGCCAGGTAGCTATCGTAGCATCGCCCTTACAAGCTGCGTGGGTAAGACACTGGAGAGGATGGTCAATCGCCGCCTCGTCTGGTGTCTTGAATCCCGAAATCTGCTGAGCCGCTTTCAGTGTGGATTCAGGAAGTTCCGTTCCACCTTGGACAACCTGATCCTCCTGGAGGCGGCAATACAGGATGCGTTCATTCGCAGCCAACATCTTGTAGGTATCTTTTTCGATCTGGAGAAGGCCTACGATACTACCTGGCGGCATGTTATTTTAAAGCAGTTGCACGAGTGGGGTTTTAAGGGTAACCTGCCCCGTTTTTTAAAATCATTTTTATCTGGTCGTTGCTTCCGGTACCGAGTCGGTAGTGAAATGTCTGATCTTTTTATTCAGGAAAACGGTGTTCCTCAAGGGTCAGTTTTAAGCGTGACTCTTTTCGCTATTGCTATAAATAGCATTTTAAGTGTTATAAGGAGGCCTATAGGGTACTCCTTATATGTAGACGATTTTTTAATTTTTATTGCATCATCCAGCCTGAGAAGCGCTGAGCGGCAGCTGCAACTCACGCTGAACAGGCTGGATGAATGGTCAGTGCACACCGGATTTCGTTTCTCTGCCGAGAAAACCCGGTGTGTACTTTTTACTCGTAGCAGAAGCCTTTTATCAGAGCCCCATCTTACCCTGAGGAATACCGTTTTACGTTTTACTGAAACAGTTCGGTTTCTGGGCCTAATTTTAGACAACAGATTAACCTGGCTACCACATCTCAAAGATGTGAAAGCCAGAGCTTCAAAAGCTCTAAATGTTTTAAAATGTCTGTGTGGCAGGTCATGGGGCGCTGATCGCTCCTGCCTGCTACAGTTTTACAGAGCCTTTGTACGGTCACGGTTGGAATACGGTTGTATCGTCTATGGTTCGGCACGGGACAGCTATTTGCGTATATTGGATAGTGTCCACCATGCTGGAATTCGGCTCGCCACAGGTGCATATCGCACCAGCCCTATTGTCAGCATTTGTGCTGACTCGGGCGAGCCGCCGCTTACCATCCGCCGGCAACTCCTCATGGTGCGACACTACCTTCATGTTGCCATAACACCTGGCAGTCCCGTGTACGACATAGTTCTGCACCCCAACCACGAACGGCTCTATGCCAACCGGCATAGAGCCACTAAACCGTTCAGTTACCGTACAAGGGCTATTTTAGAACAATATGGATTAGAGCTTCCATCTTTTTATCACCAGGGTTGGAGTAAATCTCCTCCCTGGCTTTTAAAGAGGCCCAGAATAATTTTAGACCTGTGTCGGTACAACAAAGTGTGTACCGCTGACAGTGTTTTTAATAATGTTTTTAGAGACGTTCTAAATGAGCATCACATTTTTACCCCGGTGTATACGGATGGGTCTAAGCAGGCTGACGGAGTTGGCTGCTCCGTCGTGTTCCCTCGAGCGACTTACACATACAAACTTGATGGCAGGTGCAGCGTTTTTACTGCCGAGTGCTACGCCGTGCTAAAGTCGCTCCAGCATATGAAAGTAAATCGCGATAAGTGTTTCATCATATGCTGTGATTCCCTGAGCTGTATCCTGGCTATAGGAAATATGTATCCAGCAGATCGTCTGGTCCAGGACATCCAGGACGCCCTCCTTTCCCTCCAATCTCGTGGAAAGGAGGTATTATTCTGCTGGTTACCGGGCCATGTGGGAATCAGGGGGAACGAGGCAGCTGATGTAGCTGCCAAGTCAGCCTGCAACAAGGTCAGAACCGACTTTGAAACCGGTCCCAAAGTCAGACCTTGCCTCGGCGGCGAAGAGATTTGTTTTTGATGTTTGGCAGAGGCAGTGGCTGGAAGTTGAGCATAACAAGCTCCGGCTGGTCAAACCGACCGTTCAGCCGTGGAGCAGCTCCTTCCAGCGGGCGAGGAGGGACGAGGTTCTCCTTACTCGCCTCCGTATAGGGCACTGTCCTCTAACTCATAGTTTCCTTCTCCGCCGAGAGGACCCTCCGGAATGTGATGCTTGTGGCGTACCTTTGACGGTACGCCACATTTTAACTGATTGTGTTTTATTTTTTGACTTAAGGGCAGACGTTGGCTTAGCCAACGATCTGTCCCTTATTTTAAACGATGACGGTGACAACGTGGCTAAGGTTTTAAAGTTTTGTTGCTTGGCCGGTCTTGTCCCAAAAATTTTGGGCAGATCGGCCTAGGTTTTAGATTGGATTGGTGGCCTTTTACAACCACCAATCCAAGTACCTTTTTTACTTGTGACACTGCTTAGTATGGCTGGCCCTTTTATAGCCAGCCAGCTAACTTGTTTTTTAAACTGGTTGGCCCTTTTACAGCCAACCAGTTAATGTATGTAGTTTTATATTTTATTGCCTTGTCTCAGTTTTATATCTTATGTTGCCGTCTGTGTGGCCGATCTCTTTACAGTCGGCCACGCAGGCGGTATTTTAGTTTGTATGTTAGTATTTTATTGTGCCGTCTCTGTGGCCGAACCCTCTACAGTCGGCCACATAGACGGCAATTTTGCCACGTTGTCATTCCTGGTTGTTGCTAGGGCGCTAATGACCCTGTCGTCGACGCGCCCTAAAATCCTAACAACAACAACAACAACAACAACAACGTGGATAAATTTTAAATTCCTAATTTTTTAAAAAGATCTGTAGGTAATTTTGTAGGGCTGGCAGCACTATTTCAAATAGCAAGTATCAATCCAAACAATGGGGAATGGGGATTCCTTCTGGCGCAACCTAGTCTCTTCGGGAAATCCCCGTTCATAAAGAAAATTTCAGTCAATTTTGCCAATATTTTCGTAATTTTTTTCCCTACTGAACCAGAAAAATATAGTAGATTTTAAACTAAGATAAGTACTTAGAATAAACTCTAAAACAGTCATTTTAAACGATAACTGCCTTACAAATTTGAGATTTAATAGTTGTGAAAAAAAACGTGTTCCAGAAAAAAAACATGTTTTTTTTCAAAGTTTTTTTTCATGTTTTTTTTCAAGCCAGAAAAAAAACCGTTTTTTTACAACACTAGTTGGGCGCAAAGCCAAATGGCGAATAATAGGCGCTTCGCAACTCACATGATTTTGGCATACGCTGATTCATCAATGGTGTATACCTGCGGGGTCTACAAATATTAAAGAAAAGCTTCTCTTTCATGTTACGCGGACGTTGTATTGGAGAAGGGGAGCTTGCTTCTTCGTGGTGGTAGGAAGGACGCCATAACCGACACTTGCTGTTTGGTGGACTTACTGGTCGGACGTGGCCTAAGGCAGACTTGATGCAGCGCGTACTGAGTCGCTGAGGCAGTCACCCTATACGCACCTGCGCGGACGATCCATCCGTGAGATGGCTAACTGACGGTGGAGTATTGTGCCGCAGTCTTTAAGCAGCTGCAGCAGCACGGTAATGTGTTCCGATGCCAGGTCAAAGTTCCATTGGTCTTAACGAGGCTTTAAATACCCGTAAGCGACACCTGGGAATAGAATCTCAACTTTAATTTGGAATATCCCTGAGCTAGCTGTCATTTCATTTTCATCCAAAACTGAACTTTAAAAGCTTCTTGTTCATTGTAACATGATTCAAATAATATTGTTTTCATTTTAAATGGTGCCCCTGGGAATTTTTATAATATGTTTAACATCTATTTGTTGGCCTGCGTGGCACAGTGTTCCACATTCATTATTTTGTAAATGTTTGAGATATTAAATCCAGTTAATGTTTGTAGTAATCTGGCAAATTGTAATGTCTGGGTATTGCTTGCTTTGCATTTTCTTGTGTTTAATATTAACTTTAAATATATCCAGCAATATAAAAGCTATAAGACCCAATAAATTCAATATTTTATTCACCTGTAATTTCACAGCATTCGAGATTCTGGCTAACCAGATTGACAGAATTAGTATTAATCTCGATATACCTAAAAGTAGTAGTTGTCCCTCCCCCTCTTCCCACCCTCCCCCAAGTAGCACCCGCTTCGATGTGTGTCCGTATATTTCACTTTACTGCCTCAACTACATAGCGCAGACCAATGGTGTTTGTATGTTGTAGTGGCCTCGAGTCTCCCACCATGCACTATGGTGGTTACATGTCGTTAGCTACGGGGGTTTGGGAGATATAGTGGTTGAAAATGGTCGACGTAGGGCATTTTCCTGTTTCTACCAAAGATGTGTTTGTCCGTATATTTCACCTTGCAGCCAGAACTACCAAGCGGCGACCACAGGGGTTTGTGTGTGGTAGTAGCCAGGAGTCTTCCATCGTGCATTATAGTGATTATATGTCGGTGGCTGTGGGGGTGTGGTTGATATAGTCGTTGTAGGGTTGTAATGGAAGTCATCTTTGCGGATGTGGATGCTGGTGCAGATGTTCAGTGCTTGACATCCGCCGATGCGATTGTTTGGTGGAAGCGGATGTGGAAAAATAAATTTATAATTATTTATATATTAATATTTTATCAAAAATAAATCAAAATAAATACATATTTTATGCCAAATTTTATCTTATTTCATAAGTATATTTCCATACAATACTGCCATATTGATTTATTTCTTTATGTTTCAACAAAAAAAGGTGGAATGATTTCACAAGTGAATTAAATTATTTACATATCTATGCACATGACTAAGAACCCGTCTTTGTCATATGAACTGTTTGGAGTACGCATCGTGACTAATTCAAGCGTCAAGCCCCCCCTATATGGCTACACGCCTTGTCGACGTCAATATCATTAGAGGCGGGAAAGGACGGAGGCCAGGAACGTGAAGGAATTCAGCCATTGCCTTTTAAAGGAATCATTCCCCTGGAGTTATTTGGGGAAACCATGGAAAACCAAATATTGATGCCCGGACGGGGATTCGAACCCCCATTCCTCCCGAATGCGAGGCCCGAGAGTTACCACTTACCCACCAGGCTCGGTTCCGTACTTGCCACCCGCCTTTTCACCACTCCAGTGGCCCATTCACAGTACAACTTGTAGGGCCTACGATGATCCGATTTTGGATAAATAACTCTTAATGAAAAGGGTTACAGAACTATATGTAGGTCGTGTTGGGAGTTGGACTCCCCGGCAACCAAAGCGGGTCCTTGCTGTCCAACAAGCTATAGATGTTGGAGGAAGTTATTGGAGGAAACATCCTACGAGTGCGATAATGACACTAGGTGTACCGCTATAAAGTATGAGTGGAAAGTTTTGCCTGAAACATTTTGTTGGACCTCTTCTATTAGAACTATTGTAGTTACTACACGGAGGTCCTATAAGTTGGACCGTGAATAAGCCGCTTTACTTTACATGCAAGTTCAAACTTGTAAATTCGTCACTTAGGTAATAACAACGTCCAGTTCATTGTTACATTCATTACAAGACTGTCGAAAAAAAACAACTACATTGTTGTTAGCTATGCGACGATAGGCAGAATTTCGTATAAACAGAATAGAGTAATATATGTTGCATTGTAAACAAAATATACGCCATACATGCGCAGTAAAAATTTCAGTTGCGGATGCGAAAGTGGATGTAAGATTTCATGCGAAAGTTTCGCACTTGCGGATGCGGATGCAGATATCCGTTACATGCCTAGTTAAAAGTGGTGAACCTGATAGAAAAATAGACATGTGTATACCTACATTTCACTCCACAGCCAAAACTACCTAGCGCAGTTCACTGTTGATTGTGCGAGGTATTAACCACAAGTCTCCCAACGTGCACCATGGTAGTGTTACGTCTGTAGCTATGGAGGTGTGGGAGAAATGGTGGTTGAAATTGGTCTAGGGAGGGCATTTTCATATTTCGACCAAACACATGTATGTGCCTATATTTCACTTTGCAGCCGTAAATACGCTGCGCAAATCACTGATGTTTGTGTGTACTATTAGCCCGAGTCTTCCATCGTGCACTACGGTGATTAGATGTCAGGTAGCTGTCAATCAAAATCTTTACGAACGAATTTATAATAATGTAATAATAATAATAGACCATTGGTGTTTGTATGTGGGTAGTAGTATCGAGTCTCCCATCGTGCTTTATGGTGGTTACATGTCGGTAGCTGTCAACCAAAATTCTTGACAATCATGAACGAAGTTCGTGGGCACTTAGCTAGTATGATTAATAACACAAGGAAACAGAGATTTGCAAATATCCTTACCAATGTGATGGAGGCAATACACTAATGGGACCAAACATATTAACTATCTTCCTAATTAAGACCGATGATAACAAATCTTCCAGGGTTTGCAGCCGGATTTTATTATAATGCGACAAGCTTTCGGCTACTAGCTCAGTAGCCATCTTCAGGTCGATTATGTATCGGCGATCTTGCCTTAATGGATACCAGGCGTTTACTGGTGTCGCTTAGCAACCTGATGACGCTCGCAGTCCCGCTTCACTGTGATTGGTCGAGGCGGCGGTCACCCATCAAAGTGCTCGCCACTGAAAAAGTGTTATCCAAAGGGTTAAACTTCGCTCCAACTCCTAAAACGATCCCCAGTTAAAGATATCATCTGCGCAGTTTAATTGGCCGCCCGCAAGCTTCCGGGAGATTCGGCCGAGGAAATTTCGTAGGGAAACATGCAGGGTTCTGGAGAGAGCCAAACCTCCAAAATCAAATATCACAAAATCTGAACGCATGGCCCTAAGAGCATTACGCCAGAATGATGAAATTGTGGGTCTTACCAGCGGGACAAGGGTAATGCTACTGTCCTTATTACTGCTGAAATGTACGAGACCAAGGTAAGAAAGCTGCTTAACGACACTGCATACAAGCCGCTCAGTGAAGACCCAACTTCGAAAATAGAAAGAAAGGTAATGGCACTTCTAAAGAAGACGTGTTTTCCATCGGAAGTCGTCAAGGGTCTTCGACCTCGGGCCGCCAGACCACCTAGATTCTATGGTCTGCCAAAAATTCACAAGGAGGACGTCCCTTTACGACCTATTATGAGTACCATTAGTAGTCCCACATATGGTCTGGCTAAATACCTAGCTAGTATGTTTAGCTCCTACGTAGGGAAAGGTCCTCACCATGTTGTGAACTCAATACAATTTGTGAGTGTTCTTCAGAAGATGCACCTGTCGGAGACTGATATTATGGTAAGCTTTGATGTAGTCTCACTTTTTACTAGAGTTCCACTGAAAGACACTTTGCAGCTGCTACGAAATCTCTTTGAATCTAGCATTGTTGATCTTTTTGAGCTGGTCCTTACATCCCCTTACTTTACCTACGGGCGGAGATTTCTATGAACAGATGGATGGTGTGGCAATGGGGTCACCATTGTCTCCTGTTGTGGCCGATCTATTTATGGAACATTTTGAGAATATAGCAATAAAAGGTCTGTTCTTAAGCCGGCATGTTCTTCCATTATGTGGATGATACATTTGTAGTTTGGCCACATGGGATCAGCAGTCTATACGAATTTCTGGACCATCTCAATGGGATTGACCCAAACATACGTTTCACGATGGAACTGGAAGAGAATGGTAGCTTGCCTTTTTTAGACATTCTCACTCGGCGAAAACCAGATGGGACTCTTTCTCATAGTGTGTATAGAAAACCTACTCATAAAGATCGATACTTACGTGCCGAAAGCTTCCACCACCCGGCTCAGAAAAATGCTGTATTGTACACACTGGTGCATAGAGCGAAAGAAATCTCTGATGTTGACAGTCTGCCGACGGAACTGGAACATCTCCATATTACGTTCAGGAGAAATGGATATTGTAACCGACAAATAGAAAGGGCACTACATAAAACGCCAAACAAACAGGCAATGGAACCTAAAGAACGGTATAAAGATCTGGCATTTATCCCATTTGCTGCTAACATATCCGGGAGAATAGGCAGGATACTAGGTCGACATGGATTAAGAGCATATTTCGTCCTCCTGCCAAAATACGTGACCTGTTACGTTCTGTGAAGGACGACTTGGGGCTGAAGACGCCTGGGGTGTATAGTATACAGTGTGAATATGGGAAATCTTACATTGGACAGACCGTACGCACAATCACGGACCGTGTGGCGGAACATCAACGCTACATTCGGCTTTTTCAGATGGATAAATCTGCTGTTGCCCAACATGTAAATGAAAATGGCCACAGAATGGATTTTGACAACGTGAAGGTACTGACAAAATGTTCGTTGGGAGTCCGTGGTTAAAGAAGCCATAGAAATATGGTTACATAATAACCTAGTTAACCGTGACATGGGTTATTTGCTGAGCAACGCTTGGAAACCAGGGTTATCTATACTTTGCGGGCCACGTTCCCTGGTTGCCGGCGATCCGGTGGAGTGTGGACAGTGAAGTGAGAGGGACCCAATCAACCAATCAGGGCGGGGACTCGACGACTTCCTAACTGTGGTACCTATTGGTTGCGTGCCACAACAGCTAGATTCCGGCAGTTAAGCAACGCTGAGCGTGATGAGAACTTGGATGGGTGACCGCCACAGCTAAGCTCCGGCAGTTAAGCAACGGTAAGCGTGGTCAGCGTGGTGAGCACTTGGATGGGTGACCGCCGCCTCGACCAATCACAGTGAAGCGGGACTGCGAGCGTCATGAGGTTGCTAAGCGACACCAGTAAACGCCTGGTATCCATCGCCGATACATAATCGACCTGAAGATGGCTACTGAGCTAGTAGCCGAAAGCTTGTCGCTTTATAATAAAATCCGGCTGCAAACCCTAGAAAGATTTGTTGTCATTTATTCGCCGGGAAAGCCTGCATTCGCATAAGACTGATGATGTTTCAAGTAGCTGAAGGAACAAGTGAACACGATAAAATTCTGATGGATATTACAATATTCAGTAAACAAGTGGCCAGAATTGAAGGTAAAAGTTGGTACAAATAGAAAGACTCAAATTTCAGAAGAGATATTTCAGGGGAAGATTCATCAAATGGAAGGAAGGAACAAGTACACTGAAGTCGAAATAGAAATAGTTCAAGGAGATAATAAAAAGGGTAAAAGATTGTTTTCTTCAAAACAAAAAATAAAGGGAAAATACAGAACGTTTTATATCAAATAAAAGAGGTGAAAACAGAATACAGTAGGTTTAAGAAACACAAGACAATAGAGGATACTTGAAACAACTAGGCCTAAACAAGGAATTTCTAGTTTCAAACAGGGAAGATGCAGATGGATTTATGAAAAGTATTATTGATACAATGGTATAACTGAACAATTCATTTAGAAATTTCTATGACCTGTGTTAGAAGGGAGGAAGGGAAGATATTCAGACAAGTGAAGGAAAGGAATGGAGAAGAAGTTGCTGAGGATTTGAAAACACCAGAGATATTGAGCTACTTGTTTAATGAGACTATTCAGGATTTTTATTCTCGCGTGGGAGGGCTAAAATCGTAGAAGCATCTTTAAATGATTGGAAATGAGCAAACTTAGACATTTGAAATAGATATCAGGAAACTGTGAAGGAACTAAGATATCTAGAAAAGCGTATAGTGTCCGGAGTAGATAATGTTATGATAGAAGTATTAAGTATAGCAGTAAAAAATGTTGTGCTACGTTATTTTTATTGTGTCTGGAGACTTCATGCTTACCACAGGTCTTGAAAATAGGAATGATAGCAGGGCCGCATTTAGGCTTTGTGGGCCGGGCCCCCCTGTCAACAGTAGCCCCTCCAACCGGGCTTATATTCGAAAATCGCTCCAAAAAATTTATGGCCAACCGTTTATTGTTTATTTTTTTTATATTTTTTTATCTCTACTAATGGCTCAGACGGGCCTAGGCAGCCTATGCTTAAATGCGGCCATGAATGATAGTACAGGTCCATAAAGGAGGGGTGACAGCGTCGAAAACTGCAGGCAAACTTGTTTGACACCAAAAGATGGAGAAATTTACATGTAACTACATCAGAAATTTCAGTAAGAAAGTAACTGGATACAAATCTACAACATGGCTTAGGCATGAAAATATTCGGGATGAAATGGAAGCGGGTGGCCAATTTTATGGTGTAGTTTTATTCCTTTCTAAGGCATCTATCGGAGAGCGTCTTAAAATGATATTAAATAAGGTGTAAACTATTATAGTAGATAAATAGATGACTTGCAGGGTAGAGAGTTCTTGTAAGGAAGAAAGAAAAGCTTTATAGTAATAAATGTAATAACAAAAGAGGCTGGAGTGACACGGGGTAATGAACTGGGACCATTGTTATTCATTATTCAAATGAATAATTGTGTTGATTGATTTACAGTCAGTAGTTCGGTTGTCTGAGGAAGTCATAATCTTCTATAGTAACAAAAGACTTAGCTTGGTACTTGTGTTACCATCTCGTAACGCAGTGACGTCACACTTCCCTCCTTTGTTGCCGAGCTAACAACGGCCAGGAATGTTACGTGAGGATATGAGCCTAATTCAATAACATTTATATTCTGCTAAGCTTCCACGAAGAAATTAATTGCAAAAACACTGGAAGAAAAGTACGAATTTCATTTAAATCGACATATTAATTATTGGTTCCTTTTTTATTCGTTCAATGAAGATGTTTCTCTATACTGCTGTCCAGTGATACTGCTGCTGTAGCAAGCTAAGTAATTTCTACATTTCACTAGTTTTAAAGTAATGAGTATTATTTAATAACAATTGAAATTAGTAACCGAAGAGATGATTTGCAAAAATGTTGCGTTCAACACGTTATTTTTGACCGCCTTAAAAAATATTTATATTCGTGTAGATGTTCCTACTATATTTCAAGCATTGTTATGGTAAAACTGAAGAATGAAGTTGACAAAACACTGAAATAAAAGTGTGTATTAACATAATTATTAGTTGTTTTTTAAAACTGATATAACTACATCAGCCGCTTGTTAATAGTTCCAATGGATCAAATTTAGGATTACAATACAGTTAATGTATTCACACGCGTGTAGTAGAAGATATCATTTTCGAATGGCGATACCAGTGGTGATTGTGTTCAAGATGAAATTCAGACTGGACCAGAATGATAACTGCCTCAATTTTACAGAATGATTCGGACTGTATGATGCAGTAAATATTTTATTTTTAAATAATTTAAGTTCCTTTCATAAGCGCCACGTTACTGAAGTTATTATTTCTTGCGGATGAACATAGTTCCATATTTATCTTGAAAATGGCCTGGAACAAAACTGATATTACGCAGTATAGGATGAGGTTTAACGCTTCCTAAAGTATTTTTAATTTCATTTATTCCATACATCTGAGGTCATTACTTCAGAAGATGTTCCAACTGTGTGCAATTTACACTAAAATGAAATATCTACACTGTTACAACATTAAGTTTATGAGCATCTAATATTATAATAAGCAATACTTAGTCATATATGACGTCACTCTATGACGTCGCGCAATGACGTCACGCTTTATGTAATTGTTCTCGGTAATACACGTTATTTAATAACATTTCTATACATCCTTGAATAAATTAACTGACGTAACACAAAAATAAAAGTATGTATTGCGTTTAAATTGACGTATCATTCATTAGATGCTTATATTTATGTAATATTCTTTTGATATATAAAACGATTCTTTAAATTCTTTGTCCATAGATATATAAGATAAAAACTTTAAGTTTGGAGCATCAATGTTAGCGAAAGTTTTGATTAGATTGTTACTTAGCATGGGTCAGAATTACAAGTGGCAATTGACGTTACAGCAGAGGGCATGAACAATTTAGTATTTTTTCAAAATAATTTAAACTGTGTCCCATTACTATTAATCGTTTGAACGTAGTTGCACACTGATCGCGATCTGAACAGCCTACACTACAAACATAACATAACATTATATGGCATAAAGTTTATAAAATTTATATTAATTTCCTTTGTTCTTACGTAGCAATATTACTGAGGCTCTTGTTTCAACAACATGTAACTTTGTCAGCTTTCAAAAGTTGTAATATCCGTCTGAATCACGAATAAATCAAAATAAAGGTGTAAAAATCCTTGAAGATTTTTGATTAAATTTATATCGCGATGCATTATTGCCACTAAAATGTTACACAATACATGTATTAATATGCCTGAGATTGAAGTATTGTTTTTATGGTGGCAAGTTTATCGTAGTATGTGGTTAGGTTGAAATGCCACCTGTACCCGGATGGAAAAGGAAACATTTTGCTACATCGCTAGGCACGAGGAATTACATTGAATTTCATGTTATAAAAATTCTATTTAGTTGGGCAATTGCTAAGACATGAATTGTCAGAACACAAAAAGAAAAGTATCGAATAAATTGTTATTAGGGTTTTCTTTTTTTTTTTTTTTTTTTTTTTTTTACTGAATGAAAGTAGTTCCAAATTTATCGCGATCTATGAAGCCTAAACCACAATTAAGTATTACATAGCATAGCGTAAGTTGTTAAGATTTATTTTTAGCGTCCCCGTTTATCACTGGGGCCATTATTTCAGCCGATCGGCCAGATATAAGCTGTCTCAGCCATTAAAATATCGATTTTCATCACAGGTAAATAGAAAGAAAGGTGAAGATTTGGGATCAAGTTTATATCGGGATACATGATAACACTGACGTGCGATACAGGGAATGTATTAATTCGCGTGTGATTGAACCTTTGCTTTTCTAGGGACAATATTAGCGGAGATTGTGGTTAGACTGAAATGCAATCTGGATCAAGTTGTCAGCTGAAGCTTTTTGCTACAGCACAAGGGATGATAAATTATGATGAGCTTTGTTTTATAACAACTCTATTTAGTTAAGCAACTTCTGAGTCCCCTTATTAGATACACAGATAAAAAATACAACGAAGGTTGTTTATGATTATAGGCCGAGGGTAGAATGGCTTGTTGAAGGCTTGAATTGTAAATATCATGGGATAAACTTTGATAATAAACTCAAATGGGCAGGACACATTGGATATGTGGCAGGAAATAATTTAAAAATCCTTCGTTTACTGTAAACTTTTATGAGAGAAGTGAGTGAGTTGAGTTACAAAACATTGGTCAAACCATTGCATGAATATGTTGGTGCAGTTTGAGACCAACGTGCTAGGTATTAAACAGACAAGTTATGTAACATGCAAAGAAGAGCATCTTAAGTTTGTTCATGGAAATTACTATAGGAACTAACGTGATGAAGGAACGGGAACGACAATCATTGGAAGACAGGAGGAGGGTTGAGATGAGTGCTAGGAGTATGTTGGTGATGGGGCTTGACAGGATATTGACCCAAGAATTAGAAGTAATGTATGAGAAAAGATGATCATGATTACAAGGTGACACTCCTTTCCATGTATAAGAGGATGTGAAATTTCTTTCGTGGGTTAGCACTTGGAATCAATTCCCAAGCGAAATGATGAATAATCTACCAAAAACGATAGAGAATTTAAAATTAATATTAGTATACGGTAACAGTAGACAGGTGGGTGAATTTATACTCAAAGCATGTCAGATAATACTAGTAATAACAATAAAGGGATAATTAGATGAAAAAGGAAATTGACACTGGAGCATGCACTAAATCGCATTTAAATTAAATTCAGTATTCTTATCTAATACAATTTATTTTCATTGTTTTGTGTTAACTAGTAATTTCCTATTAGTTGATGATATTTTTTTTTTCAGCGAAATTTATTCTTGGTCCACACATTGTTAACTGTGCTGGATAAAAATTGTGCATTACCAAAGGCAAGTAATTCTAGAATCATTGAATATGATAAAACCAAAAAAAATGATAATTTCTTAGTCTTTTTGTGTTTTAAGGTATTTTATAAAAAATTGTGCAAAGCATGATTTTTTTTTTTTTTTTTTTTTTGACCTAGCAAAATTCGGGTTTGGGTAAATGATGGTATTTGCTTATAACTGATATAAATAAGGTTTTTGGATGAATTATGGAAAAGAAATATTACGAAAAGTTGTCTAGAATACTCATTGTTATCTATTCTTTTTATATTAAAAAAAAAATCAGTTTTAGCTATCTGACTGAAACTTAAATAAATTCATACTCTGTAGAGGAATGCATTCAACTTCTTAATGCACGATATAGCTAATTAACAGTTTTCACTCTAAATATATTAACTACGCAGGTAATACGGATTTTGTTTCAGCTTTCGGGGGTGGAGCACTAGCTCTAATCGTCGCTGGGAGAGCTGCGTGCAATAAACTTCTTGGCATCACCAGTGCGGCCTTCTACTTCTCTTTTATGGGCGTCGGAGCTTGCGGTTATTATGGAAACATAATCGACATAGCTCACAACTATGCAGGTAGCGCCGTTTAATTTACCTTAATATTATTATTTAAGTAACAGAATTATAGAAACATTCCCACTAAATGATACATGAGCGGGGAATAATGATGAGGGAGCTGATCAATTCTCATCTATGTTCACCGCAAAGACTGTCTGCGCACCGCCTGACCTCACGGCCCAAAGTCTTGTGGGGATGGTAATTGGTGTGTTGGTAAATAGGATGACAGCTTTCACGGATAAGATGGCATTCCAAAAAACACCGGTTCCATGGCTGGTAACGGAATTTTATTATACTTTCAATATTTACACTTTGAAACGCTTATATCTATATATTTTAAAAAAAATCAGTCTTTTCAAAATCAATTACTGCGTTTCCCATTCACCGGTACACTTCCCTATGGTGGAATTTAAATGAATTAAATATTTACGCGCTCTAAAAAAACAAATTCAGAACCTCACTAACTGCCCAAACGACCCAACTATTGCCTGCACATATCAGTAATAATGGAATTTTGAATTGTGACATTTAAACAATACAATCCTTAAAGCTGTACTTGTGATAGTATTTTTTGGATCACGGGTTCATTGATGATGGTGAAACTTTAGTGAATTTTTACTTTCGTTCCCAACAACAGGCTAAGCTGTACTAACAACATTAGCAATCTCAAATTCAATGCATTTACTCCGTGCTTCGGGTCATTGGTTCAATCCCGGGTTAATTAATTTCGAAGAATTTTTCGACATTTACTTCCTACAACGCACCAACCTGTATGTGGGATATAAGTAGCCTTACATCCACACCGAGGAATTTTACTGGCCCCGTTTCTATTCCAGGAGATGTATTTTCAGAAACGTATCTGCAAGTAAGCCTTATTAACGTTATAGGATATAAGGCAATATTGGAACCACTTACGTAATGCTCCTATTTTTACACTAAAAGATTACTTCCGTTGAATTTATTTACCTAAGGATTATAATCATAATGATACGGCATGGGGCGGAAGTATTTGGGCTGATACTACATTTTCCCATATGGAATCATTGGATTTCATTAAATCTCTCCAAAAAGATTTTACATCTGGATTACTTTCAATTAAAGAAACCGTTACATGCGATATTCATTTTTATTGTTCGATAATCCCCGTACCTAGCACCAAAAAGTTAGTACACTAGAAGGAAGGTTCAACCTTGATGCAAATGTGAAATATCATATGTCGAAACTCCGATATAAATTGACAGTTATATGAAAATTACTGAAAATCTGTTAGACTTGTAAACTTTGATAATGTATGTTTCATCTCAACTGCATTTCTTGAATTGAGTTGAGAGTCATTATATTTTTCGCTAAATTAAAATCCAAAGTATCCAAGTTTTCATAATAACATTTACACTGCAGATTTTTAATGATTAGTCGACTTTCTATCTGTTAGTAACGAAAGAATAATATTTTTTTTGATTCCTCTTTTGCTTTTATCATGATCACAGTTCTTCTCTTAACCTTCACCTGGAATTTTGATATTGCCATAATATACCCTAGTGGAGTTATACCTTACAAAATAAGTTTGTTGAAGAAATTTACGAGGTATCATGACATAATGAACTGTTATCAATCAAAGTTTGATTAGAACAATATATTGAAGATGATAGCGAACAGAATCTTTACATTAAAAATATAATTATTTTTATGGTATCATACATGAAATTTTTGCAATAAGCAGTAGGTTTTAACAAATATATTTCTCGAAAATTGACGAATACGCAGAATTTAATAACACAGAAACACTGGCATACAGGGTAATATCTAGAAAGAACCAACGTGAACACCATGATGAATAGCGCTTCTCGGAAGAAGATTACCCACACAGGAAATATAGAAAAGTGATGACATAACCAGATAAAATACTATTATACAAATGAAGGGAAAAAGATACAATTTGAAAGGACACATTATAATAACTTTATCGGTCAAATAATTATTGCATATTCTGATAATATATATATATATATAAGTATTGCATATTCTGATAATGTATATATATATATATATATTTTCCACATGAATGCTTCATATTACATTTACTTAAACCCTTTGCTGAACACATCTTGTAAATTCTCCTCGTTGCATAAAACCACCACATAGGATATTTCACATCGTTAGAGCTGGGTGATTAATCTATTTATCGATTTGGTACTTGGAAGCCTTAATAACACATACAGGTTACATAATTGGTATACTATGTGAGGTGAACAAACTTTACAATGGTCACTGCTATGGACAATGTCACTGTGTTGATATCATACACTAAGTGTGTTGTAGCCGCCAATCAATATACATAAAAAATGTTCCACATTCAATTAAATATTACACTGAGTAATACATTTTCCTTAGATAAAATTAAATACTGTGTTAGTTTGGTAAAATACCGGAAAAACGAAGTTTTTGTATAGTCAAAAAAATAGAGTAAATTATGTAAACTTTATAACTTTTGACAAGTAGCAATACTGATACAACAGTTATATAAGAATTATCACTATACATAATCCAAATATCTATAGCATTATTTGTGTATTATGTCGGACCAATAGAACTTTACAAATAACCTGATTTCACCCTCCCTGTCTTACACTGACGTTCATCTGCACAGCGGTACAGGCAAACTGTATAACACAATATTTAAGCAAAGACTTATAAAAATGTATTAATTGTAGGATTCGAAGAAATGCACCATCTTGGGTACCAGAAGTTAAAAGTTGATACCATAACCACTTGAACAACCGGAATATAAGATTGGAGCATAGCCCTCGTTCAAGCTGATATCTTTCAAGTCATTTCAAAAATCTGATTGCACTTAACACGCACTAGCATGACCTCAGAGAACAACACTCACAAATACATCCCAATATAGCCATAAATTCTTCTTCACCGCTACAGTCGATGGTATCCAACCAATTCTCGCGTTGTGCTGTTACATAATAATATGAATATAACCTATCGATTTTTATTCGGCACTGTTAATATTATCTATTTTTCAGAAAAATGTGTAGATTTGGTAAAAATCATGAAAATTGATAAAAATCAATATGTATATAAAAATCATGAAAATTGTAAAAATTAACTACAGAAGCATATCTTCTGTATAAAACTGATTTTTCAACTATCAGAATCCTGAAGGGCCCATAATGACATGTACCAAAGTAGGTGCCACAGTTACATTACAAGTGTTATTTTGCATAATCCATGTATTGATAACAGTGTTATACAGGATGTAAGATCTAAGAAAACGTAGCTGATAACACCAGCCTTTGAGCCAAAGATAATATGATGAATTTTGTCAGCATCAACGAGTTAAAAAATGGTCATAGAGACTGAAGTGTGTCTCAAGATACAGATTATCATTGCATAGGACCGGCCAGACATCCTTTTAAGGTCTGCATTACATAACTTCACATTAGCATGCCTTATAAAAGAAAACTATCTACTGTTCCGTGGATCCATGTGGTATCCCATTATAATGCTCCTATGGAATGGAAGCAACGCTGGCGGCAGAACTTGCTATGTAACTGATTCTTGGTGACCAATCATACGCAGATGCTACTGGGCAACTGACCTGTCAAGAAAGTAATGGAGCCAACTAAACCACAACAGGATGGGACATGGTCTATGCTTTGTGATGTTGCACCACTGTGACTGCAGTGTGGAGCAGGCGGTTGAGAACATTGTTTACTGGGTTGTTTGTCTGCTCCCCACGCTTCTGCGTTAACGGTGCTGCTGGCTACTCTTAAGCTGCGTATCTACTATGTGCGGTTGCCACGCGAGCATGTGCGAGCGCGCCAAACCGGTTATTCGCCGCGCGGATGCCGCGCGTGGCAACGCAACTCAGCCACGATTGCGCGGCATACTATTCAGGCACTGTCTCTTCGTGAAGCCACCGTGGACATTTCGCGTGTACGACTAGCTGAAACTTTCACTGTGATGCATAACACTGTATACTAGGAACCTAAACGAAAAGTGATTTGGTGTATATAGAAATTGTGTTTGAATAGAATACAGTATAGTGATAAACTCGTGAAAGACACGAGAAATGAAGCCATCGAGGGAACAAATAAACAAATTTTACAAGAATCATAATGGTAGAGTTCCCAAAATCATTAATTGAGCCAGTGAAAACACAATTTCAGCGGGAGATTTCAATTACTGAAAGAAGCTGTGACTACAAGATTTTTAGCAATTGGAGACTCGTGTACTAGCCTGTAACCCCTCATTCGAGTGTCAAAATAATAATTTTCTTGCACAGATCCAGATGTTTTTAACGCTTTATATGATGCGCTGGAAGACTGGGCAAAGATAAGGAAATAGCACTCATTTAACATTAATTTTTTTTATTGCTATTCAATTTTCTGTTGTCATTTTTACCGGGAACTTACTCCTTACTTAGGTAAAATCTATTGAGTTAATCATGTCATTTGGCGATTCTATAGATTCGTTGATTGGGTAGTGGTGATAGAGGTGATACAATAAGAGTCTGATTAGGCTGCACATTTGCTAATACACAAAATGTTTTGGCACCGTACAGTTGTATTAAAAGGCGACAGTTTTCGTTATCCATTGTAACAAACTTTTGCTGTGCCGCGTGAGCCACCTCCTTCTTAACTGCGCGCGAGTTAAGGAGTGCGGGGCTTTTGCCGCGTGCCTAAATACCGGTAGACTGAGACTGACTTGACCCGCACACAACGCGTCGGTTCGTTTGGGGGCATCCATTAATTACGTGAGGTGTTTTTCTGGAATTCCGGACTCCCCCCCCCCTCTCTGGTTGAATTTTCGTGAGATCTGGTTGGATACCTTCCTCTAAAATGACATGAGATTTTGACGGAGGAAACCCCCCCCCCTACTAATCGACCTCGAAACTTTTCGTGACTTTTTTTTAGATCTCATGCTTCCAAGGGCAGTTACACCCTCCCTCTAAGGTCGGCTTTTGGATGAAATACCCCGCCTAAAGTCGACTTTCGCGTCATTTGTAGACCTTTTTTTTTTTTCTCTACTCCTACAAGAATTTCAAAACCTCACGTGAGATTTCCATTGACTCCCCCTCTCCCTTGATGAGGTTTTGAGGTTTCGTGAGATTTCGCCGGACCCCCCCCATTTCACCTCACGTAATTAATGGACGCCCCTTTTACTGTGCATACTGTGACATCGCAGGAGCGTGCGCTATTAATTTTTTTTTATAACAATGAATATAAGGAAGTTTTTTAAAAAGTAATTAATTTGTATTTACCGTAAGGCTAACGACGGCTTTTAACTAGTATTACATACAGTACTTACAAAAAGTACGACTTTTATTTAATAACTATAGTTACTGTATTCGTTTGTATTTTATTTATTTTTATTACCATTAAGCGATTGTGAAAACGTCGATAGTATAAGAGGTATTTTGTGATAAAATATTTATTACTTGGAATTTACAGTATATATGTCCTAGGTGTGCCCGGATAAGAGTTGGCTGGTCCAACGGTCTAGCACTGATATGATCATAAGAAAACTGTAAGGGTTTTCCACATAAGGTCGTCCTAGACGACCATAACCATGTTTTCCCCTCAAAGCGCAAATGAAAAGAGTCCCCAAAACAACCCAACAATACAAAGTGACACATAGCAGTAGAGCTACCTAGACATGCACAAACACGCCGTTGAAGCAGCGACACAAAAAAAGGTCAAATTGTTTCATTCATTCTGTGGTCATATCTATACTGCTACATACGGTGTTCAGCTCACAGGACCAGCTTGATATTAACTTCAGTCTTATGAATTAACTACAATGCTGTTGGAGAGAGGTGCTGAAACGCTGCTGGGTACCTTTCCGAAAATTACAACTTTTCTGGATGCTAAAGCCACTAATTTGAAGTGAAAATTAATCATGATTGCTTGCAGACTTACCTGCCTCTATACTAGTATATTTTAATTAATTTGCTACTCGAATTTACTGTCACTTTAAAAATATCATGAATACTGCAAAACAGGTTTCATCACATTATCATCAATCAGCAGCTATCGATGATAAGAACTTCTCGAAAAAATAAAAAACTGGTCGCTGTTATGTTGAATACTGCTCACAGAAGGAAGTAGAAGATAATCGACAAATTGGTCATCTATAATATCTTCAATTATTTCTGTGGTACGCCATACAAATGACTTGCGTTTGAGAAGTAAAGAGCAACATCAAGGTGTTTCTTGAAGACCCTGCTGAAACTAAGAATTGATTCAAATGTTTAGTTTTGAAACAGCATAATGAAAAAGTTGAGAAAATTGTTATGTATAATCTCCCACATATTAAAAACGAAATCACTGACCTAGGCAGCTTGGTCAATAAAAGTGAAATTATGCAGACCACAAAGAAGGCATATGCTTATATTGTACTGGCAGATGAGTCGTGTGGCATAGCTGGGAAAGAAAAGCTTTCCACAAAATTCAGGTTTTTATGACGAAGAAAAATTCAATCCGAAAAAAATTTATGTGATTCGTAGATCTGATGACGTTGAATGACAAATTATAGCATCAGAAATTGATAGGTTTTTTAATAATACATAGGACATGAACCTGATAGGTGCGTTTGCCAAGAATAGAAAGGTTTTAATTGGTGGGATTCCAAAAAAAAATTAAAGAAAAATATAAAAAAAGCCTTTATTTTCATTGTACAAGCCACAGACTTAACCTGGTTGAAATAATTTAAATCGAATTACAGAAATACAGAACACAATTAACACCATAGAGTACATTATAATTTTTTATGGGAAACCTTTTTGCGGGGAAAGTACGTGCCGAATATATCAGCTTTATATGAGACCCACTGCTCTCACAAATATACATGTTTTGCTATTTTAAAGAAAATTTTGAAGACATTATTAATGGACTTTCGAATGTTTTTAGAGAAGGGAATGATGCGGCAAAGAAAAGTGCTTAGCAGTTACAATGCGCACCTACGAAATCAGACTTCATTATATGCATTGGATTGAAACACTCAGGAATATTGGTAGCTGTTGCCACTGCATTACAATCAAAGATGATCGACATGTATACATGGATTGATCATATTAATACAGTAATATCTATTATAAAAGATCATCGCAATAACGTGGACATGGAGAGCTAAAGTATTTTATAACACGTCTACCAGAACTGCAGCTGCCATTGGAACCGATATGAAAATCGGCGCATTGTATCTGTCCAACAACGTCGTTCCAATAACCCTGCTTAGTTTCTATACAATTTTTGAAAGGGATCTATTTTCATACCTTATTTAAATTTCTTGATAGTGTTTTGAGGATTATACATTGCAATTTTACACGTTTTGTTTTAAACCTAACGCTCGTTATTTAGTAATGATCAGTTATAGGAAGTATTCAGTTGTAGATCACATTACATGCCTTACAGTAAATCATGTCAGTTTTGAAAAATAATATATTTATCTAATAAGCACTGAAACTAACACTTTATTTCCAAAGAATTACCTATGTAGCTAGCTGCCGAGAAAGCCCTTTCTACTTCCTTGTCGTTGGTTTTATTTAAAATGATCATAAATAAAAAAAACTTTTTGAAAATCTTAACAACTATCTGCACTTTTTTGAAATACATTATATCTGGGAATAACCTCAGTATGTGGATGATGCAGTGTTATGGTCATGCTTTGTGCTTCAGTTGTGACGTCCAGGTCTTCGTGGTCTACATACGAGGTCACAGTTGTTTCTGTGCGCTCAATTTATTTCAGTTTTTTTTTTTTTTTTTTTTTTTTTGGGTGGGGGGGGGGGGGTATATAGAATGTCGACAACTGCCAATTGTGTGCTTTGTGAAAAGTAAAATTGCAGGTACCAAGGCAGAAGAACGTTTTCCATGACACTTGTTCCGCAGATCTTTTTGCCGATAACTAAGTTTCAACAGCAACACCAAAGCTTGTCAGTCGTTTTGTGACCAGACTGATGCAATGCTCCATGGTGCACGAACCCTGTATTCTATGCAAAACTGATACTCAAATTTGTTTCTTTGCTGTGAACGTAATGTAGGTGATTTTTTTGGAATGTCCACTCATCAAATACTCAACCGAAAATATTTGCCATTGCTTGAAACATTCAAACTGAACAATTATGTCAACTTTTATGTTATTTGAAAACTTTGCTATCATAGATCTTAAAGAATTAGCAGCATTCGGAAATTGAAATCCATTTTATGAAAAGAAATATCTCAAATACATTGAAGTACAGTTTTATGACAAAAACGATTTAAGACATCATTTATTCACTAGATTTTTAAATAGCTGTCAATAGTTGTAACCTTCATTTTGTATTGTTTCTACCTTCCTCCTAGAAAACAACTCTAACTGTATCTTTTTTGGTGTGTACGATCTGGGAGCCTAGTTTTGCAATATGGATGACATAACTCAAATTACAGTAATGCACACAAAACATACCAACTGGCAATTTTTTTTAAAAAAAAAAAAAACAAAAAAAAACTTGACGGGTACTGGTGAACGGGGCAATACTACTGCAGAGAAGAATGGAGTTGGGACTAGGAAAGTGACGACAGGGGAGCAAGGCAAGGTGACGAATCCTGAAAACTGTTTTCACTCTATATTACGGATTGCGGATCCGATTAATTAGGTACTGGATTTGCCAGACTACCGAATGATGCAGGAACCCGCATTGCTGGATTGCAATCCCAAGCTACAATCCCAGCTAAAGTTTAAGTAATTCATTGTTTGATTTTTTTTCAAAATATTCACTAAGTTTCTGCCAATGCTACAACTTAAATTTTTTTGATTATGAAGTAGCACTATGGTATAAACTATGGAAGGACAAGGGTATGACAACAGAAAATATTTGAGAACTAGACATTACTAATGAGTTAAATGAGACGGAAATATCCTAGAGATCCATCTAAAGTATTAGTGCATGCTTGGTGTACACAGAAAACTTTTACAAGAAAATCGTGCTAAAATTTCAGATAAAGTAGCTCGAAAATTATTATTAGTGTAATTATGTAAATATTAATTAAATAAATTAAAATTATTTAATTAAAATATTATAATATTAATTAATTAATAAAATATATATGTGATACATTAATCAGCGTTTTTGTAGCATGCATATTATCAGTTTTCTCTTGCCTTCCCCCCCCCCCCCCCCCCCCCCGAACAAAATCCTGGCTATGCCCTTGTCTGTAGCTGTCGTATCTGTTGTTAAGGAAAGTTAATGGACTCATGTTGTTAAGGTTAATTACATGGGTTTAAGCTCTGACGAAACATATAGAAATGTCAGAGTTGTTAAAACCTACCCAGAAGCACAGTACCAAGGGCCTTTTGACAGTTCTGTAACAAGCAGAATTGTGCGTTATGCAATAAGCTCGATTGTATTACAAGTAAAATATCTATATATGTTACAATATTAGTTTTTTTATGCTGGACTTGTCGATAGTTACATCACAATCTTGCTATCCAGTTTGATGTACGATCAATGTAACTACCAACCGTGTTTCACCCTCTACAGCCATCTTTGATATTCTTCTATTGTCACGAAAATATGACACGATATGTTAGCAAAGTTCCATAAAATAGTTTGTCAAGTGTGGAACTACTATCCATGCTTTCCTGTGAGAAATCAGGATGATAGTAACGGTTGCTCATCCCCCTTACCATTATAAAAGTTGATAGTTATGTCAAAGGGATTCTTTAAATTTGATAAATTCTATTTAGCCTTGGTAAAAGTAAACACATTTGGGCCAACTTCTATAAGATGAATGTATCTGCATGAATGTCTTAAAGCTAACATGTGTAGCTACTCAAGGAGAAATCAATATATAGATTATTAATAATGCAAGAAACTTCAAAAATTCGATGGTAAGGTAACATGAATTATATGCGTTTACGATTTGTTAATGCATGCAGAAGTGCCGAACGTATCGTACACCCCTAATTGTGAAGATTTTAAACATTGTTCATTAATACTTCAGTAGTTAAATTAGGTACGGCCAGCATTTGGCCATAACAAGACTAGTGTACATGAATAAGTTACTTGCGGAGTAAAAATCAAAGCTTAAAAGTAGAAAATGCAGTATAAAAATAAAATAATTTATTAAAAAATAAAAACCATCTTCAAAAAAAGCACACTAAAAATTTTAAAATAACTTTCTACCTTGCTTAGAAAGAAGTATATCTAAATGGAGAATTTTTTACATTACTGTTATTGAAATTTTTACATTAATCAGTTATTCTTGGAGTCGGTTCCAGCCAAAGCAAGAAAAGCAAAACGATAAAAACAATAATGTGTAAAAATAATACACAAAAAAGGTTACTACTTACCTAAAATTGATGCTAGAAACATGTTGCAAGAAAAGCAAGATGATAAAAACAATAATGTGTAACAATAATACACAAAAAAGGTTAATACTTACCTAAAATTGATGCTAGAAACATGTTTCAACAAAACTGAAACATACAGATGATACGCCGTTATTATACCAACTGTAAAGCATTTACCTGCATGCTGCAGGCTAGGTAATAGAGGATATAGGTTCCCTTTGTAGAGTTTCACTAAGGATGATAGAGTAGTGATAGTGGGAGGTGCGGGAAATAGTATTGATAGAAACGCGAGTTATAGTATAGAGAGTGACCTGAGGAAGGTGGTGAAGGAGGAACAGCATACCAGGGTGGAGCTCATGCAGGTCCTAAGTCGCCATGACCGGCCACAATTGAACTATGCTGTGAGGCGGGTTAATGTAGAAACGGAAGTGCTACTTGGGAAAGGCATTAGTTCTGTGTTGGGGGTTGTGCCTGAACACCATTGGTAGGTGGGGTTTCACTAGACATGGCCTACACCTAAATAGAAGGGAGAAGGGACTACTTTCTGAGTTGTTAGCTAAAGCAGTGAGGGAGCCCGTTTCCAGTGATGGTGGGGTCAGGACTGTGCCTTTTTTAGGTTAGGGGCTGCTGGTGAAGGGACAGAAATAGATTATCAAAGTGATACTGATTGCAGATATTAAAGAAATAGATGTAATGGCTGAAAAGTGAGAAAGAGGAGATAAATTCTGAAAATGTAAAGCCAGTAGTAAGGGTGTTAATGGTAAACTGTAGAAGTATAATGAACAAAGTAATCGAATTTGCAAACTTAATAGAGATGCACGAACCACAAGTAATAATTGGGGTAGAGAGTTGGTTAAAAGAAGAAGTACTAGACAGTGAGGTTTTTCCTGATGGTTACAGAGTGTACCGCAGAGATAGAGGAGCAATTGGTGGAGGAGTCTTCATACTAGTTAGCAAAAACTACCACAGTTCACTGGCATTCATAGATCAAGACCATGAGTTACTTGGGGTAGATTTCTGGGGTAGTAAAAAAGAAAAAATCAGAGTGTTGGCTGTTTACCGCAGTGGAAGAATGACAGAAGAGGATGAGGCTCTGGGGAGAAATTAAATTCATACTCAGATTTCAGAGGTGAGAATAGAATGATCATCATCGGCGGGATTTAAATTTACCAGGTGTAAACTGGGAAGGGAATAAGATAAATAACACAAGGGAACAAAGATTTGCAAATATCTTAATAAGGGAAGGAGGATTTACACAAGTGGTTGAGCAAAACACTAGGGGACAAAATATTTTGGATATATTTCTAATTAAGCCCGATGAAAACCTTTTGAGGTATCAAGTAACTGAAGGAATAAGTGATCATGAAGCAGTTCTGATGGATATTAGAGGATTCAGTAAACCAGCAGCCAAAATTGAAGGGGGAAATAGGTACAATTATAAAAAGGCACAGGTTTCAAATTTGAGGAGATATTTCAGAGAACAATTCAGCAAATGGAAGGAAGGCTCAGGTACAGTAGAGTCAAGGTGGGAAGAGTTCAAGGAGATAATAAGAAAGGGGGAAGAAAACCAAAGCAAAAAATAAAGAGAAGTAGGGAAACTATGTACTATAATAGGGAAGTGAGGAGGTTAAAGAGGTTGGTAAGAAAAGAACATAACAGAGTTAAGAGACAGCAGGGTAGTATGGAATATTTAAAACAACTAAACAAGGACTTAATAACAGCAAAGAAAATGGCTAAAGATGGGTTTATGAAGAGTATTGGCATTGGCAGGAGGACCATACTGATGCATCTAGAACTTTCTATGGCTATATCAGGAAACTGAGGGAAGGAGAGGGTGTAGAGACACTTATAGATAAGGATGAAGAAGAAGTTACTGACAATTTGAAAAAGGCAGAGATTTTAAGTAACTGGTTCTGTGAAAGCAATTAGAGACAATGAATCAGAAACAGGAGGTCTAATTCGGAGAACGAGCTTAAACAACACATTAGAAATGACGATAGTAAAAAAAATTATATCCATCCTGAGGAAATCATGAAGGAAATAAGAAAGCTGAAAAAATAAAAAATAAAGGGCTGGTGAAAGAATAATATTACTACAGATATCTTAAAGATAGCCGGATGTGACATTGTACCTTATCTTGAAATATTATTTAAATTGAGTCTAGACACTTGCTGCTTAACCACAGGACTGGAAAAGTGCAATAGTAGTACTGGTACATAAGGTAGGGGTGAGAAATAGAGTTGAGAATTACAGGCCCAATCAGTTTGATATCAGTGGTAGGTAAATTAATGGAAAGATTGATATGCAAACCAGATCAGAAATATATGTGAGGAAACGTAAGTGGTTTTCAAGCAGGCAACATGGTTTCAGGCAAGGATATTCATGCGAATTCTCAGTTGGTGGATATATGCAAGATATTACAGATGAAATGGACAAGGGAGGCCAAATTGATAGTGTAGCACTAGATCTGTCTAAGGCGTTTGACAGATTAAGCCATAAAATGGTAGTAAATAAGGTAAAAACCATTGGAGTGGATGAGAAAGTGAGTTGCTGGGTAGAGAATTTTTAAAGGTAGAAAATCAGAAAGTTAGGGTAGGAAATGCGGTATCAAAAGAAGTGGAAGTAAAAATGGGAGTGCCGCAGGGTAGCGTATTGGGACCATTGCTATTTATTATTCAAATGAATAACTGTGTTGATTGCTTACTATCAGAAATTATATTGTTTGCAGATGACATAATGCTATATAAAAAGACTCAAAACGATAGAGGATTGTAAACAGTTGCAGGGTGATCTGGACAGGATATCTAGTTGGGTTGGTAAACATGGGATGAAGATAAATGCAAAGAAGAGTCAGCTTATTAGATACAGCAAATAAAAAACAAAAGGTTAATTATGAATATAAGGTGGGGAAAGAATTGCTTGCTGAAGACTTGAAATGTAAATATCTTGGAATTACTTTTGATAACAAACTTAGCTGGGCAGGACACATAGGAGACAGGTTTCAAAGTTCTGTACTTGCTGGAGAGAGTGATGAGGGGATGTACGAGAGAAGTTAAGGAATTGGGTTACAAAACTTTGGTCAGACCATTGCTCGAATATGGTAGTGTAGTATGAGACCCTCATTTTACGTATCAAATACAGGAGTTGGAGAGGGTTCAAAAAAGGGCTGCTAGATTTGTTTCTGGAAATTATCGCAGAATGCAATCAGTGATGGATATGATAAAGGTGCTGGAATGAGATTCATTGCAAGACAGGAGGAGGATGAGGAGGGTCATGGGAGTGTACAGGGCATATATTGGCGATGAGGCATGGAAAGATATTGCAATTAGGTATGAAAAGTAGTGCATGGAAGGGAAAAGATGACCATGACCACAAGCTGGAACTCGATTTCAGGCACAAGGGTATGGGAAGATTCTCTTTTTTAGGTAAGGGTGTCAGGAATTGGAATGAGTCACCAAGAGAAATGATGAATAATTTCCAAAAACTTTGAAAGAATTTAAAGATAAAATTTGTAGAGGGCAAATGTAGGTAGGTGCAGGATAGGAGGAAGATGGGTGTGTAGGGAAATTGCCACCAGAGCCTGTGCTCCATTGCAATTAAATTAAATTAAATTAAAATACTACTGTTATTGTAGATATTGTAGAGATATACCTGGATGACCAACGTGGCCAAGCTTAAATAATAACTTATTTTTTCCCCCTAAACTGTCTTCCTCATTAACAATATCTGCCTCACTACATGCTGTAAAATACGTGGAATTTTTGTTCCTATTCCCCGTGTTGCCTTGAACACCAAATATAGTTCAGTAATTCGTTCTTCACAATGAGATAGCTGGCACCGACTCCAAAAATAACTGATTAATGTGAAAATTTGTATAATAGTAATGTAAAATATTCTCCGTTTAGATTTACTTTCTTCTAAGCAAGGTATAAAGTTTTTTTTTTTGGTCAGAAACTTTCTCAATGAAAAATTACATATATATTCCAACTTTAATTGAAATCAGTTAAATGTTGCCAACTGTAGCTTTGTATAAAGAACATTGACAAAAATTTGAGGGGGTGGATGGGTGGTGAGCGGTTCAGTTTTTTCAAACCAAAAGTTGACGGAATTTTTCACTATATATTTGAATATAAATGTTGGAAGTTCCATCGAAATTCGATAAAAAATGTTGGTGTGTATAAAAATTAAGGTATGTAAAGGGGCAGAAGGGGTGGTTTCTCTATGAAATTAATTATGGGTCCACTTTGGAGGTATTCCCTATCCACTAAAAAAAAATTTCATTTAAATTGGTTAAAAATTGGCGAAGATATCGCTGAACATACATACCAAAAACAAAAAAAAAATACAGACAAATAGAGATCCTCCTCTTTTTTTTTTTTTTTAATTTGGTTAAAAAAAGTTGGGAGTCCCACAGTGTGGCGCACTGGGACCATTGCTTTTCGTTATTCAAGGTAATGACTGTGTTAATGGCTTGGTAGCAGAAGTTTGGTTGTTTGAAGATGACATAATGCTCTATAAAAGGATTAAAATGGTAGAAGACTGTGAATAGCTCCATGGTGATCCGGACAGGATATCTAACTGAGTAGGTTAACATGGGATGAAGATAAATGCCAAGAGAGTGAACTTGTTAGGTACACAGATAAAAACTATAGGTTGACTGTGATTATAAGGTGTAGAGAACATTGCTTAGTTAAGATTAGAAATACTGTACAAATACCTAACTGTAACATTTTGTAAAAAAAAAAAAAAAAAAAAAAAAAAAAAAAACATTCAACTGGGCAGGTCACATTAGACAGGTAGTAGGAAAACCATTTAAAGAATAAAAAATTTTAAGCAACTGGTGGCGTTTTCGTGGCTTTATGCTAATATGTATATATAAAAAAAAATTACCGTTGCTCACACGCAGCTATGCTCAAGATTTTAAAATCCCTCACTTGTTGGAGAACATGATAAGAGAATGTAGCAGAGAAGCTACTGAATTAAGTTTCCAAACTTTGATTATATTGTTGCCTGTATATGGTGGTATTATACTGAACACGCATTGTGAGTATCAAATACAGGAGTTTCAAAGGGTTCAAAGAAGCAACTGATATGATGAAAGAGCTGGAATAGGATTCTTTGGAAGACAGGAGGATGATGAAGAGAGTCATATGAGTGTACAAGGCATATATTGGTGATGAGTTGTGGAAAGATATTGGTGGAAGAATTAAGATAGCTACATGGAGTGGAAAAGAAGACAGTGGCACTCAATTTCTGGCATAAGAGAATGAGAAAATTTTCTTTCTTATATAATGTGGTAAGAGATTAAAATAAATTTCCAAGGGTGATGATGAATAATTTGCCAGAAACGTTGAAAGAAATTAAAGGTAAATTTTTGAAAAGGCAAAACTAGGTGGTACAGGAAAGGGGAATAACTAGAGTGCGTGGTAACTGACACCAGAGCGAGCATTCCATCCCAATTAAAATTAAGCTTTTAAAGCGTTGAAATAGCAAATATAGAAGGAAAAAAATATTTAAAAAAGGAAGATATCCGCAGTATGGTCAACCGGCTCAACATTTACACATGGTGTATGGCCTTCAGGAGTCTTGCACTTTTAATGACTTCTCACAGCTAATTTTAGATAATAGTTTGATAGAGCAAGATTCTCATTTCATTGATTGTTCCATTTGACTGCAACCCTCTATCAATTCATTAATTGAATACAAAATTTGTTCGACCTTAGAATTGATCTCTGTCAAGTTTCTTTCCGATTGATCCTTTGCAGCATGAAAGAAATCATGCAGTTGTATCATGTTTGCTCTGTTTCGGCAATCAAATTCTCAATCACAGTGACCGTAATGTCTAATCAGTTACAAATTTCGGCAGTACTTTCTTTTAATGTCTGACATATGCTTGTGAAGTGCCTATGACTTTTGGTAAACTAGATACCTCCGACTGGATACTCTCCTGGTACAATTTTATCTCGCTACTCACCTTCTCTTCAAAAGTGGAAAATTTCTCTTCTAAATTTTTTATACTTTTCAGTCTGTCTTTTTTTCCAATATATCAATTCTCATATTTGTGAAATTAATTTTTCCTAATAAATTTTCAATAACATCCTTCTTTCCCTTATTGAAATTTGATTCTAAATCTGTGCTTACCTTATATATGTTCTCAATTACACCCACCATTGCTTCTAACAAAACACTGAAGTCAATTGAAGGTTGTGTCCCCTTTGTGTATTGAGTACGTATTCAGAATTCTCTTACAGTGGGCTTATATGAATTTTGATGTATTTTTCTTACTGCGTTATTATTAACCAACAAATCAATAATGAATTTTGAGCCCTACCCAGGTCTATTCATAGTGCTGTTTTTTATATTAGTTCTATGTCGTTTCAAAACTATGTAGGATTATCGGCCAAATCACAGCTCGAACTATGTATGTTGTTGCCGAATTTTAATCCCGAAATTAGTATCATAAATTACAGAGATACCAATCTAAAACCAACAATAAATTCACCAGGACAAAATTGAAATTTTCCGTTATCACTAATTCCTAGGTTCAGAAACTGAATTCTTTCCAAATTTTGAATTATGAAATTCCATATCAGTATACAGTACATCAAAAGAAATGTCAACGAGAGCAACGCTGTATTATCGTCCAATCATTCAACGCTTTGGATGGCTGAACTATATGATATCAAGTATAATAACAACAAAACATTCAGACAAAATTTACATGCACAATGAACCACATGTAGTGCCATCTGCTGGGAAATATTTTATATATATGTCATAAATAAAATTTGTAGTCCCAATAGCTTCATCACTCCATAAGCTATGAAACGTTGTCTAAAAGACACTAGTATAACAATTTTATTGTGTTTACACTGGATTTTCTCAAATTTATAGTTATACGAGGTCCTAATCCTAAATCGAAGCAGGCCAATGGTAGAAACAATAGTGTAATGAAAGGGGGTGTCCTGCTTTAATTTTAACTCTTTGATTATTTTTACTGGGATCGTTAATTTAGTTGTAATGAAAGAGGATTGAAAGTAAAACCATGGCTATAAGAGCTAAACTTGTCATAACCTGACCAAATTATTGGCATGATAAGCAGACCAACAGACATAAGACATATTTATATTTAAGTATGAGTAACAAATAGTCACAAAAATATGCATTAACTACCCATGACAATTGGTCGTTAAATCTCCACTCAGGGTGTGAGAAGGTTATTTCGTGAAAAGTTTAAGTGCAGACACGCACTGAACCATTTCTGGATTGAATGAGCCTATGACTTATTTATCAGTGGTCTATAGTGGTATTAGCTCCACCAGATGCCGACGTCTTTGAGGCATCATATTTTAAAGACAATACAAACAGGTGCTAATATGTACTTGTGAATTGGTTAGATCATCTGCTCTGGTCGCTTGCTTCCAGCTTGACTTCTCGACCAGCCGCATCAATTATTCCAGAAGCAAGAGACACTTTCTTGGGGGTCCAAGGTCTGTGTTTATGTGTTTAACATCCTTCTCTCCATGCATCTCCCGTGTTCATCAAGTTTCTACGAAAACATTGGATCACCCTATCTTGCAACAGAAAATTGTACACAAATAGTATCTAATATTACCTAAATTTCCATTGGTCTACAGACTCTTCCACGTACATACACTTTAAGCATTCTGTTGTGATTGGCTTTGTTCATCGTGGATTTTTGGTGCAGATCGTGAACGATAATAGTATATCTTCCTTCTCTTTCCCACAAATCCATGTCTAACTTCCTTACGACGCTGTGTAATTTTCCAGTTGTCACTATTTTCGAGCAGTGTTGACTTCTCGTAAATCAGCTTTAGTGTTAATTGCCTCATTTGTAAACTGCCAGCTCAAACATGACGTTCTAGCGTGTTTCCGGGTAGGATGCCAAGTAGGTTGAGTGATAGAAATAATGCAAACTGTCCCTTCCTAGATGGTCAGGGATCTCTTAAAGCAGTTTGTTCCCAGCTTAGTGACTTGCGTCACTCCTAATTTAGCAGGTATAGAAATTCTTGACTCAAGCTTTTACAATATGATTATACTGATTAACTGATATTCAAGTTCTATTGCAGTCCCTAGTAATTCACCCTTTTGAAATCAATGTGATGGCACCTGTGCTGTTACAAATGTGATTCTCACTAAATTACAAATGGATTTTGATGGAAACTTTATTAATGTACTGCCACGTTAGTAAAACAGTGTGTGTTTCATTTTGATGCGAATTCGGAAAGCTGAGAAATTTACCATGTTAGTTTCCAATTTTCGTTGAATGCTATTCATACATAACCAACTATTTCGATTTTAAAGGGGTTTCGGTTAATGAACTACGTGTGGTGCTGCAGGTAATTTAGGACACGTTTTATTTAGATCAGAGTTTGAAAATGTCAAATTTCGCTCAATATGCTATTCATACATAACCATGTATTTGGATTTTAAAGGGGTTTCAGTTAATGAACTACATGTGGTGCTGCAGGTAAATTAGGACACGTTTTATTTAGATCAGAGTTTGAAAATGTCAATTTTCTCTCAATGTTCCACTGAATGGGAGTCATGGAAAAATTGGTAGTCTGATTTTAAAGGAATTTCGATACTCATACAACCTGCTACCCCATTGCTAAAATACTGTTATTTTCAAGTCATAAAGCTAATTAGATAAATTTTCTGCAAAAGCTCTTTATTAAACAATTACTGAAAGATTTTGATTTGGGTTTGGGTTTAACTCATGTATAGCCCATGGTCAGCGCATAAATTAAGCTATGTATCATTTGATGTGAAGTCGAAAAGCTGAGGAATTAAAATAAGAGTTTTTCGTGGTTTCAGCGTATCAAAGGCATCGTATTATTCTGTGGATTGAAGTTACAGGCGTGGAAACCGTTCAAGCAAGAAGATTTCACAGACAGGAACCGTGAATCTTCTACTTCCTCAATATGTTGATTCAAGATAATGGGTGTAATAGAACTCATGAAGGTGGGTCTTGTACCTCTACAGTCAGAACTTTTCTAATCAAACTACACGCATTATCATGTAATTTTCTGGCTTTGAGGGGAACATAAAACTGAAACTAACTGAGCCTCAATGTCCAACGCATTAGTGTGCTATGTGGGTCTTTTAATCTCAACATCCATTTTAAAGCTGCATGATCTGTCATTAAAGCAAACTTTCTTCCATAAATATAACAAATAAAAGTTTCAAAATAACTGACAGAATTTCATGCTTTGTTACATTGTAATTTGATTCTGTTTTATTCAATTGACAGAATGCATAGACAATTGGTCCTTCTTTTTCATCTATAACCTGGGATAAAACTGAACCTATTGCATCATTACTTGGATCTGTTGAATGAGGTTTGGAGAAATCTGGGAATGCCAAAACTGGGTAAATTGTGGGCGCTTGTTTTAGACTATCCCCTGCCTAATCACAATCAGCTAGCCATATGAGTTTTGCGCCTTTTTTTAAAAGAATTGGTTAGTCGTTTTGCCTTAATGGCATAATTTAGAACAAATTTCCTTGAATAATTAACAAGACCAAAGAATGTTTGTAACTCTTTTACACAAGTTGGTGTTGGTAACTCTTTTACTTCCTGAAATAAACATGGATGTGTATTTACTCCGTCACTGCAAATATGATGAGCCAAATATTCTAACTACGAAAATACAAATTACATTTATGAATTAAAAACATTACCATAAATAGCTTTCTGCAGAAGTTGAAACACACCTCGCAAACTTTTAACATGCTCATCAATATCATTATAAATCACGTCATAAATATACTCTAATATAGAAAATTGCTCTGAACCTCTCAATAAAACGTCCATTAGTCTCTAGAAAGTAACTGGGACATTTTTTAATGCTTAAGGCTACCTGGTGTACTCATATGACCGTTTGGAACATCGGGAATGCCTTCATCTGATCTGATAATAACCACTATGAAAATCAAGGTTGGTAAAATTCATACAGTGTGGCAAAGGTATTCTACTTCTCTGAAATAGAAGGTATAGGCATCTGAAGTTGTAACAGCATTTAAATACCTACAAGTATAATCTACACAAAATCTAAACTTTGTTTCATCACTTGGACTCTTCTTAGGAATTACAGCTAATGGAGTTGTCCATGGGCTACTTGAACATCTAATGATACCACCCTTCAATTGTTGATCAATCAATTCATCTATCAGTTGCCTTTGATGGAATGGTAATGTTTAAGCCTTCTTGTAAATGGGTTATGCATCTCCTGTCAATTTTTTTTATTAAACTATATCTGTGACTGGGAGGGTTCTACTGAATTCCTGTAATACTCCTTCAATCTTTTCTAATTCTCTTTTTGGCAAGGGGCTCAACTTACCCTTAAGACATACTTCACACTTCAATTGAGCTGTACATAACGTTTCGCCCTTTATAATACTGTCAGCTTCATTAACATCATCATCAACAGTAACATATATATTGCTTTTCATGTAACACTTCAATATGTGCAAGCTCATGTCCACATGGCATCTCAACATCTTCTTTACTAAAATTCTCAATTATAATGGAGCACTTCTCCTTCTATCAACTGTAAGCACTTTGCAAATACTTCTATTAATATAGCATTGGTTCTAATCCAACAATCCTGACTCATTTGATGTATCAACCAAAACTACAGTATTTTCATCACACCCAAAACTATCTTGAACTCCGAAATTAATGATTTTTCCTGAAGCTTTGTGAATTTTTTCAGCTGTATTTCAACGGGTGACATACATATAGGTTCGGATAACTGCCAAAGATGGGACTCCTCTCCTTTAAACAAGAATTCTGTATTTTGTCTGATAACTTTGAAGATGGGCCTACACTCATGTGTTTCCACAAAACAATCGACTGTAATGCCACATCATTCATTGCATTGGGCTTATAAGTAAAATCAATCTCTAAGATACCATCATATGAAGAATTTAGTGTAGGTACTATATAAGCCATTGAATTATAAGCATTATGATCTATTAAGAGGGTAATATTCTTTATACCAAATATTGTAATTTCTTTTTCCCATACAAGCCAGTAATTTTACAATTGGGTGGGCGTAATCCCTCACTTCCACTAAAACACTTAGACAATAAAATCATTTCTGTACCTGTATCAACTAATGAATTTCACTGTCTACCATTTATGCTTACGCTTATAACTAAAGTTGCCACTTAAGGATTTCCTCAGGGAACTACAACAGGTACTTTTCTCACTGTGGGTACGAAATTGTGGCTTTGTCACCATTCCTCATTTAAATTCTTCTGTCCAGCCCTCACTCGATGAAGCAACTTACTATTTCTACCACAAAAACTATCCAAAAAATATTGTCTTCCTTCACTAGTTTACAGCTTTGTGCCCAATCATCCAAAAGCATTACACTTCGGCCCTCATTTACCAATAAATATCAACCTAGTGGGTTCCTCCCTGTAATCACCAGTTGGCCTTCTTTTTACTTGCTCATACATAACAGTATGCACAACAGCTTCATTAAAGTTCTTGGACTTTTGTAAACTCACATAGTCTACAATTTCACCTCCTAAACCATCTAAGAACACGCCGAGAGCCCTTTTATCATCCACATACATAGATATTATTCCTTATAATTGTCCACATTCTTTAACGTCAATGTGTTGTCATTTACCACATTAATCCCATCAGCATATTGTTGAATCTATTCCCCATGTTGTCTTCGCAGTTTTTCGTAATTGCTCCCTACAAAATCTTAATGTCTGCTTCTTTGAAAGACGCTTTAATAGCCCTTCTTGCAGTCCCTTGTACATCTCACATTGTTTAAAATAATCATCATTAACAACAAATCGCAATTCTTCACAATTTGAAAAATCACCAAATGACAAAAAAACCTTGAAATTTTACAAAAAATTTCTTGAATTGACTCATTAGCTGTTCCACAGTATTACTAGACATTACTATATCATTATCCGGGAGAACGCGGTTTCAAATCCCCGTCCAGGCATGCAGATTTGAGTGTTCCATTGTTTCCCAAAATCAGTCCAGTAAAATGCCGGGTTGTTTCTTCAAAATTCCATGGCCGAATTGATTTTTTATCCTATTTCGATGAAACTTTGGACATGCATAGTCAAAAATACTGTCAACTTTTGGTTTGAAAAAACTGAAGCCCTTCCCCCCTATCCACCCCCTAAATTTTTACCAATGTTCCTAATACAAAGCTACAGTCGACACCATTTAACTGGTCTCCATTAAAGTTGGCATATACATGTAAGTTTTCATGGAGAAGCTTTCTGACAAAAATTAAATAAATAAAAAAAAAACACCCCATATCTCCCTTTACACTCCTTAATTTTATAGTAACCTACATTTCTTATCTAATTTTTATTGAACTTTGCCCACGTATACTTTAAAACAAAGAGAAGATTCCTGTCAACATTTGGTTTGCCAAAGCTCAACTCCTTTCTCTCCTTCAACCCCATTAACATTTGTTCTTTATAAAAAGCTACAGTCGCGATCGTTTGACCGATTATCATGGAAGTTGGTGCTTATATGTATTTTTTCACGAAGAAGATGTCTAACCAAAATATCTACCAAACCACCCCCTCTCCCCATTAAACCGCTTACTTTTTATATACAACCACAGTTTTTATCCGGTGTAGACAGAACTTAGCAAATTTTTACTATAAAACAATGAGAAAAATAATGCCAACTCTTGGTTTGCAAAAAACTGAACCCCTCTCCCCGTTTCCACCCCCCTGATTTTTGTCAATTTCTTTTTAGGAAGCTACAGTCGACATCATTTGACCGATCTTTATGAAAGTTGGTACATTCATATATATGCATATATATATAGGCCTATATATAATTTTTTATGACCAAAAAATCAAAAAAAAACTATCCTAGCTACCCTTCCCTTAATATTTGTACAAAAACCACATTTTAATCCGATTCGGTGGAACTTCGCATGCGTATATCTTAAAACAAATAGAAAAAATACTGTCCACATAACTTTCACAAAAACGCAAACCCTTTCCCCATTTCTACCCCTTTATTTACTGTCAATGTTCTTTATACAAAGCTACCGTTTCTTTCTGATTTTGAAGGAGGTATGCACATGTATACTGCAAAACAAACAGAAAAATACTGTATATATTTGGTTTCGAGAGTCCAAACTCTGCTGCGTCCTTTCCATCCTTCAGTCTACAGTTTCTATCCGATTCTGAAGGAAATTTGCACAAGTATACTTTAATTAGGTTGCAGAAGCCCAACACCTCTTCCCTTCTACCCCCACCCCTCATTATTTCCAATGTTCTTTACAGATATCCACAGTTTTACCAGATTTCCTTGGAACACTGTACATTTATACTTAAAAACAAAGAAAAACATAGTGTCTACATTCTGTTTACAAAACCCTACCACTTACTCCCTTACCCCATTTATTTTTTGCAAATTTTCTTTTCACAGTGCTACAGTTATTATCTGGTTTTGATGGAAATTTGCCCGTGTATATTTTAAAACAAAGAGAAAAATAGTGCCCTAACTAGTTTTACAAAAAACAAATTACTCTTCGTCTCCACATCCCTTAATTGTTTTTTATACATACCACAGTTTTATCTGATATCAATAGAAATTTACATACCTATACTTTAAATCAATCAGAAAAGGCTGTCTACATTTGGTATACAAAAGCCCAATCCCTCTTCCCCTTTACCCTCTCCCCTTTTAATTTTCAATGTTCTTTAGAAAAATCCACAGTTTTAAATCACGTCAAAATCAATTAAGCTATTTTTAAGTCATGGCATAATATTTATAAAATAAATGTGTCGTAATGTCTCAACATGTACTTCAGATTTCAACTGGATTCCAAGCTAATCACGTTGTGAAAATCAATCATAAATCCATAGTTTCTGTGTGATGCCGGAGCAAACAGATATATTCCAGAGACAGATTTCTGTATGTGGTATGTATTAATACCCAGAAGTTACATGTTTCGGTTATTGACCAGCTGCTTTAACAGATGTTATGATACGATCGAAACATAGCCTGGACCAAAATGTTAACTGACATTCCTAAACACAACACCCAATTCACCCCGTTCTGGAAGTTGTTGTGGTATATAAAGACAGAATTCTTCTTTGAAAGCAAGCACTTTAATCCCTGAGCTACCAGAAAGTTTGCAAAATGGGAACTGCTGCGGTATATTTAAAATACAAAACAAATTATAATACCACTAAAAATCTAAAAATAAAATAATTGTTTAAAAAAACATAAAAACCGCCTTCAAGAAAAGCACTAAAAATTTTAAAATAACTTTATACCTTGCTTAGGAGAAAGTAAATCTAAATGGTCAATATTTTACATTACGGTCATTGAAATTTTTACATTAATTAATTATTTTTGGAGACGGTGCCAGCGAAAGCAAGAAAAACAAAAAGATAAAAACAATAATGAATAACAATAGTACATAAAAAAATCATCTTTCTGCTTACCTACAATTAATGCAAGAAACATGTTTCAACAAAACTGAAACATACAGATGATACCCCAATATTATGCTAACTGTAAATCGTTTACTGCAGGAGGCTGCCTACAAACTGACACTGTAGCACCAGAGATATGCCTGGATGACCAATAAGACCGTGCCACACATTAAAATACTGTTAATTTGTTTCCTAAGCTGTCTCCCGCAATAACACTATCTGCCACACGACATGCTATAAAAGAATGGGAATTTTTGTTCGTACTCCCCGTTTTGCCTCTAACACCAAAAGAGGTTCAGTAATTCAATCTTCGCGATGTGACAGCTGGCACCGACTCCAAAAATAACTAATTAATGTAAAAATTTCAATGACAGTGATGTAAAATATTGACCGTTTAGATTTACTTTCTCCTAAGCAAGGTATAAAATTATTTTAAAATTTTTAGTGCTTTTTTTGAAGGCGGTTTTTATGTTTTCTTAAACAATTATTTTATTCAATCACAAGAAACACTGAGCTTGGTGGGTAAGTGGTTAACTCTCTGGCCTCGCATTTGGGAGGACGCCGGTTCAAATCTCTGTCCAGGCATCCAGTTTTGGGTTTGCCATGGTATCTCCAGTCCACTCCAGGTGAGTGCCGGGATGCTTCCTTCAAAAGGCCATGGTCGAATTCCTCCCCGTTGTTTGAGTTTGACAATGGCAGGTGTTGTTCCATTTTGTCCGCCTGGCACAGCGCCCTGAGTAGAGATTGTATTCAACACCCACGCATCGCCAGTCTGTGTTCCCAATACCACAGTTTTGTACTCGATTCTTTTTGTCTCGGTTATCTTTTGAACGAATTATCAGACTGTAATTTCTTGCATTATAGTAAGGAAATAATTAACAATATAATCGGGATGTTGATCGATTTGGGATAGCTGAACTTTATTTTAATCACCGCTGGTATTCGAACTAAGTACTGTTGACATCGAGAGCACTACATGTAAAGCAATGTTTAGCAACATGTACTACAATTGACTGCATTTCTTTTTAAATACTAGACCGATGAGTACCATGAATTTCTTGACAAAAACGATATAGAGACCGTAAGTCGTATAAAGTATGTTTAATATTATGAACCTTTTACCGCATAAACTTAAGCTCAGTTTATAGTTTATAATAATAATACAAATAGCATCATCATCATCATTTATGAGCAAGATTTTATAGTTTCCAATGATTTACTAATAGTCCAACAATTTTATATCACGTAATCCCCATGAATAGTTACAAATACGAGTAGCCTACATGATCAAGAAATTATAATAAACGCCATTAATACAGAAAACATGGAAGCTATTAATCCTTTTGTCAGGGCCAGATTCCACGTTTGCAGGTTTGCAAAATTTCTGGAAGTAATCGGCAGTTTGTGTAAGTCATGTATTACGGAAGTTAAAGTGTGGAATTAGTTTTACACTTTTGCTCACAATATGTCATTCTAGAGATGGGTATAGGAACAGCAGCACTAGATATAGATAATAAGGCTTTGTACAAATATAATGCATGGTTTTTATTCACTGATTAACTCACTCTGTGTTTCAGGTACCCTAATGGGTATTGTTATCTCCGTATCCTCAATTTTCGCTGCTAGCTTACCTTACCTGCTACATGGATTGATCGGCGATAAGGTAGGTACATTCAAGAGTGACGTTACTTCTATGTTTGAATATCTGATTTTAAAACATCTGTAGATTCTAGACACATCATCTTTATGGATATCATTATCATTCCGTGCTTACAAGCCTTCATATCGACACTTGGAAATATTCTAATAAAGATGCTCCTAAAACAAAAAGCCAGAAATGAATGATTCAGTTTTTAAAGCTTGGCGCGTATTTTTCATTGACGCTATGTATAGAAGTAACTTAATATGACGGCAACAATTCTTCACTTAAACTTTCGTTCAGTTGTCCTGATTATGATTTTTATTTTATATGCATTGTGATAGTCTCTTAACCGTTACATAAATTGATCTTGTTTTTGGTAAAGCCTTGAGACATCTAATTAGTCAGAAATTATTTAAGATAAGTGTAAGCCCATGTCCATTTTTTTGTGTGTGGCCACAGATCTAGAGTAGAACCAGTTTTAATGGTTAAAGGTTATGGCAGATTGACCTGATCTGGTTGAATACGAACTTAACCTGTATTAATCCCTAAGGGTTCACTGTGCAAAATTTGAATAAAATCTCTTGAGCTTGATGAGCTTGAAGTATTTATAGATGTATTAAGCATGCATAGAGACATCGTGTAATTATTTCAAAGATTGAGGCCGCTAAACTTCAACTGGCTGAAATGTAAACTTGACTCTTTTTTACTCTAAAGGTTCACTCTGCAAAATTTGACAAATTTCTTTTTAGTTTAAGGGGAATGTGATCATCCTTTGACGTAAGCAATTGCTGTGAAAGTATCACATTGTTCTTAATTGATTGTAGGAAAACATTCATAATGTAATCTTTGGTCATCGTATCCGTACCAGCCAGAGAATTTACCATAGATTCCAGAATATTTAAATAGTTAAGGAACTCTGAAAAAAATGAATTGCCAGAATTCCTTTTCTGAAGTCTGATGTTACCTTTAAATCAACTAATCATTCACATATAGTGAACACGTACCAAGACTATTAGTGAAAGTGGTCAATAAAATACGTTAAAAGCAAATAAATCATGTTTGGTCAAACATCAACATTAGCGGAAGTTTTAATCAAACTAAAATTTATCGTATACCGGAATGACAATTGGCATTCGTTGTTACAGCATATACCACGAGTAATTTAAGGTTTAAAAAAAAATTATGTTGCTTTCATTAGCGACAAGTTACTAAAATGTAACTTCATGCTGTTTTAGCTGTAATTTTTCCCATTTTTTTTAATGAAATATTAAGAAAAATCAATCTTAATGAACGAATTGTGGTAATTAATTTCATATCAGTTGCTTAGCTGTTAAACTGTGCATATAACCTCGAATAATATCTCCGGTCGCTATTAATTTGCGAGCGATGGCCGCCATGTGACATCACTGTTCTTCAGCCAACAGCTATCGAGGTGAGTGAGTGAGCTTAGGAAATTAAACATACCAGTCAGTTTAATTCAGTGAACTGCACAATGATAATGTACTGACAAATATAGAGGCATGACGTAGTGTTAGAGAAGTCGGGAATGAGTCAGTTCAACATAAACGCGAACTGTCTTGCAGATTCGATGAATGGGTTTGTGGTAGCTATAGCCAGAAAAATAGTGTTTACAGAATCTCCTTCAGCGGTATGTGTATAAAAAAAATTGTATGAGTAGCAAAAGATGTTCTCGTTGTATTACAAGTGTGGTAGTATTTGATATATGAGAATTGTTAAAGACAAAAGTTTGCTAAAATTTGTCTGCTCCTGTTAAATTTCCTTTCATTTAATTGCATATTGATGGAGCATTATCTCCTTTGGCAATTTCCTAACGCATACCTATTTCCCCTTTCTTGCATTTTTAGCTTAAAATTATTATCCTTCGAGAATTTTAATTTTTTCCAAGTTTTTTGTAAACTATCCATCAAGATGACAGTCATCTTAAACTGTGGTCACACTTTGTGTTTAGTACTTGCTCGTCACTGTGTACGACTCTCTTCTATCCATTGGTTCCACACCAGCATCACTTTCACAGCAGAGTGCCCAATAAAGCCACAATGTCATGGTATGGCAAATTATTTTCCCAGATACCAATTATTCTACCACATTAAAACATTTTCACATGCTTCATACCAGCACTTTCTTACTTGCTTCCACTTTGTTTCACAGCTCTGCACCAGTTAAGCAAAGTATATCATTGACTTGTCCATTGATGGGCCTACATACACACAATCTCACTGCAAAATTAGTCATTTATTATTGTTTCTAGTAATTTATTCTTATTCCTGTTTCCCCCACCAACATAATAAAATTTTCACAATCCCTTATTCATGAAACAGAGTACAAGCATGTGGTAATTGACATCTTTTACTTTACATACACTACTCTTAGTGTATCCACCAGTTTCTTTACAAGCTCCAGCACCAAAATACACCAAGTACTGTCCCAGCGCTTTCTCCACACTCCTTCTATGGTTCTACTTTTAGATGTGAACCTAACAAGATGTCTTTTCTTGAAATTTATCTTTATTTCATGCTGACCTACCCATCTATATATTCTGTCCATGTCACCCTGCAGCTGTTCCGTTTTCTTCTGTTTTGATCCTATTATATGTACAACATTGCCGTCTGTAAAATAACCTAACTTCTGATTGCAAACCCTTAAATAATGAATAGGAAAGGTCCCAATACACTACCCTGTGAAACTCCCATCTTTACTTCCACTTCTTATGATACTTCTTTTCCTATATATTCTATGCGGGTCACCCTGCAGCTGTTCACTATCATCAACTGTTTTCATGGCATTGTGTACCATTATACGAGGGCTATCCAGAAAGTAACAGACGTTTTGATCTGGAGCAGCAATGAGAGGGGCTAGAGCCACCATCTTGAAGTCAGAGTGTCCCTACACTCAGTACGCAACCAGCCGTGGTAGTTTGTGCATCTTGCCTGTCGTACTTTGTATACAGTGGAATTTTAAAAAGAGCGCTTCAATAGAAAATCCCGCCAGTTGTGAAGTGCGAGCTGTGATAAGGTTTTTGTTGGCAAAAAATCACAAACCAATTGAAATTTATCGCCAGATTTGTGATGTGTACGGCAAAGGAATAATGAGTGAAAGCGGAGTGAGGCAGTGGTGCATTGATTTTAAAAATGGCCGAACCAATGTACACGACGTGGATCACAGTGGTAGGCTTAGTCTTGTGAGTGATGAATTGGTGCCGAAAATCAATGAAAAAATCCGTGAAAATCGCCGTTTCATGATTACAGAACTCTCAGAACAATTCCCCCAAATTTCACGGAGTTTAGTTCATGAAATTGTGGTTGGTAAACTTGGTTACCACAAATTTTGTTCGAGGTGGGTTCCGAAAATCGTAACGGAAGACCACAAAAAACAGAGACTTTCTGCAGCACTGACATTTCTGGAAGACTACGACAAAAGTGGAAACCAAGTTATCGAACGTATCTGGCGACCAGACTTGGGTAAAGCACGTCACCTGCGAAACAAAATGGCAGTCGATGGAAGGGGGACACACGCATTCACCCAAGAAACCGGGGAAGTGTATGCAAACGCTGTCAGGAGGAAAAATCATGGCTACTGTGTTTTGGGACGCTCATGGAGTGATTCTCGTTGATTTTCTTCAACGTGGCCATACAATCAACTCAGAGACGCGCGATACAAAACACGACAACGCTCGTCCACACACAGCCATCCGTACCTAAGAGCTATTGGATGGTTTTTGGATGGGAAGTTTTCAATCATCCGCCGTACAGCCCGGATTTGGCACCGAGCGACTACCACCAGTTCCCAGTGGTGAAGACGTGGCTCGCGACGCAACGCTTTGCCACTGATGCTGAACTGCATGCCAGTGTAAACCAGTGGTTGAGCTCACAGGCAGCAGATTTCTACAGAGCGGGTATTGAAAAGTTTGTACCACGTTATGATAAATGCCTTAAATTAAATGGCGATTATGTAGAAAAATAGCCTAAGAGTTTACCTCCAAAATGTATATAGTAAAAATTGTTTTTTTTCAGTTTATTTTTTATTTCAAAACGTCTGTTACTTTCTGGATAGCCCTCGTATCATCAGCAAAAAAAAACAAAAACCTGTCAACACAGTCACTTATTAGAATAAAGAACAGCAATGGTCGTAATACATTACCCTGTGGCACTCCCACATTTACATCCACCTCGTTTGATAATGTATTTTCTACTCTAATACTTTGTTTTCTGGCTTTAATAATTCCTTTACCCAGCAAGATACTTTTTCATCCAATCGAATAAATTTCAGTTTACTTAAAACCATTTTATGACTCACTCTGTCAAATTCCTTAGAAAGATCTTGTGCCACACTATCAACTAACTTCCTTGTCCAGTTCATCTTAAATAGCCCACCATCTGAGATTCACATGAATATCCTTGCCTAAACCCATGTTCTCGATCTGCAAACCAGTTTCTTTCCTCACAGACATTTCTCATATACTTGCATATCAATGTCTCCATCATTTTGCCTATCACTGATGTCAAACTAATTGACCTGTAATTTTCAACCCTATTTGTAACCCCTCCTTAATGAACCGGTACTACTAACGCTCTTTTCCATTCGTCTGGTTACCAGCAGGACTCCAAACTAATTTTAAATAAAATTTAAAGGTTTGGTACAGTTTTGTATCATACAATGTTTAGTAAATCTGTAGTAATATTATCCACACCAGCCCTTAACGTTTTTTTTATTATTATTATTATTATTTCTGAGTTCCTTCATAATTTCCTGAGAATTAATTTCAAATTTTGTAGTTTACTCATTTATATTTTTAGGTAGACTCTTAGATTCTCCTCTGATTCATCGCTTCTCCCCCCCCCCCTTTTCGCAGGATGATAGTCCCTAGTTGTCTCACTAAACCTATCAAGCAGTATCTTTGCAATTTTGAAATCCTCAGTTACTTCAACTCTGTAGTTATCTAAAATAGTCTGAATGCCTTGAGTTGAGACTAAAAATTGTATTTATTTTACTTGTTACAGTTCCATCTGAATAAAATATAGAATACTTATGGAATCACTTATTTCTCTGTATGTCTGAAAACTTTAAGCTGCTATTTAGTTATTTCCTTAAGAAATTTAAATAGTAAAATTTGGAGAAATCATACAGACATATTTATTTCAGGATTACAGAGATATAAGAAAATTGTTTTCTTTAGATAATCTGTTTGAGTATTAAATAAAAGCTGGTAACCAGCTGACCTTCACTATGTTTGGATTTGTGTCTTTTACTCCACGAATTGTAGATAGATAGATAGATATGTTCACTTTGATCCCATGTGAGAATAACCTCGGGGATGTGGAACAGTACATACACATATTAGTAATGTCAATATTACTATATAATTAATTGATAATATTATTATATATTGACAACGAGTTGGTTACAACTCATTAGTATAACCAATATTTCCTGTAATCTACAAATACAACCCCGAGTTAATTAATACTTATTATGTGGAACAGTGTATACACTTGTTACCAGCATCTAACAACCAGTTATTTTCGTACCAACCAGTTACCATGATAAGTTTCGCTGTAATTTGCGACTACATATTATATCATGTTAATTGCTATTCATGTGGAACAGTACACACACCTATTAACAATATCAGTTATATTACCAACAACTCATAAGCAGTAAATTACTTAAAAACCTGTTAGTATGATAATTTTTCACAGCAGTTTTTGAGTGCATGCTATCCCAAGTTAGTTACTATATATGAGTGAAATTTTCTAAACAGTGTAATTACTTCATTTGTCAAAAGTTTCAACAGAAAGAAAAACCATATATCATTTTAGTAATTGTGGACAACTTTGTCACCTTTACCTTCCATACACCATATATACTATTTTATCAGTCATTCTTAGTTACCAAATTCCAAGAAGAAAATTCTTTCACAAAGTAAAATGGATTCTGAAGCAGAAACTCTTTCAGTTTGGACTTAAAGTATTTGGGTTTTTGTAGATCACATTTAATTTCTGTTGGTAAGACATTGAATAAGGAAGCTCAAGTAAATGTTAACCCCTTCTGTACAATTGACAGTGATTTGTAATCCTTGTGAATATTATATTTATTCCTAGTATTATGGCTATGTATGTCAGCATTAAGATTGAAGTGTTCAGGATTTTCCACTACAAATGATAGTATGGAAGTTACTTTGGCAGTAATTGGCAATGTTGAGGAACTAAATTTGTTATAAACAGCTTATCCAGACATTTACTATTAATGGTCATTCATTTACATGTCATAAGATATTTTTTTTATTAGCTGCATCTTCTTGGCAACATTAATATTAATTGCTGTGTGTACATTCTTTCAAAATAGTGGATTATTACTACCAAAACTATGAGTTTACATAAAAGGTTATTTTGGTCACTGTCTCACCGTCGCAATGAATCATTGCGGTCCTAAAACTGACGTAACCATGGAGGAAGGAAATATATGGAGGAGAAGTGACGTTAAATCTGTGAAGCAGGCTCTAAACTTTCGCGCATGCGCAGTGGCGGCAGCGGCGATATTGCGATTCCAAACAAATGCGATGTTCACATTGTGTTAGGTGCTGTGATTATTTCATTTTGTAATGTGTATAAGTGTTTTATAATGCCAACTTGTGTTGCATACGGTTGCACAAATAGGCCAGAGAGGAAAGGACCTGGAATATCATTTCATAAGTAAGTTGAATTCTAATTATCGTTGTTGAAGAGGGCGGTAGGAATTGCAAACATCGCACCCTGTCTATAAATATTTAGTCATAGCTCTCAATGGGATGACTTTGTTCTCAAATTATTGTTGGTGTAGTGTAGAAAGTCAGCATACCTTGCTATTTGCACATAATAGACTAGCATTATTTTTTAACGAGTGTTGAAAATGAGATTTAAAGGGGTGTGTTTTACATCGCAGTTCAGTTAATTTAGTATTGCGCTTTCTTTCGTCACGTTACAGTTTATCCTGACAGTATATGATGAAATTAAATGTGTTAAATTATGCTATGCAATCTAGGAATCTTGATGAAGCAAACGATGTTACCGCAAATACAGTTTGCGATAGAAATACGCGTGTGTGGGTATGTCTACATAGTTTGATTCTGTAGCGGCAATTTAATGGAGATTGTGGTTAGGTCTAAATGCAGTCTGTACGAGAATGGTTTTTTTGTTCCATAAGGGACAAAGAATTTGTCTATTAGTGTTAGTAATTTCATGAGAACCAAGTTAGTGACGAAACGTGTATCGCCATGGAAACTAATTCCACTTCCAGCTATTCCCAATTAAGCTTACGATGTATTGTAACAAAATAACAATTTTTATTCTGGTCTAGGCCTCATTTCAACCTAACCACAAGTGGTAGTAAAAACAACGGAAATATCCATTCTGCATGTCCACCATGTAATTCATTGTGGCTTTCGCAGAATTAATTTTTAGTCCAGGCCGCATATCAACCCAATCCCAGTATATCCCGAAAACTAAGCAAGATATCGAAAAATTTTATTCTTTATTTTCGATTTGTCTCGTCGTGTTACATAAGAATCGATCATTAAATTTGATTTTTGCGAAATGTTTCTTCTGCATTTCAACTCAAAACACTTCACTTTTGATACAGTATATCTCGAGAACTAGGCGAGATATCGTAATTTTTTATTCTTTATTTTGTATCTGTCTTGTCTTTTTAAATCAGAATCCGTCATCAAAATTGACTTTGACCAATTTTTTCTTCTGAATTTCAACCAAAAACATTTCATGTTTGAGACGGAATATCTCGAAAACTAAGCAGGATATCAAAAAATTTTATTCTTCATTTTTTTATTTGTCTCTTCGAGTTACATAATAATCCATCACCAGATTGCGGCGTCACGTTTATCTTAGAGTCCCTTTGAGGTTTATGTACATATTCGCCGTGTCTGTAGGGAAGCGGCCATGACCCCCCCCCCCCCCAATTCCTCCTCCGCCCGGCTTCACTTCAATGCGTGGTGAAGGGCTCTTGCTTCGTCTCCATATATTTCCTTCCTCCATGGACGTAACGCGTCCGGCATACGTTACCTGACAAATTATGGCCAGAGATATCGCTACAACATTGAGGTTATTGTGTTATTTAATAACAATTCCATTAAGTTAAGCAACCGCAAAGAAATGAATATTCAGAACTATGGGAAAAGTATAAATTATTTTAAAATTAACATATTATCTATGAGCTGCTTTTTGTTTATTTATATTAAGTGGATGTAGATACAGTAAACTAGGAAATATGTACAACTATACATTCTTTTTATGGTTCTGAGCATAATTTAATATTAATTTATTTAGTGAAGCAACTGAAAGGAAATGAATTGTCAGAGGTATGTGGTAACCCGTTATTACTGACGGTTCTTCAGGGCATTTATATTCGATGAGGATATTTACGCTATATTGTATGTAACTGTTACAGCAAACTCCAAGAAATTAAGTATTGCAACTTTGAGTTCAATTAGTCATTTTTGACAGGCTTAGAAGCTAGTCAATATATATATATATATTGTGTCTTAGCAAAATATTTAACGAGATATTAAAATTCTTTGTGTACGAAAAATACTTAGGATAACCTTTATTTATCATCCAATTTAATTTACATTATTTTCTTACTGTATTTAAAATGTTAGTACTTTATGTACATTACAGGAGGTACTTAGCCATAAAAAATACTGAGACAACATTATTTCTTAATACCTGCAGCCATCTATTGAGAAGTGGTCGATTATCTTCAACGATATGGCTGGATTGCACACATTCTTTCTTATGTTCTACATAATATTCGGTTCTGCGAGGAGAGAAAACTGGGATAGACTGTAAAAGTGCCGTAATGTCTTGTCGTGATTAACAGTTGTGAATATTGACTGATAATTGTGAAAAATTTGTAAAATAATATTTCTGTAACGGTAAGTTAATAAAATGTGAAAAGGTTGTAGTATATTTATTTCAATGCAATCTGATTTTATCACCGCTAATTACTTCAATAGTTACACTTCATTTGTTCAAAGTTCTGCCATCTGCATCAGAATGAAACCTCCAGTCATTGCAGTACTGCAGATCTACGGATTTTTATAAAAAGTTAGGATTTTCGGATTTCGTTCAAATATCTACGGATTTTTTATATTTTTTTTACTATTTATTGATTTTTCCTCATATTCGTGTTTTGTTAAACTTTGAGCGTATAGTGATAATGCATTACAGAATTGTCAATAATTGTTAATCGTTTCTTTGCAATCGCTCCTGCGAACCATTGATTGAAATAAACCTCATACTTTGTTTGGTTGTAGATTTTATAGATCTTAAAAGACCGTAATACAAAACTATCCGCGCACTCTTTATGCACGGTGACACGCTCGTTGACACGACTTACAAAGCAGTGCTTTCCCAGAAGGATTTAACAATATCCGAGAGTAAAAGTGTTCACAGTATTTAACATTTCCTGTTGCCAAAGATATGCTTTTAGAGTCAACAAAGAAAATAGATAATATATAGGCCCCCCCCCCCCATGGAGGAAGGAATATATGGAGACGACGCAAGGGACCTTCGCCACATACTGGAGTGAAACCGGGTGGAGACAAGTGGGGAGGGGAGGCCGCCATATTGCTTGACCAGAGAAACACGGAAATATGCACAAAAACCTCAAGGGAATCATAAGACAACCGTGGCACCGCAATTTAATGATGGATTATTATGTAACTCGACGAGACACATCAAAAATGAAGAATAAAATTTTTTGATATCGTGCTTAGTTCTCAAGATATACTGTCTCAAAAGAGTGGAGTTTCTGGCTGAAATTCAGAAGAAATGTGTCCCCAAAGTCAAATTTGGTGATAGATTCTTATGTAACACGACGATACAAATCGAAAATAAAGAATAAAATTTTTCGATATCTCGGTTAGTTCGCGAGATATACTGTCTCAAAAGTGAGGTTGTTAGGTTATGAGGGGATTCAACGATAACCGTAGCGCCGCAATTTGATGACGAATTCTTATGTAACTCGATGAGGGAAACTGAAAGTAAAGAATAAATTTTTTTGATATCTCGCTTAGTTCTCGAGATATTGTACCTTAAAATTGACGTGGTTAGGTTGAAATGCGGCCTGGACCAGAAAAAAACTGTCGCCATATCCATATTTGATGATGAATTCGGACGTAACTTAGTGAGCAGGTAATTCTTTTTAACTTGAATAACAAACTGTTTATTTCTACAGTCCTTAAATTTTAGTTGATGTTCAAATAGGTTATATTTCAGTAATTTACAAGGAAGATTTCAAAATCTAGAAATATACTTGTAGACATATTTACAAATAGAAACAAGTCATATCTGAAATTTAAAAAAAAAGCATAATTCAATGTTTAGAGCTTTAAAAAAATTAATACTTCATAAAACCTCATAGTTTCTGAGCTTACTTAGAAGATATTGTACTGGTAGTGGCCTATATAATTTTGCTAGAAAAAATCAGTACATTCAAAAATCAGAAGCTAACAGCTAATAATAAATAAATTGTTTGTTCTCTTCAGGTATGCACCACATTTAAGCCTGCCAACATTTCCATTAATATTGCCGCTACAAAACCAAACTATGTAGACACATCTAAACACAAGAAATGCATCGCGAACTACATTTCCGTCAACAAAGTTTATTTCATCACGTTTAGTAGTTCGCACAGCACAAATTATCACGATTAATTTCAGCGTGCAATTTCAGCGTAAACTTAAACGTGAGTAATGCATGCAGAATACCATATTCACTGTGTCGCGATGTAAACATGACCCGTTTAAATTAAATTTCCAACATTTGTCTACAATAAGGCTAGCTTTTCAGGTGCAAAATAGTAACATATGCTAATTGTCTACTCTACACCAACAAAAATTTGAGAATAATATGATCCTATTGAGAGCAATGAATAAATTTATAGCGAATGGCACTAATGTTGCGGTTGCCTATCAGATACTTCAAGAACGATAATTACAATGTGACTTGCATATGAAACGCTATTCCAGGTTTTTTCCTATCTCGTCTGTTTGTGCAACCATATGCATCGCAACTTGGCATTATAGAAAACTTTAGAATATTAGAAAATGAAATATTCTCAGCAGCTGACACAGTGCAAACAGCCCAATGTTTTGGTACTCCTACGATGTCCGCCGCGCAGGCACAGTTTTTTCACGAGGTTTCACGGATTTCGCGTTATCTCGTCTCCATATATTCCTTCCTCCATGCCCCCCCCCAAAAAAAAGAGTAGGCACAGCAGCAGCGATGAAAGAGACGATGTATACAACATGTTCAGAGATATTTCTTACTTTCAATGAAGAATATAATTTGGTATTTCGAATTTTAAAGACTTTGAAATAAAAAGTATTCTTAATTTTGACTCTCTCTTCAATAATTATTCTTTTTTAGTCTTTTAGCTAACGTGTTCTGGATTTGTGTACCCATTCTACGGAAATTTTAGCATTCATCTACGGATTTTCAAAGCGAAGAGGCTGGCAGCACTGAGTCATTGCCTCAATCTCGCGACTAATAAATTACTTTGTCGGTAATCACCAACAAGGAACTGCTTCAAAGGTTCACATATAATATGTGTAAGATTGGGAATTAAGTGAACTCCCGTACCTATGTGTTAGAGAATCAAATGCAATTAAAGAAGGATAAGAACAAATTAAATAATTGCCTTCGTTTGCTTTAAGTTTATAGTATTACTTTGGAATCTTTTTAGTTTGTATATAACGTATCAATGTGATGAAGATGTATTTAATTGAATCAAGTACACTGTTTTAAAAGTATGTGGATTTTTCCTTTTTTCGCAGCTATCTGTATAAAAAGTACCGTGCATTTTAATAAGGGACATAAGCTAGGAATAAGTGTAAATTTTGCTAAAATACATTTATTAGATTTGGCTTGATGCCTCCCTGATAGGTGAGCTATTGAGGAAATGAACTACTTGCGATGGATCAAACCTAGTAAAACTAAAAATTCACTGTCTACTACCCTCGTTATTTTGGATGGACGCAACTAATCTACAAGAAGAAACCTGAAATATAATCAGGCAAGTCATATAACCATAAGATGACAGTTCCACAACATGACTATCTTTATTGTAGGCTGTAAACTTGTAAAGAGGATATTCTATTTACTCATATCTTCATATACAGAGAACGCCGGATAGATCAACTAACAGACGACCAACCGAAACAAAAAATATGAATGAAACTACAAGAAATAATTAAATCAGATACAGAGATTTATGTTGAAGGAGAACTCAGTAGAGAATTAAAAATGAATATCCTAAAAGTAGCAAACATAATGCAGCCAAAAAAAGAAGTTAAGGGGAATTAAAGACCTGGTTGAATACGTAATGATATTTAGTGTAGCAGAAGCCCCAACAATACCATTGTGTTACTCACTGCATAATGCTAAATATGGGTAAAATTAAAAGTAAAAAATTACAAGTTTCAATTACATATAATTTCTGTGATTAGTGTCTCGACTTGTTTTATGCTATCCTACATCCTGACATATTCCATACGATCCAAGTTTTCACTCACATTTATTATAATTAACATATATTATAATCAGTCTTTTTCTTCAGATTTTTTTCCCTACAACCCCTCCAGTAACGAATTAACCCAATGCAAATATCTTAAAAAAGTGACCAACGTTCCTGTCTCATCTTTCTACGAAACTACTCCAGAAACTTCTTTACTCATATAAAAATAGTTTGTTTTGTGTGTAACCAAATATTATTATGTTCAACAATTATTATTAACTGATTTACTTGGGTGCTATTTTGGATATCACGCACAACTAAATTTGAATTTTATAAATAATTAATTGACAAATCATCAAGTACAAAAAATAACCAGAGATATTATTGTCATTAATTAGTTGAATAAAACCCACAGCTACCATATACAAAACAAATCAATAGATAATTGACTGTTAATTTTATTATGAATGAAATAAACTTAACTTATTCCACAACCCGAAGGTTGGTTGGATCCTCCCAATGGAGGCAGACTAAGCCATTTTGTCACAGGTAGGACGGCCAGTTCCTTTCCTCTGGGACCTACAGTTTAACGTGGAATCTGAACCACGGAACGAATGAAATACAAATGATTAAATTGAATACATCGAAAAGAAAAAGATCTGCGAAAACAGTTGCAATTTAACCGTTGGCAAGTAATTTTGCTCAGTGGTTGTCACTTTCTAATTAGTCGTTACAGGATGATATACTTGGATCAACTGTGGTAACTTTTCACAGTTCACTACCGTGATCGAGGGTCTTGTGGGGATGACAGGCAGTGATAATTGATGTAAAGTGCAGGTGTCATGCGTGGATACAGGCGTTATTGCCACCAGGAAGCCGCGAGGTCTTTACGCGTGGAGACCAGGCGTCGATAATAAGTTAATAACCATCACGAACTTGTACATTGACGATTGTTCACAACCGCTCGACGTTCGCAATACGTAAAGAGTCCCACGCCTCGATGGGTAAGTATGTTCGTGTTGGTCCGTCGTCGCGTCATGCACACTCATAGAATACGTGAACAACATTATTTGCTCCAAAACAAAAGTTCAAACACTGATTAAAAGAGATCCTTTATCAGATCAAATATAAACATCGCGGTTAGTCTGTCCTGAAATTACGAAACCTACAAAATAATGAGAAACAATGCAAAACAACTGACATGGAAAACACACCAACTAGATTTTGGAATGATAGATCACCACAATAGTACAAAATATTCATGATAGACGATCAGTAGCATACAAAGTGTTAAAAACTTCTTAATCCAAATGGAAAAGAATCAATATGTTTGATAATTACTTGTAATATACTCAATATTAAAGTAAAACATAATTGTTACAAAGATATCTATATGTAGCCTGTGGATTGCCGAAGCTGTGTTGACCACACGTGGTGGACCGCCGAGCTGGCAGGCGCGCTGGAGCGCACGGTCAGTTGGGATAAATAGCCCGCATAGGAAGGCGTGCTACAGATAGGGTCAGACGCAGAGCATGGTCAGTTGGGATAAATTGCCCGTATAGGAAGGCGCGCTGCCGTAAGGGTCAGATGGAAAAGAAGTATCATGTACGCAAGTGTGTGTGTCACCCATTGGTTTTGTTTACAGCCACACTGGGCGAGCAGACGTGCTGCTGCTCATGTGCAAATAAGAATTAGCCAAGTGGCACGACGTTCTCTGTTGTCAGCTAGTATAAGGGATTACGGAGACCACAGGGAGGGGCCAGTACCATCAAGTTGCTACGTAGTGCTGTACAGTTTGCATCGCTGTACTGCTGCGTATTAACGCTGCGGTAGTTGACCAGCGGATCTGAATTGGGGAAGCAGTAACTTTCACTCCCGCACCTAGCATTACCTAACCAACTATTTCAAACTGTCTTTAGACTAGTTTGAATTTATTAAACTCCAATGTTCTGGAATTGGCTTTGTCATTTCTAGCGTGAGTTTGCCTGCCTACTTTCCACCAAAAATCCTTTGGCGAGAGCCGCTCCTTGCCTCAGGTATCGAACCCGTGTCCCCAATATTTCAGGTTGTGACCAAAAGGTAAGTGGCTTTCAATTTGGGATAGGGCATATTTGAGAGTTTTACAGACTTAATGGCACCCACTGAGTAAAATAAAGAAGAACGTGAAACTTTAAAGTGTTATAATATACATTATACCCAATAACGTTATTTTATCTAAAGCAAGTATTTAGAGAATCTAAGGACAGAAAACTGTTTGGAATAGATAGATTAAACACCAATTATTAAAATATGGGTTTCTTTTTTGAATTTCGTTTCTTGGATTTGTTGAATGAGATGGAGAAACGGGGGTCTACCTTTGACGTGGCTGCAGCCGAAGCGTTAATACTTTTCGAAAAAAAGTGAAAGAAACAATTATAAAAATTATTGCAGAATTTGTCTATTCACTAAAGTAAGAAAAATTGACAGCATGCAGACAAAAAAAAAAAGAAGAAGAAAAAAAAAACGAATTTCTGGATGTCCTTGACGGGAGTAAGGAGAGGTTCAGTTCTGCTCCTGTCCTGATCTCTACATTCTCATTCTTGCAGCGGAGATGATCAGTTCCAAGTAGCGTAGAATCACTTTATGTTACAAAGTGCTGATCGAAATAGTGTAATGTGTTTAACTTGTACAAAGAGTAAATTTAATTTTACCACTCACAAGAGTATAATAATAATAGTTTGCGAAATATATTAAAAACAATAAGGTTAAAAATGAAAACAGATGCATTTCTAGAAGAATGAAATTTAGGCTTCAGGGAAGGCTGCACATTCACAGATGACATCTGATAGCAGTGCAGGGGGCTTGTGCTGTTGCGTCTGCGAGTGTAGGTATTAGAGGTGGGCAAAGATATATTTTTCATGAACACGTTTTTCCCTTACCACTTTTTTTTTCTAACGCCTTTTTTAATTGCTACAAATAGCATACATTTATTATTTCCCCGACGTAATATCTGTAGACACGCCTTTAAACAGTATGCTCAAAATCGCTGTTCATTTGTTGAAAATCGCCGGATACTACATGCGGTAATAGGATGTCACAGAAATAGTAATCACGCCCCCAAAGGTAGCAAAATAGCAAAGACGCCATGGCAAACTGCTTGTTAATGACCACGCCCTGAAAAGTCGCACACCAACGATACGTCATCAGAAGCAGCTTCTTAATAGATGTAGCTACAAAAATAATTGCCTGATACATTATATACGCCTTAGTCTAGTCCGTCCGTCATTCCATTTGCTACCCATTCCTTTAAGTGGGTAAAGTATAGTGAACTTTTTTCATCCGACATTTACTTCCATTAATTACGACGTGTTATGGCTTCATTGTTTGTTCTTAATCAGGTTATGGCATATATTTGTTGTGACTTGAGGTGTTCGTTAATAGTAGTAGCGACAGGGGCCTGGTATATGGCCCTGGCCAAGTTGGATGAGTCCCCAGCACGTTTATAAGGGGGTTTTGTGTCTGATGTGCTGTTTTATAGAATTTGGCCGCTAGTTCCTTAAATCTGGTAACTAGCATCGGTATTCCTGTTGCTTCATGGATGGATTTTGTTGGAAATCGGCAGTTGAGATGTAGGGTTCTATTCAAGGCTCTGTTCTGGATGACTTGGAGTCTGTTTAGGTAGGTCCTGGAAGCGTGCCCTTACACAGGGCACGCGAATTCTAGAATTTGCCTTACAAGTGTGCATTAAATGCGTACACCTATGGATGCGTCGGGCTTGATGTTCCTGTTTAGCAGGGGTTACAAAGCTTGTAGTCTGGCGCTGGCGCGTTTGCGTAGATCTTCAATTTGCGCCCTCCAAGTGAGCCTTGAATCAATGGTGATTCCAAGGTAACGTACGGACTTAGACCAGGGTATTTGTTTTTTCATGTAATTTTAGTTGTTTGTCAGACTGCGGACGCAGTCGTGGTCCCTGCCTTCTGGTTAGTAATATTGCTTGGGTTTTAGTGGGGTTTATCTCTATTCACCACCAACTAGCCCAGGGCTCTGTCTTTTGTAGTATCTGCTGAAGTGGCCCGTTGACTATCGCCTTGCTGAAACTACGGGTGTAGTAAGTAGTGTTGTCTGTGTAGGTTGCGGTGTGGGTCCGATCTTGAGTAGGTACATTGGCTGTACAGAGGGAGTATAGCACTGGACCCAAGGTATAACCCTGTGGTATACAAGGCTAAATTCTTCTTTTGGTTGAGAGGACGTTACCTACTCTGACCCTGAATGTACGACGTTCAAGATTGCACTTTAACATCTTGACGTATTGTCCTGGTAATCCCTGCACGTATAGCAATAGTCCGGCATGCCATACTGAATCAAATGCCCTGAATATATCTTGCAAGACTAGTCCACAGTACTCTCTATAGTTAATGGCTCTAGAAGCCGTCTCGACCATCCTCATCAATTGTTGGGTGGTCGAGGGTCCACGGCGGAACCCTAGTTGATGGTTGGGTAAGATTTTTTGCCGATCAATGTGGATTCAGGCATTTGAGGAAGAGTCGCTCAAACACCTTGCTAACCGAAGGTAGCGGGCTAATGGGCCGGTATTTTAGTGGGATCGATGGGTTTTTCCCACTTTTGTGGATAGCGACTACCTCAACATGTTTCCAGCCTCGGGGAAAGATCTTAGTGTCGAGGATGCAGTTGAACAGCTTGGCGATGTGGTTGACTGCCGTAGGTGGAAGAATGCGTAAACAAATATTGCCTATTTTGTTGCGACCCAGAGCTTTCCGTGGGTGAGGATATGCATTGCAGGTATGGACTTCGTGGGGGGATATATGCTCGATGTTCTGGTCCATTTCGTCCTCCGCATCCAGGAATACTTTTAGACGTTGGTTTACTGTTTCTAGTATGTTTTGGTCGCCAAGTGCCGGTTGAAAGTTGTTTTCAAAGGCGTAAGCCAAGGAATTGGGCTTATCTTCAGGGCGAAAAATATAGCCACGCTCACCTATTAATGGTGGAAGACGATATTTATTCCTCGTAAACCATTCTCTATCGCCACCGCCTAGTCCAGGCCTCTGCCTTTTGTAGTATCTCCTGCAGTAGCCGGTTGATTATCTTCTTACTGAAACTGTGGGTGTAGTAGGCAGTGTCGTCTGCGTAGGTTGCGGTGTGGGTCCGATCTTGAGTAGGTATATTGGCTGTATAGAGAGAGTACAGCACTGGACGCACGGTAGACCCCTGTGGTACAGCAGTCTGAATTCTTAAGGTGCCGTCTTCGGGTCTCCCATTCCCTGTTGCGGTGTTCTGCCAGTGAGACTTTCAGCTCCTTTTGTAGATAGTTGAGTAGCTTTCTGGTAGTTGGGTTCTAGGTTACCCTCCACTCCTTCATGACCCTGTTTTTGTGCCTGAAGGCGGCCAGGTGATGTGGAGGAAGGTGTGATGCTAGTTTTCTGCACTTCTTCATGTCGTAGTGGCTGAGTTTCGAAAACTTCAATGATTGAGTCGACGATTTTAAAATTAATTACAGGGATAGAAAATCCAAAATCTGGCACCATTTTTATAAATGATAGGCTAGTTACAAATAGCCACACATAAATTGCAATAGAGCATAGGAATGTCGGATTGATTTGGAAGTTAACATCAAAATTGCATTTGTTTCGATCATGAAAGGAGGAGGCATGTCCTTAGAAAAAAGGAACGAAATTCTAGCTAGTATGGTAGACGAAGTTGCATCTAAGGTACTCGGTTATCGGCTGGAGGGACAGATAGGGCTTCAGTTACCAGTTCCTTATATCTCCTCTAGTTGGTTGTTCCAAAGTCATAGTTGGGCCTGTTTTCAGGCAGCCAGGAGCCTACTACGACTTGAGAGATGACTGGCAGATGGTCGGATGATAGATTATCGACAGTCGAAGCTGCGATGAACCCTTTGAGATTCTTATTTATTAAATCGTCGAGGATGTCTGGTCTACCTCAGTTATAGGGGTAGTGAGTAGGCTCGTCTGGGGCCCACACGCACATGTTGTACCTGTTTGTGATTCTCTTTAGTACGTGGCTAGCCTGGTTTTTCTTCCTGCAGGACCAATCAGAGTATTTTGCATTAATGTCCCTACCGATGATAAGTTTTCCTTGAGGTGATGCCTGAGCTGCAGTTTCAGCTTCTGGGAAAGGGCGTCTTGGTGTAGGTGGAGGCTATGTTGATATCCCCGATGGCCATATGCAACTGGATTGCGACTGCTTCTGTGTGTTGTAACGCTGGTGGAGGGCTTTCACGTTGGGGTATTCTCCTTTTTATATATACGGCTACGCCTCCGCCGGCGGTGAATTGATCAGCTCCATAACCAAGGTAGTTTGCGACCGAGGCGTGAAGGTCTGGCTTCAGGTGGGTCTCGCAGACTAGACACACTTCTATATTGTACTCTGTAATGAACTGTCTGAATTCTCCTAATTGCTGGTATAGCCCGTTAGCGTTCCAGACACAAATATAGAGGCCATGTAATGTGACCTTCTAGCCGTGGTTGGGTTATTCTCCACTGAATGTATCTGCTGAAACTGTCATAACTGCTGCCTTTATATCTGCGGCCAAGCGATTCATTGTTTCAACAAGGGTCAGTAAAGTGTTGAGGACCTGATCAATTTTATTGAATAGCCTGTCGAGTCCGACATTCTGTTCTGGCCCGGCAGAAGGCTGATTGCGCCGGCGGGTGCGATTTCTGGCTGCAGAAGGGTGCGTTGCTGTAGTTTGACCTGTTTGCGGGTTAGAATTAGGTGGTGACGAGTCGGTGCACTCAGAGGTGTCGGCAGAAGTCTTGGTGGTTGGAGTATCTGAGGAGGGCCATTGCCCTTCTCCAGTGGTGCTTACGCGGGATTTTTCGTCCTTGCACCTATTTGTCTGCTTTGTGGAATTACTCTTCTTTTTTCCTTGCCGGGACGGGTGGGGGATTGATGGTATTTTGTTTGAAGGTTGTGGCGCGTTCTCAGTTTCTTGACTGGAGGCTGGAAGTTCTTTTTTGTCGCTTTTGTCTAGAGATGCTCTGACACCTCTGAGTCGATCACGGGCCATCTTGTATGCGATGCATTCTCTCTAGCTGGCCACGTGGTTTCCTCTGCAATTGCTACATTTAGCAGCATCATGGCTTTTTATGGTAGAGCTGTAATTGGAGTCGTTAGTGAGTGACAGTTTTACCGTTTGAAAGTAATACCAAATGTAAACATTCAGATTTCCGACCAACAATGTCATCAAAAATAAGGAAATAAGATATAACTGAATTAGAAGCGCACAGCAATTTAATTAAACTGTGCTCCACAGAATTAAGTAATATACTAAGTTACCTATTTAATATATCTTTACTTGAGGGCATTTTTCCAGAAAGGCATAAGTATGCTGTAATTAAACCACTGTATAAAAATGGAGATAAGTCAGCCATATCGAATTTCCGTCCTATTTCATTACGAAAAGCCTTCTTTAAAGTTTTGAGAAAGCAATGTACAATAGAGGTTATGAACACCTTAAAAATATTAATATTCTAACTAATTCACAATTTGGTTTTCATAAGGGTCATTCAACAGAACTAGCTATATTTGCATTCACTGACAATATTTTAGAAGGAATAAATTAATTCCTTTTGAAATTTTTTGTGACTTATCTAAGGCATTTGACTGTGTAGATCATAAAATTCTGATACATAAATTAAAGTATTATGGTATATATAACATTGTTAATAAATGTCTTAGTTCTTACCTTCTGAATAGTAAACAGAAAGTATTAACGGCGAATTTATGGCTGCCTTAAGTGGTCCACTGTTTTCTGAGTTTGCATGAATCAGATGTGGGGTACCTCAGGGTTCTATATTGGGACCACTATAGTTTTTAATATAATGTGTTTCATCTAAAAACTCAAAATTTGTCCAATTTGCAGATAACACAAACATAGGAATTAATAATACTCCAGATTAATCTACAGAATATATTTCAAATTATGTCTTTGAACTTATTAATGAATGGTTTACAGCTAATGGCTTGTTTTTAAACTTTGTTAAAACTCAGTATATGCAATTCAGTACATCACACAGATTAACACCAGATATAGACATAAAATTTGCAGGCCAGTTCATTCAAGAGGTAAAGTGTGTGAAATTTCTAGGTTTGCATATTGATCATAATTTAAATTAGAAGGAACATGTTTCTGACTTACTAAAGCGATTATGTGCAGCCACATTTGCAATTCGTACATTTTCAGCTATAGGTGATCTCCGTATGAGGCAGCTAGGTTATTTTGCTTACTTTGACTCCTTAATGTCATATGGAATAATATTCTGGGGCAATTCTACCCATAGAGACAAAATGTCCAGAGCCCAAAAGCGAGCAATAAGAATTATGTGTATAGTTAGCAACATAACTTCATGTAGAGAACTGTTCAAGAACTTAGAGATTTTAACTTTATAATATTTTGCTACTTGAAATTAACGAACTATTAGGAGTTTTACAAGCATAACTAGACAACACTTAAACAAATATAGTGTTAAGTGTTAACTACACCTAAAGAACATGGAAATGAAATGAGCTGAAACAATTTTTTGGCCTTTTCATTAATTCGCGTAAAGTTTTGTGTAGCTGTTGTGATGTATATTTTCTACATGGAATAAATGTGTTCAATAACTAGCTGCAATTTAAAAATGATGTTGCAGACGCACAAAAATTAATCCGGAATGTAAATATGGTTTTCTGCCTGAAAAAAAAATTAAGTAGTGACAGCAATGAAATCAATATGGAAATGATACCATTTTATAAAGAATTTTCTAAATCAACTTATCTGAAATAAAACATTAATTTGTGTGGCACTGTAGACATTTATATTGATCTGGAGAAAAATGTAATGAATGAAGGATGAGGCATATTTTCTGCATACCGTGAATGTGCTTTCGTTTTCATTAAAGGTTTTCCTGAACTCGAATATCTGATTCCAGAATGTTAACATAACCTAGTTGTATGGTATTTTTATTGCACCTTTGTTTCAGTAATCAGTTGCAGTTTTATTTTCAGAATAACAAAGCTGATATAGATAAAAGAAACGTTATTTTATTACTTACAATGAGCGCTGGCTTTTACAAACATTGACTTGTTTTTGTTGTAGTCCAAATTCTTTTTCTAAATATTTTTGTGAGATTATTCCACAAACTTCTTTCATCAGCCATCATTCCCAAAAAATGTTCATTTCGTAGTTTAACTGTCCACCAAATTTTCAGCATCCTTCTATAACACCACATTTCGAATGCTTCATTTTTCTTTCTTTCCGGAATTCCTGAAGTCCATGCTTCGTTACCATAAAATGCTGTACTCCATACATAGAAATTTAAAAAGTTCTAGGTCAATATTTGAAACTACTTTTTCATGAATGTTCTTTTTACTAGTGCTATTCTGTTTTTAACACCATTCCTGTTTGGGCCATCAGTTGTAATTTTACTTCCTAAGTAACAGAATTTATTATTTCTAATTTTGAATTCAATCCCTGTTTTATATATTTAACCTACTATTATTTCTTTTATACTTTTGTCTTGCTTCGATCTGTATTTATTACAGAGTCCTCCGTCATTATTTTGTTCATGTCATTCAATAACTCCTCTATATACTCAGTCCGTCCTGCTCTCAGGACAATGTCATCAGCAAATCCAATTATACTGGTTACTGGCTTTGTCTTTGTGAACACTTAAGCCACATTCAAATTCCTCTTTAACTTCTTTTGGGGGCATCCACAAATTTCGTGAGGTGTCTTTCCGGATTTCTGGACCCCCCCCCCTCCCCCCTGTTGAGATTTCGTGAGGTCTGGCCGGACCCCCCCCCCCCCGCCCTCTGGTGAGATCTGGTCCGTGAGAACCCCCCCTAGAAAACGCCCTCGAAACTTTTGTAGACTTTTTTTTTTTAGGTCACACCCTAACTTTTTTGACGAAATACCCTCCTAAAATCGACTTTGGCGCAAATTGCAGGCGTTTTTTTTGGCTCTACTGTCCCCAAATTTTTCGCAAAATCTCACGTGAGATTTCCGTAGACCCCCCCCCCTCCCCCCTGGTGAGATCTGGTGAGATTTCGCCGGACCCCCCCCCCCCCCCGCCCTATTTCACCTCACGTAATTTATGGATGCCCCCTTTATTGCTTCTTCTTTTGAAAGTTTAAATATTGCGAAGTCTTATAGGCTTCAATCAGAACATTGTAGGATGAAACCTGAGGCTTAAAATTGAAGTTCAGTGAGGGCAAGGTCAGTGTCAAACAAGGAAACCAGAATTAAACTCTTTCCGTCTATCCAGATTTGGATTTTCATTCGTTTCTCCAAGTCACTCCGGGTGAATGGCAGGATTATTTCTTCGAAAATCCGTGGTCCGAATTCCTTCCCGTTCCTTGACTCCATTCCCTTCCCACCTTTAACGACTTAGAAGTAGACAAGTGTTAAAGCCAGAGGAATAATAAGAAATTGCTACAGTAATATTATTTAGTATTTCTTCTCATTGACGACTGTGAGATCTCCTTGAAGTCCACCTAACGTCAACAGATGATGCGATTTCGACGAGGTATCCACAACCTATCTACAGCAGAAGAAACAAGTGAATCAGGAATCATACTCGAAAGCATACTCGAAAGGTGAGGGGTCTCGCGAATTCTGTCCCCGACTGTACAAACAACTACGAACTGGAAAATCTCTGCGGAGCAGCTATTGGAAGTTTTGTCACCGGACAACAAGCCATAGGAAGAAACATAAGGACCAGTTCCACCACGAAGGAACGTGTGGTAGCACTGTTGGAGTGAAGTGAAGGAAGTGACATTACACTCGAAGAGGTAATAATCGTAACAAGCCAAATGACTAGGGTTCGGATCTTTAGGACGAGTCATATATTTTTCCAGCCTTCTTTTTGAGCTGAAATGCTGAATTAAACACTGATTCAACGTTTCGGATTGTACTTAAATGTATTTTATATAGCATATAAATGCATATTCAGACCATTTTTCTAGTTTTGGTCATATTTCGATAATATTTATGGTCATATGGTCATATTTTGAGGCAAAATCTGGTAGTAGCGGTAATTCACAAGATATGGATAAGAAGAAATTAAGATAATTATTCACAGAACTGTAATTCTGCTATACAGGTGGCAGTGAAAAACAAAAGTAATTTTCACTGTGATCAGAATTCACTAGTCAAGAATTAAAGTTATACATTACTAGACGACCCGTGCGAAAATTTCGCAAATAAAATGCGATCAATAGTGAGGTAGAATATGATGTCATCAAAGCTGAGTCATTACTCTTCTTACTCTTACTTCATTTATCGATTTTGGTTAGAAATCCAGGGAGATAAATGGCTCGAAACAGAAAATACGTATTTTAGAAATATTAACATTTTTGCCTTTTGAGGGTCGAATTACGAAAAATATCTCTCTTAGAATATAATGTTACCACGGCGGAAACCTTAGTCTTTAATATGATATCTCATTTATCTATATCGGTTAGATATCAAGGGAGATAAATAGCTCATGACACAAAAATACGTTGTAGAACCATTTGTACTTTTTCCCTTTAAGGGTTGAATTCCAAAAACTTCTTTATTAAAATATGATTTCGCCAAAGCTGAGACACTATTCCTAATAACCTCTTTTGATTTATCGATTTTTGATAGATATTCAGGGTGATAAGTGGCTTGAGACGCAAAAAACGCATTTTAGAAAAATTGTCATTTTTGCCCTTTAAGGGTCGAATTACGGAAAATTCCTTTCTTAAATTATAATGTTACCACGGCGGAGACCTTATTCTTTAATATGATACCTCATTTATCTATATCGGTTAGATTTCAAGGAAGATAAATCGCTCGTGACACAAAAATGCATTATTGAAAAATTTATACTTTTTCCCTTTAAGGGTAGAATTCCAAAAACATTCTTTCTTAAAATATGATTTCATAAAGCTAAGACATTGCTAATTATTATCCTACTTCATTTATCGATTTTTGTTAGATATCCTGGGAGAGATACAAAAAACGCATTTTAGAAAAATGAATATTTTTGCCCTTTAAGGGTTGAACTACGAAAAATTCCTTTCTTAAAATATAATGTTACCACGGCGGAGAGCTTATTCTTTAATATGATACCTCATTTATTTATATCTGTTAGATATTAAGAGATAAATCGCTCGTCACACAAAAATGCGTTATAGAAAAATTTATACCTTTTCCCTTTAAAGGTTGAATTCCAAAAACATTCTTTCTTAAAATACGATTTCACAAAGCTGAGACATTACTCCTCATAATCCTACTTCATTTATCGATTTTGGATACATATCCAGGGAGATAAATGGCTTGAGATACAATAAACGCATTTTAGAAAAATTAACATTTTTGCCCTTTAAGGGTCGAATTACAAAAAATCCTTTCTTAAAATATAATGTTACCAGGGCGGAGACCTTAGTCTTTAATATGATACCTCATTTATCCATATCCGTTAGATATTAATGGAGATAAATCGTTCGTGACACAGAAACGAATTGCAAAAATATTGATACTTTTGCCCTTTAAGGGTCGAATTCCGATAAATTTCTGTCTTAATATATGACGTCACTAAAGCGGATATCTTAATCTTTAAGTTGATACTTCATTAAACGATTTTAGATAGGTATCCAGGGAGATAAATGACACTAACATACAAAATAGCATTTTATATATATTGACATTTTTGTCCTTTAAGAGTCGAATTCCGAAAAGTTAATTTCTTAAAATATAATGTGACCAAAGTGAAGACCATAAGCTTTGAAATGACACCTCATTCATTGATTTCGGTTAATTATGAAGGAAGATACAGGCTTGTGACAAAAAAAAATACCTTATAGAAATAATATATATGACTGTCACTCTCTAAACATAATGTTCTGCTCGCCTCTTAATCTCGACAATGCAGCAGAGGCATGCCTGTGTTGATCCTCGTGAATCAATATATCAATGAAATATCCTCAGTCATCGTTAAATCTGCAGTGTATCAATGAGTAGACCTGCCGCCATGCCGAAAGTAAAATTTTCTTCAAGTGCGAAGTTACGTGATGAAATTTAGAGAGGAGAGTTTTAGTACAGATGAAAGAGTTCTGTTCTGTAAATTATCTGAAATTAAAGTTATTTCAACAAAACGATTTAAAATTTAATTTCTCAATGGTGCAGCGAGTGCACGGAAGCAAATTATGCTGTCTACATGAAAGCGACACTACTAGATAAAATAAATGATGTATAATTGAGCATGTTTTGATGTATGGTAAATTTAAATATTTGTTCATATTTTGTCATTTTTAGATCATATTTACCCATTTTAAGGTCATATTTTCCTGCATATTTCTCTATTTTTTGGTCATAAAGATCAGAACACTACAAATGGCAATATGGGAGGTCCCTGATCCGGACGGAATCCCAGCCTAACTCCTCCATGAACTACTCGTAAAATAAACCGCGTCCTATGTAAGTAAACTCCTAAACGATTGCTTATATCAAGGCATGGTTCTGGTTTTATAGAAAAGCAGGGAGGTGGTAATTCTAAAGTATGTATGACAAGGATTCTTTACTACCCAAATCTTAGTAGCCCGTTTGTTTATTAAATATACTTGGCATGGTCAAGAGAATACATTGCAAAACCACAGGGTACTCAAGGATAAGTATCCCGATCAGTATGTATTTCTAACGGGAAACCTGACACAATATTCCTTAAATCGGTCTATGGAAATGATTAGTAGCAGTTCAAAAACGTATCTGGTGGACATTTCCGAAGTATTAGACAATTTATGGTTTCTCGCCCTGATTGGTTGTCCAAGTAGACTGTTCTGTACCTTCAGGGACTGATGCAGGTTTAGAACTGCTTCCTTGAAAAGTAGAACTCGACCGATACGAAGACCCTCACTAAAGAATACCTCATAGATCCAGTTTGCGGTTCCATTTTGTTGGGACATTGGGATTAAAACAGTGATCGAAACACTGCAAACAACACCGCAAATGTTGGTTCAGACTGCTTATGCCGATGACCTTGTGTTGCTCACGAAAGGAACTTCAAGAGGAGAAATTAAGAAAAACAGTAATATAGTACTTAATCACTACAACCAACGGTGCTGTAATGTCAAATTGAGTTCAGCACCTCATAAGGCAACATTAACATTTATGTTGTTTAAGGGCAAGTAGTCTCGAAACCCAATTAAAAAGATAGACTATAAACCTATTCACAGAAACTGATTGTGCAGATACTTAAGCATTTAAGTGGATGAGAGTACAAACTTCGAAGACCGCTTAGAAAAGACAATTGCTGTGGGTGTCCGCTGTTTAAATCCAAGTAATAGGACTATATCTTGAATATACTGGCTGCTGAGAAATTGTGTTGCAAAAAATTTAGTAAAAGTAAAACCAAACATCAAGACAGACATGTCCAAAGAGGAATATTATTAAGAGTGACCAGGAGCAAATACAACCGAGTCAACCAATGCTTTTACTATTGCCACTGGTTAAAAAAAGTTAGGTGCCATTTACTTGCTCATAAAAAGGGAAACGAAAAAAGGTAGCAGAAATTATAGTCGCCGAAGCAACATCTGAGATGGACATTAGGAAGATAATTTTCACAGAATGGTAACAAGAATGGAATAACACCGAATCGGGTAGTAGGACATAGAGGTTAAGAATGAAGTACCTTCAACTTTCTCCGGGATTAGTACGCTATATTACAGGTCATGAGATAGACAACAGCTTCCTTCAAAATCGGAATGTTGGTGTAAGAGTGATGAACAGAGTACGCCGGAGCATGTGATATGGGAATGTGAAATAATATCCCGTCTGAGAGCTCGTCAACAAGGTCGCCTGCAAGAGAGGAGAGCATTGGACATGCTACGTGATGAGAGTTCGGGTCATTTGCTTGACGAAGCAACAGATCTAGTCTCAGGGAAGTATAAATTTATAGAGAGGAAATATGCCGTGCGAAATCAAAGGCCTTTGATAGATGCAGTAGAGAACAAAATTACATCTTGTGAAAGAAATGAAACTGGAAGTTTGATTCTCACAGCATTGGATTAGTGAAAGTTATGCTACTACAACGAGCTACATTAATCATGGTAGCAACCTCAATAAACCCCGGAGAAGCCGTCTTTAGAGAGACTATACGGGACGTTTTGGTATTCCTGGAGGATAACTCTTGTTGGCCTGGAAAATTCATTATTCAGCTAGTTCTGGGGACTCTGCTTTAGAAGTTCTATCGACAACGATAATAGACGAACGCTAATTGAATCGAAGAGTGGTTGTAACAATTGGTGCTGGTAATAATAGTACTGTCAACGAAGGCTTTCCCAAAGTGTTGCTGAAATGTAATCTTCACGGGTGATGATTGCATTTTAATAGTAGTACTGGTAATGATAGAGGTATTGTTAATGATAGTAGTCTTAGTAGTGAATGGAGTAGTAAATGGCAGTATTCACCTGTTAATAATAGCAGCAGTGAAGTAATCTGATATCTGAAATTAGATAGATTATATAGCCTTCACTATTTTTAAAGTGAATACATAAAATATATTAGATTTATCAACAATTTAAATTGATTCTAGGAGTCCGGCTTTGATGTATATCGGAAAATATATAAATAAAATATTAATAATTATAGTTTTCAGAAATAAAATCATTCAAATCGATTCATTAATGTCATTTTTTGCCTTATGTCGACTTCAGAGGTCATTCAAAGTAAAAGTTCCATGTAAAAAATTGAGCAATAACGTACTTAATCACAACGCAAAATTTTAACTCAATCTATTTGACGGTTTTTGTCCACATACTCAAAAATCAGTTTTTGATCTTTCACATTGTTTCTGAAACACCGAGCTAGTTTTGTGACATACGATTACTTTTTACAGGAACTGTGGATCTATTAAAATGCTTCTGCACTGGATCCTCTTCGGTCCTGACCTCATAGTAAAAGTGCAAGTGAACTACTATTGTGTTATTTACTTTGTGTTAATGTTAGTTAACAATGAATGACCATGAAATTTTTTTTGAAACAATAATTAATTTTTTATAGATGGTTTAAATTCTTTATAACATTAATTTATAGTTTGATTTTAACTGAGAAATGTCTGTTCAGATTTAATAAGTTATTAAAGCAGTGAAAACACTTGTAAATGGAAAAAAGATATGACTTAGTTCGATGAGACATGCTGTACAGCTGCAGAATCCCGTTTCAAGTCAGTGTTGCCAACTGGTGACGCTCGGCAGGAGATCGAACAATTTAGCTGTGAGAAGCACGAAATGTGTTGTAAGACAGAAAAAGTTCACCCGCGACACGCCCGAGAAAAAAAATAATACCTGGGGGTATCATATATGATACTTCGGGACTGAAGAGGGTATTTCGAGATGTAGCTCCTCTCGGTTTACACAAAATTTTTCATGCAAATAGGTTCAAAGTTTTCAGGGTTTTAGCTTTTTGCTCCTGTCAGAGGTTATTCAGGATCAAAGTGGAATATATGAAAGTTTGGGAATAACGTGCAATAACGCAAAATTTTTACTCAATCTGTTTGACTGGTTTCTCCAAACCCTCAAAAATATCTGTTTTGACCTTCTGACTATTTCCTACCCGCAGGGGTGATTTGTGATCAAAGTTCTAATTTTCGCCACTACTTCAGTTCACAACCAATCTATTAGTAAGATAAAATTTTGAATGAATTTGTTTGGTACTTTTTGTTTAATTTCTCGTTCAAAATAAAAACGATGTGAATTCTCGGTTGCTTCGTCCAATTCAGTTTTTGGCAGATTTTAATTATGCAATTTAACATAAAAATTGTAATTTTATACCAACGGATATCCCGACTTATATACAGGACTAACTTTGATTTTGTTTTTACAAAGATAATAAGCAACCTAAATGATGAACAAACCATACTGTTTACAACTATTGATTACTAAGTTTGATAATGTCAAACGTTAATATGCCGATTTAAATCTGCAGTTTTTCTCAGAGAAAATGATTTGCGCCGTCGACGGCAGTGAGTATTTAAATTTAAATTTGTTTCTGCTCATTTATTTAAATGACATACAAAGTACTAGGTTATTGCTAACTTTCATGTAACAAAGTAAGATTTCACTGTTACGGAGATTGAAGTATTAAATCGTTGACTTTTTTATGTCTCTTACTTTTTGTTTTTGTCCATCTGTGTGATGATAAGAAAATGATAGAATATCTGAACCCTTTGAGGAAATCATTTCAATCGATTCATTTCATTGCGAAACCTGGGGTCAAGTTTAAATCCCGATACATCCCGTCTCTAACATGCAATACAATGAATGTATAAATGAGAATGTGATTGAAGCTTTTGATTTTTGTAGCAGCAATATTATCGGAATTTATATATATGTTGAGACGTAGCCTGGACCAGGATGGCAACTGAAACTTCTAGTTATAGTTATAGCAAAAGGAATGATGAAATGAGTTTTATTATTAATTTTAGATGCTTTGTAACAAATTAGTTGCTATGCCAGATCAATTAATTGTTATTTTGATAGCACCTGTTTGGTTTCTAACTGAGCAATAAGCATTGCATCTGAGAACCAAACATTTGTTTCTAAAATTTGAGGTAGGGGCTGCATAATCAGTCTAATCATGTTCCCTTTTTTGACATATACGTTACACACGATATTATTATATACGATAAATGCTATTTGGTGCTAAGTGAGTTCATGTAAATAAAGGAAATAATTTTAAATTCACTTTGCAGTAAAGGCTTGAACCATAAGTGATTGTCCATTTCTTTCCTTCCCTTCATTTTTAACAACGATGATATTTGATTTATGTTGATTCAATGATACAATGCACGAATTACACCCATTAAAATGATTACCAACAACACGATGCTTGGACGAATCGAGGCAGTGGGGATGTTTTCTTCATGTGTATGTTTGAACGTTGTCTCAAGCATAAAGATGAGATTGGACTGTGAATAACATGTGAAGACATATGGGATTGGTTAATTTGTTATTGGATGGAGTAGTTTAAGGCAAGAACTGCAGAGGAAGATAAAATTTAGATACATGAAGGAAAAAATTAGGGTACAAATTGTAAAAGGTTTGTTGAAATAAAGTAGTTCAGGATACGAAAAGATAGAGGATGGTCTGAAACTACATGAAAGGCTCGAGGGAAACAAAGGGGACTGCACAACTTTCGAAACCTACCCGAAACTGGTACTGAGCTGTTGAAATTAGGTTTAAGTGCTTCGTTATAAAGCCATCTTCACGTATTGCACTTTTATTTTGCAGAAAAGTCACCACAAATAAAATAAAAAATGCCTAAATAAGAGAGGGACATACAGCTATAAGACGGAACCAGCACTGCACAATCAATGAAAATCTCTTGAAATCTTGGTTAAATGCTTTGTTGCAATGTTTTATTGCCGTTTCAGCTTTCCTCCGTTGTATAAAGTTGCACAAAATTTGCAAATGCAAAATATTTGCCCGAGGTGCAGCATAGCAACGCTCATATCGATACAAGCAATCGGAGACATTAGAGTGCTTCCATTGTAGGCAAATACGCCATTTCGAAATTGACGCAGCAGAACAAAATTTTCGTATTTTTTTCTCTTGGTCCAGGCGACATCTCAACATAACCACGACCTCTATGACAAAACGAAACTGTTTGGGTTGATATGATCCCTGTACTGATAGTTTTTATGTCCTTTTTGGAGTGCTGCTAGTATTTCGCAGTAGTACAGCCTCTCATATTTTGACATTTTAATTTAATTTGTGACGGCTTTTCCATGGAATAAGAGTGCAAAACGTGAAAAGGACATTATAACAAAGAGGTTAAACCAAATTCAGCAGATTAGTACTAATTTCAGGTAGGTTCCGACAGTGGTGCAGTTCCCAAAAAAAATAAAAATTATAAAAGCCTGGAATTACTGACTCGTTACAAATTTAATTCGGCGATAAATGAACTGTGAAAATAGAGAGGATGCTATAGAGCAGTGGTTCCCAATTAGTGGTACGCGTACCTCCAGGGGTACGTGAGGTTGCTCCCGGGGGTACGCTAGGTTCTCTCTTGACTGAGGTATTCAATAAGACAGTTGAAAAAAAAAAAAAAAAAAAAAACCAATTACGCAAACATTACTACCGCCAAAATATATTTTAAGACAGTCAATTACATTTCTGTAATGCTGTTGCTGTGCGAAGCACTAGACTGGAATGAACGCAGAGGCAAATGTAGCTATAAGGGGGTACGCGAGGTTCAGCTCTTTCTTGAAGTGGTACTCGGGAAAAACTATTTGGGAACCATTGCTATAGAGCTATGATCAGTATTCGGAAACTGGGTTCTTTTGAGTAAATTTACTAGATAGGCATATGTAATACCAACGTAAATGGCAGGGAGTGAATAGCTCCAGAGTACAAACTCCTTCCGATAATTTCAGTTTGCAATATCAGAGGAAGAAGTTGTATTTAAAGCTGTTAGTACGTTTTTCTTCCAACTTGTTTCATTATTATGACATCAATATAGTGATTAGAATTTGAAATTAAGCTTTCAGTTCGCTTGATCCTTTCACGTGCCTATTGCATTGTCATATATTCATCTTACACATTTATATGTCAGGAAACACAACTCATAATACGAGCTTATGCAGCCAACCTGCAATATGCTAAGTGATCATGAGATCATGAGACTGTTTCTGCACTATCGTGCTCCGTTTCTCTTGAATGTTTCATAACTCGCCCCCCGATTGATTAGTCAAACAGCAAATTGTTTTTTTGGTATGTACTCCCGTGATGGAATGCGAACTGTATCGTACTTACAGTGGCAGTTGCTCAATCACTACAAAGTGCTTTTGAGGGACGTAGATTGAAAACATCATTCGAACTGTCATTTCAGCGGTAATATCCTTCAAAAGAACGATAATTGTCTTCTGCCATATTTGATTTAATTGAATGGAGCCCATGTTTGAGTTTCAATTCATATAAACACTCATTTTCCGCCATTATTGTGCCTGATTACTTTAGCCGTGTACAAATTTTAATTATAGATTATTTCAGCACTTTTGGTAAATTATTTACTAACTACCATCATCACGGATCTAGAATAATTCCAGTTTTTTTAGTGAAAAATTATGACAGATTGATCTGAATTTGAACTGTGTTTCTCCATTAGGCTGAATAAAAGCTCTTGAACTTGAAAAGCACCGAGGTATTAATCAACATATTAAACACGGACAGAGACGGTCGCGCTATCTTACTTGTATAATTGTTTCAAAGGTCGTGGTTGCTAGAATCGAACTTGCTGAAATACAGACCAGACTTGTATTTGACCCTATAAGTTCAACCTGCAAAATTTGTAGAATTCCTGTTTGCTTCGAAAGAATCACCTTGTTTTTTTATTATGGCTGGGCAAACATTCATAATGTAATCATAATATAATGTAACAGGCAGAGAACTTAATACAGATTCCAGATTAATTATTAAATAGTTGAGCAACTCCAAAGAAATGAATTGCCAGAATACTCGATTCTGTAACATTCTTGGTATGATGTACGTTTTAAATAACCTA
>CM061920.1:373357080-373447241 GCA_031002005.1 Vandiemenella viatica
CCGATCTTGTACCGGTTATTAAAAACTTTACACGATTCGCTGTTTACTTACTACATGTCGCTCTTTCACGAAATCTCACCAGCCCACTTTAGGTACGCCACTGCTGTTGTTAAAAATTCAATAGCACATAATACGTTCCAATCTTATGGCGATAAATGCTACAATATTACAAAATTGGGGGTATGAGTGTTATTTAATAAAATGAACAGTTTATTCTACTAGCTGTGGTTTGAACAGCTGCCAAAATTTGTAGTCTACACACGTTCCTATTGTGATATTATTACAGAATATTTGAACATAAGAAATACATACTGTTATCTGTTAATGTTTATTACAGGCACCTTTTGGGGGCTGCGCCACTTTCGGCACTTACGCTTATTGGTGATGGATGCCGCATAACGAAAATTTCGTATTTTTTTTTCTTGGTCCAGGCTACATTTCAACCTAACCACGAATTCTATGACAAAACGAAACTGTTTAGGTTGATAAGATTCCTGTACCAATAATTTTTATATTATTTTTTCAGTGCTGATAACATTTTAAATTTGCAAAGCCTCTCATATTTCGGCATTTTTAATTAAATTTCTAGCGATTTTCCCGCAAATCAAGTACGCAAAACCTGAAGAGGACATATTAACTAAGCCACTGAACCAAATTTCAACAGGTTACTACCAGTTACGCTTAGGTTCAGAAAATGGTGCAGCTCCCTGACCTTTCTACAAGTAAAATAGATTTCTGCTTCCATATCACACATTAGCATTTACTTAATATTGTGCGGCATTCAGTGGGGATATTAATAACAAGTACCAGAGACAATGTTTGTAACTTTCAAAGAAGTTAACAGTCACGGCGACTGTGCTCACAGTATATTATATATTTTTCACACTCGATAGATTTGAGTCACATATTCCGTTAATTTTAATGTTTTAAATTTCGGTTAACAGATTACATAAGTAACAGAAATCAAGAAACGAAACATGACCCTAAAAAAAGGTAGCGTTATTAGTTTGTCAGTTTTCCTGAAAGCAGTGAACATCTCAACTACAGTGTTATCCGTGTGTCATAATTACTTATCTAAAAATGTATTTAATATTCCTCCGTACCTCGGTACATATGTCATTAGCTATTTCTACGGTCATTTATTCAGACCATTAGCTCTAAAAATTTGAAAACACCATCCAAATTGCTGCTGTAGTTTTTGCGCGGTTCCCGTTCAAATAAAGAGAGATACGCAGCTTGCTTACAGATCTACTATATAATTTCGTAAGGTCACCCACTCACCTCGATAGCTATTCTCCGCAGGGGCCTGGTACGCAAGTGTCAGGTACGGGTTTTGCGAACCCGCGGTGCCCGAGCTGGAAACTTGTGAGCGCCGCCAGTTTCCCACACCGTAAACTCCTACCATGCTTCAACGACTACCGTAGGGCGTGGCGGTAGAATGTTGTGTGCCTAGGAGAACGGGTATCTTGGCTTCATCGCCCGGATCGCGAGGACGGAACAAACCTCTATAAATGGTGCGTCAGATTACACGGAGGGTAAATAGGTAAATGGCAGTCTTGAAAACACTGCCACCTTCGTCCTGACGTTTGACACTCCAGTGTTGCTCAAGTGTATTATAGCTCGCTACGTTAACTTTAACGTCCGTCCGTATGTTTCGGACCCAATGCGCTTCTTCCAGTGCCAGAGGTTCGGACATACGATGGCGTCATGCAAGGGTAACCCCATCTGAGGTAGATGCGGCAAGGGGGCACATGAACCGGGTGTCACTTGCACGCTCCCGCAGGTGTGCGTCAACTGCTCCGGGGTGTATCCTGCCTGGAGCAGGGGTGTCAAGTATATCTTCAGGAGCGCAAGATACAGGAGTTAAAGACCAAAGAGCGGATACCGCATGGAGAAGCAAAAAAAAAAGGCGAAATCGCTCGCCGCTTGGAAGTAGCTTTGCCAAATGGTCTCGACTCCCGTCAGGAAAGAAAGTGTTGCTACGCAGACATCCTAAGCAGACATGGGCACAAGCACTACGTGCTCATGTCAGTGCAAGTGTGGTGCAAAATCCACGAAGGTCATGACACCTAGGACCGCGGATGTTGCTAGTAACACATCTGCAACATCAACCACTCCAGCAGTAGTAACAAGGTCTACACCAGCATCAAATATAGCAGTTAAATTAAATCCACCTCCTATTCCACCACGTTCTGTTGAAGTGGTAGCAATACCAGTTGCTACCAGTAGAAACAGAGGTGACCAGAAGATCCGAGGTATAAAGTTCAGACGGATCAGACCCAGTTTGTTAAGTCCCCCTCTTCTTCTCCTCCCAGACCGCCCAGCAGTAGGGAGAGTAAGGGGAAGAGGCAGAGGAAGAAGAGAAAGAATGGGGATGAATTTGAGGAGTCCTGTGGGTTGGAGATGTCTGTCTCCGCTTTCGGGCAGGAAGAAACTGAGATGCTGGTGGACGACTCTGGTCCCGTTCCTCAGCAGGAAGTGACTGAAGACCCACCCGAACCGGGGCGGGTGAGGTTAAATAGGTAAGGATGGCTCCCATACTTCAGTGGAACATCAACGGTTTTAGAGCTCACAAGGAGGAGTTACACCTCTTAGCATGGTCTGATCCTTTATGTGTCGGCCTCCAAGAGACACATTTCAGACCAACACACCAAACTGTGCTAAGAGGATATGACGTGTACTGTAAAGACGATACCGAGGGTGATCGAGCGAAGGGGGCAGTGGCGGTGTTTGTCCGAAACACTGTCCATTCCGAACCTGTCGCTCTCACCTCTGATCTACAAGCAGTGGCAGTGATTCACCGTGCAGCTGACGTTTCCATGCCGAAAAGCTCCGGAATGCTGCGAAGGACGCCCGTCCCCTGCTGGAACGACGAATGTCGTTCCGCTATCCGGGGTCGTAGACGGACGTTGCGTCCCTTTAGGTTGTACCCAACACCTGACAACCTGGCAGCGTTCCGTATTGCAAGAGCTAAGGCGCGTCGTGTTATTAAGGAGAGCAAGAAAAAGTCATGGCAGAACTTTGTGAGCACTATCAATCGTTCCACAAGTTCATCAAAAGTATGGGAGTCAATCCACCGTATATCTTGAAGGTACTCTCGCACACCAGTATCTGGGATACTGGATCAGGGACATGTAGTTACTGACGAACGAAGCATAGCTCAGCTGTTGGCAGAGAATTTTACTGCCATCACCTTCTCTGCCAATTTCGATCCTCGGTTCCAGCAATGTAAGATTGCTGCCGAGAGGCACGTGCTGTGCTTCGATTCGTCGGGTACAGAGGCATATAACAGCCCATGTTCATCTCGGGTGTTGGAGTCGACCTTAAACAGCGCTAACGACACCGCCCCAGAGCCTGATATGATCCAGTACCAGATGCTGAGGCATCTTAGTGAAGATGCTAAAATGTACCTTTTAGATATTTTTAATCATATTTTGACAGGAGGACACTTCCCCGACTCGTGGAAAGAAGCAATGCTTATCCCTTTTTTAAAGCCTGGTAAGGACAAGTTGTTGCCAGGTAGCTATCGTAGCATCACCCTTACGAGCTGCGTGGGCAAGACACCGGAGAGGATGGTGAATCGCCGCCTTGTCTGGTGTCTTGAATCCCGTTATCTATTGAGCCGCTTTCAGTGTGGATTCAGAATGTCCCGTTCCACCTTGGACAACCTGATCCTGCTGGAGGCGGCAGTACAAGATGCGTTGGCCAACATCTTGTGGGTGTCTTTTTTTATATTGAAAAGGCCTATGATACTACCTGGTGGCAAGTTATTTTAAAGCAATTACATGATTGGGGTTTCAGGGGTAACCTGCCCCGTTTTTTTAAATTTTATGTGGTCGTTGCTTCCGGTACCGAGTCGGTAGTGAAGTGTCTGATCTTTTTATTCAGGAAAATGGTGTTCCTTAAGGGTCAGTTTTAAGTGTCACACTTTTTGCCATTACAATAAATAGCATTTCATTCGTTATAAGGAGGCCTATCCGGTACTCCTTATATGTTGAAGACTTTTTAATTTTTATTGCATCGTCTAGCCTGAGAAGCGCTGAGCGGCAGCTGCAGCTTACGTTGAACACTCTGGATGAATGGTCAGTACACACTGGCTTCCGTTTCTCTGCCGAGGAAACCCGGTGTGTACTTTTTAGCCGCAGTAGAAGTCTTTTAGCAGAACCTCATCTCATCTTGAGGAACACCGTTTTAAGTTTTAGTGAAACTATTAGATTTATTGGCCTCATTTTCGACAGTAGGCTTACTTGGCTGCCACATCTCAAAGATGTAAAAGCCAGAGCCCTGAAAGCCCTTAATTTTTTAAAGTGTCTGTGTGACAGGTCGTGGGGTGCTGACCGCTCCTGCCTGCTACAGTTTTACAGAGCCTTTGTACGGTCGCGGTTGGAGTATGGTTGTATTGTCTACGGTTCGGCACAGGACAGTTATCTCCGTATACTGGATAGTGTCCACCATGCAGGAATTCGTCTCGCCACGGCTGCATACCGCACCAGTCCGATACCCGGCATTTGTGCTGAGTCTGGCGAGCCGCCGCTTTCCATCCGCCGGCGTCTCCTCATGGTGCGATACTATATACATATTGCCGCAACACCTGGCAGTCCCGTGAACGACGTAGTTATTCATCCTAACTATGAACGGTTTTACACTAACCGCTAAAAGCAACCAGACCGTTCAGCTGCCATACAAAGGCTATTTTAGAGGAATATGGTTGTGAGATGCCTTCTCTTCTTCACCAGGGTTGGAGTAAATCTCCTCCCTGGCTTTTAAAGAGGCCCAGAATGATTTTAGACCTGTCACGGTACTATAAGCTTTATACTGCTGACAGGGTTTTTATTAGTCCTGCAACAAGGTCAGAGTTGACTTTGATCCTGTCCCAAAGTCTGACCTTGCCTCGGCGGGGAAAAGATTTGTTTTTGACATTTGGCAGAGGCAGTGGCTGGAGGTAGATCATAATAAGCTCCGACTGGTCAAACCGACCGTTCAGCCGTGGAGCAGCTCCTTCCAGCGGGCGAGGAGAGATGAGGTTCTCCTTACTCGCCTCCGTATAGGGCACTATCCTCTGACACACAGTTTTCTTCTCCGCCTAGAGGAGCCACTGGAGTGTGATGCTTGTGGCGTACCTTTGACGGTACGCCACATTTTAATAAACTGTGTACTGTTTTTAGACTTAACCCCTTATTGCATGATTTTTTTTTTATTATTCTGAAGAAAATGTCACCTGTTAACCCCAATTCCGTGATTTCAAGAAAAATACTTAAAAAATTCCAAATCTTATTTGGGGGAGATTATTATTGATTTAAGGGTTTGTTGGAACTGGCTGCAGTAATGGCTAACATGTTGTGATACCAGTTTCGAGATGGCTGATGCAACATTTTGAAAATATATAAGATATATACATATACTAGTAGAATTTAGTTTATTTACATAAAATAATTACAATTTCTATTTATTAGAGTACACATTTATCGCAAATAACACTAATTCACTTTCCATTTAGTGTATTTGTTATGAAACTTGATGAAGCAGTTTCTCTCCTTGTCCAAGCATAATGTTGCACTGCACTTCAGACATACTGTATATGATTTTCCTTTGTAGTCTGGATAGTTGCAACAATTACAGTTTCCCAACCAGACAGGCATGTGAGGTGGTAGTTAGGTTGGCAAGCATGTGGGCGCATGGTTACAATTGTCTCAGTCTTGTTTATTACAATAAATACCAAATACAATACAACTTTACACAACAATATCAACAACTTCAAACATAAAATTTCCACACTATATCATGTAATAAGCTTAATTACCAAACGGTTACTTAAAATTCCCCCAAGATATACTTATATTAAATAACCACAATACTAGTTGGCCTTAATGATCCATGATGGCCCAAGAGTCCAAGGATTTACACACTTAAATTTACTTATGTCTAAACAACAATTTAATAATGGTAGAATATCCGGTGCTATAAGTTCCTAAACAGGATTTCCAACGATCGAGCTTCTCAAGGCACTTATATCAGTTGAGCTCAACCAACACTGGTCTGTTTTAATGTTTCAGCACCCCTCAAGGGTACAGCCAAACATACATACACTGTTTCCCTCATGTGAAAGAACAGCCATTAGTGACATAGATTGTCCCACGCAAGCACGAACACCAAACAGAAAATCTCCAATTGCACCGAGGAAGCAGAAAATACAACGAAGTTGAATTGTCTGAATACCACGAACTCTCTAACAGTCTATCCACTCGTGTAACATGAAGCCACAGGTTGCTCCAGAAGGTGCCAAAGCGCACCCTTTACGAGGACACCCCAAACTGCCATATAGTCTGGGCATGTGAGGCGACGACACAGTTTACGGCCACTCAGAACTGCTTGTCAGACCAGGCACCGTCAATAACCCCTCGTCGACGGCCAAGTATCACGTTGCTCCGCCTAACTGCTGCCCGTGCATGGAGCGCGTCGCCTTCTTCAACTGCCGCTTCCGACACCGCCACTTCCTCCTCAGCCTGTTCACTTCCTAGTCGAGACTGACCGCAGAGACTGACCTCTTTCCCGCGCCCGGCGATGGAAGTCCAACTGTTGGTATTGGTACTGGTACTGCTAACGCTTCACTCTTCTTACTGCCTCTGGTACTGGTACACTGACGGACCGAGCGGCCCCATTAACTGCCTCCCTGGGCGCCCGCTGCCCGTCCGGGCATTACGCTTCCCGACGACCCAGGGAGGTACGCCGCCTCCGACAGTCAACGGAGCTCCGACACTCTCTGCAGCACAGACGTTACTTGACTGCTTATCCGACTGGGTATCCAACTGGCCCTGGCCGCGCCGGGTCACTGCTTATATACCCCACGCTATCCGGCAGAGGGCACTACTCCACCGCGGCGCTGCCTAGTGGAGCAGCAGGCGTGCGACAGAAGACAATCGCTCGCCAGATGGCGGAAATTCCGCCACAGCGCCCCCTAGCAAAGCGGTGGGCTGACGGCAGATGATAGCCGCAGCGTGAAGATGAGCCGCGCACGGCTCAGCATGTGATCTATCCCATCCTGATACTGCGGAAGATCTGTCGCAAGCTCTCTCTTCTTCTTACTGACCAGCTGCTTTTATTTTTTTGTGGGTTTTATTTTCTTGTACTACCCAGATTCATGGATAAGGTTTCCTTGTTTGCCAGAGGACATCTGCAACTGCTACTCGAAATAAAATAGGAGCATTGTTGTTCGTATTTCATCTTCTCAATAGGGGCCAGTTTGTTCACACAAGCTAGACTGCATTTTGTGCCATATCTGGCACAAACCCTTTTTTCAATATTATATATATTCTAATAGAGAAATATATAATCTTACCTCTTAATAATTGTCTGCAGATGTCCTTTTCATCCTAGTAATTATATAAACACTGAAATCAACTGTTTACTGTATCAAATACAACTGTTTGTATGACCGAACTTGGATGTAAACTGCTCACAGAGCAAAGCAAAAATTCATACTTCATTGATCGCATTGAATATTTGCACAGCTCTTCTTGATTGTGTACTTTATCTGTCCCAACATACAGTTTCAAAGTATTTGCTCAAATATGAGTTCCACAAACAAGAAAATGGTATGTGCCATATATGACCAAGTATGCAGTAAGGGGTTAATGGCTGTCGCTGGCTTGGCCAACGATCTGTCCCTTATTTTAAACAACGAGACCAGCAGCGTGGCGAGTGTTTCAAAATTTTGTGTTTTGGCCGGTCTTGTGTCTAAAATTTTAGGCAGATCGGCCTAGTCTTAAGATGAATGGGTGGTCTCTTTACAGCCACTCTTCCATGTGTATTGCTTATGTTTTTATTTGGTTATAATCCCTGTCTCGCTGGCCATTATACAGCCAGCGAGACATGTAGTGGCTTTTAATTTGTCTGCTAACCTGTTTGGCCCCTCTACAGTCTACAGCCATCCAACTGTCCTGCGGCGTTATGTCCTGGTGGCCCCTTTAAAGCTACATTTTATTATTGTGAACTATTTTATTTGCTGTCAGTGTGGCTGACCCTTTTACAGCGGACCATGCAGACAGTATTTTAGTGTATTTCTTAGCCACAGTTACAGCTGGTAAGCGTTTTTTTTTTTTTTTTTTTTTTTTTTTTTTTTTTTTTTTTTTTTTTTTTTTTTTTTTTTTTTTACTGCTTTACGTCTCTCAACAGCGAGGTCTTTAGAGACGAGAAAGGATGGGGGCAAGGAATGGGAAGGAATTCGGCCATGGCCTTTTTTTTAAGGAAGCATCCCGGCATTTGCCTGGAGTGATTTGGGAAACCACGGAAAACCTAAATCTGGATGCCCGGACGGGGATTCGAACCGCGATCCTCCCGAATGCGAGGCCAGAACGCTATCCGTTACACCACCACGCTCGGTTGGTAATCGTAAGGCCGTTAATGACCTCAATGTCGACACACCCTAAAACAACAACAACAACAACAACAACGTCGATAGCTATTGGCTGGAGAACAGTGTCACGTGTCAGCCTTCGCTCACTAAACAGCGACCAGAGATACCATTAGAAGGAATTCGTGGTTATGCCTACGATTTAATAAATAAGCAACTGCTACCAAATTAATTGGCATAATACATTCATTAAGTTTGCTTTTCATAGCAATTGATCTTTGAGTTTTCTGAGATCTTTGTACCTACATGCTGTACTGGTTTTTTGTTTCCTGTTCGTCCGTCTGTATAGATGAATTTGTGCTAACGTATAAAGTGTATCAGTATGTTCAATTATAATAAACTATGTGAAACGTACACGACTTTATTTTCAATATCAATGGAAACTCAACAGGATATGGGCCCAGGTACCCAGTGCAGGAGACGATTCAGATTATCAAAAGCAACGTGAATCGCTGAATAAAGCCCACGTGTCGTTGAAGTCCTTTGTGTGTTGTTGTTCACAGAGAAGAAATGCCCTAGTTGATAAATATGGCGACGAATTATCTAGTAAATATGCCGAAGCTGGAAGATCACGAGAACTACGGAGATTGGGCGTTCGCTATCGAAAATGTGCTTATTCTCGAAGGATTAGCGAAATGTATCTCAGAAATAGTTACAGTGGAAGACTCTAAGGCCAAAGCGAAGATAATGCTAACGATTGATCCATCTTTGTATGTGCATGTAAAAGAAGCAAAAACAACATTGGACTTGTGGCAGAAGCTAAAGTTAATGTTCGACGATTCTGGTTTTGCAAGAAGAATTAATTTATTGAGAACACTGATATCAATACGTCTAGAAAATTATGATTGAATGACGAGCTATGTGAACCAGGTAGTAGATAATGGTCAGAAATTACGTGGAACTGGTTTTGATATTAGTGATGATTGGATTGGTTCGTTACTGTTAGCAGGATTGCCGGAAAAATATTCTCCTGTGATAATGGCAATTGAGCATTCAGGAATTCAAATCACAACAGACGTAATAAAAGGTAAGCTTCTGGATATGGAAGAAGATGTTACTAGTGCCAGTAGTGCTTTTAAGGTCAAAAGTTGGCAAGGTAAGCCGAAGTTTTCTCACCGAAATGGAAATGTAGTGGGAAAACTAAGAAGGATGTTGTCTGCTATAATTGCGAGAAAACAGGACATTTTAAAAGAGAATATCCTAACAGTGACAATGATACAAGACAAAACTTCAAACGTTTTCAGTGCAGTGTTTTTACGTAGCTCTTTTAACTGGTATGTTGATTCAGGGGCTAGTGTGCATCTCACAGCAAATGAAGACAGGATAAGAAACAAAGTAAATGATGTTAAAGTGCATAATCTAATGGCTGCAAATCAGACAGAAATTCCAGTGTTGTGCTGTGGAGAAGTTAATTTAACAACTGTAGTTGGAAAGGACGCTTTTGATATTACTGTGAAAAATTTTGTGTGTGCTCCAGATCTAACTATAAATTTGCTCTCTGTGAGTAAGTTGATTGAACAAGGAAATTCTGTTGAATTTAATAGGGATCAATGCAATGTTTATAACAGGCATAATGAACGAGTTGCAACTGCAGATCTTACTGATAATGTGTACAAATTAAATATCGACAGAAATCAGTTTTTGGGAATGATTGTCGCATATGATTGGCAAAGAAGATTAGCAAAGAAGATTAGGTCACCAAAATGCAAAGGACCTTATTAAAATGAAGGATGGTGCAGTAGAGGGAATGGTGTGTGAAGACATTAACATTAACTGTATAGTATATAATGAAGGCAAGCAAACAAGACAGCCTTTTCCACATGGAGGCACTAGAACTTCTAAACCACTGGAACTAATTCATGCAGACCTGTGTTGACCAATGGAAGTTATGTCACTAGGAGGTGCAAAGTATTCTCTCATTTTAGAAGATGTTTACACCCGAATGGGATTTGTGTATTTTCTGAAGACAAAAGATGAAACTGCAGAAAAATTTCGTGAATTTCAGAAAATGGTGGAGACTCAACAAGAAAGAAAAATCAAAATAGTAAGAACAGATAATGGGAAAGAATTCTGTTGTGTGAAATTCAACAGTTTGTTGAAGAAACATGGTATTATACATCAGTTATCCAACAGCTATACACCAGAACAAAACGGTATGGCAGAAAGGTTGAATAGAACTGTTGTAGAGAAGGCGAGATGTTTACTATTTGATGGTAAAATTGACAAAAGATGTTGTGCTGAAGCTGTTAATAGTGCAGTATGTTTGAGAAATATGTCAGTGACTTCAAGTTTAGGGAATAAAACGCCCTATGGGTTATGAACTCTCAAGAAACCCAACATTTGTTATCTTAGAATAATTGGAAGCAAGGTCATGGTACATATTCCCAATGGGATAAAAAGACAAAAGAAATTATCTAAGTGGGCTACAGCAACACTACAAAACGCTATAGACTCTATGATCCTGAAACGAATGATGTAGTGATAAGCCGAGATGTGACAATAATGGAAAATATTAATGATGCAAAAACTGAAATAAAGAATCATGAAGAAATCATCACTTCAGTGGGGGATGATGAAGAAAACAAAAAGTCTGATACTGCATTAAGAGAGGACTTACATGATGTCTCAAAAGTAATAGTTACATCAGAGAAAGAAACTGATGATGATGAAAAATGTAGTACGCAAGAAGATGAAGTAAAGAAAATTATTATGATTATGATACTTGTTTTTTTGGCTGGAAGTTTGGATCAACTCGAGGACCCGACAACCGTGCAGGAGGCCCTTGGTAGACCTGATGCAGAACAATGGAAACAAGCCATGGAAGAAGAGATACAAGCTTTTGAAGACAACAATGCTTGGGAAGTGGTAAATCTTCCAGAAGGTGCAAGTGCTGTGCAGTGTAAGTGGGTGTTCAAGAAAAAAGTCAACAGTGAAGGTAAAGTGCAATATCGTGCCAGATTAGTAGCAAGAGGATTCACTCAGAAACCTGGAGTTGATTATGGTGAAACTTTTTCTCCTGTGGTAAGACATTCAACACTTAGACTTTTAATGGCTTTGTGTGTTGAACTAGATTTGAACATTACCCATCTTGATGTTAAGACTGCTTTTTTAAATGGTATTCTTAAAGAGGATATTTTCCTGCAACAACCTGAAGATTTAAATCTTTGTAGTGACAAAAGAAAAGTTTTAAAGTTAAAAAAGGCTATGTATGGATTAAGGCAATCATCCAGAGTGTGGAATCAAAGGGTAAATGATGTTTTAAGCTGTATAGGTTACAAAAAATCTGATTTGGAACCTTGTTTGTTCACAAAACACAAATATGAATGCTTAGTTACTATGGTAGCATTGTATGTTGATGATTTTTTGATTTTTTCCAATGTCTCAAGTGAGACTGCATTTTTTTAAAAAAATGTTGAGTTCAGAGTTTGAAGTGAAGGATTTACGAATGGCTAAAAATTGTAAAACCTCTCTATTTACAAACTGCTGATATGCCTGCAGATATCATGACTAAAGGATTGGGAAAAGAGAAACATTGTGACTTTCTGAGAAGTCTGGGTTTAGGTATTATATAAGGAAATCATTTAAATGTATAGAAGTGGGGATGTTGAGTTGGTTAAAACAAGTTAAATGATATCGATATATGTGTGTGTTATCTTTGGGTGTTCTGAGATCTTTGTACCTACATGCTGTACTGGTTTTTCGTTTCCTGTTCGTCCGTCTCTATAGATGTATGTATGCTAACGTATAAAGTGTATCAGTATGTTCAAATTATAATAAACTATGTGAAACGTACGCGGCTTTATTTTCAGTACCAATGGAATCTCAACAATAACTACACGCTGAAATAATAAATAAGAGCTGTGAAAGTAAGTAAAAGAAGTGATATCAAATGAAAGGGAAAAAATTATTCAAGTTAGAGGATGTATACAAAAAAATATTACGTTTATATTATTACAGGGAACTATTTATGGTGGTATATAAATTAAACATAAAATACTGAGTTTGGAGCCACATCTGTACGCTCTACAATGCAGGAAAAGTAGTATTTTGTAAATTTAACACTCTTAAGGTCACTGCACTGTAATTTTCATGCTTCAAATTAAGAGAAAAACTACACACACACAAACAGATATTTATATATAACAGATCGATAAATGTAACTGGGGGATTACTGCCAACAGACGTAATCAAACATCATGTAGTTGGCAACAGTATTAAAAAACTGAAAAGTCGGCTATAAATAATACTTACTGGACATTATATGATTAAAAACAAATATTTAGAAAAAGAATTTGGACTACAACAAAAACAAGTAAATGTTTGTAAAAGCCAGCGCTCTTTGTAAGTAATAAAATAACGTTTCTTTTATCTATATCAACTTTGTTATTCTGAAAATAAAACTGCAACTGATTACTGAAAGAAAGGTGCAATGAAAATATCATACAACTAGGTCATGTTAACATTCTGGAATCAGATATTCGAATTCAGGAAAAACTTTAATGAAAACGAAAGCACATTCACGGTATGCAGAAAATATGCATCATCCTTCATTCATTACATTTTTCTCCAGATCAATATAAATGTCTACAGTGCTACACAAATTAATGTTTAATTTCAGATAAGTTGATTTAGAAAATTCTTTATAAAACGGTATCATTTCCATATTGATTTCATTGCTGTCACTAGTTAATGTTTTTCAGGCAGCAAACCATATTTACATTCCGGATTAATTTTTGTGCGTCTGCAACATCATTTTTAAATTGCAGCTAGTTATTGAACACATTTATACCATGTAGAAAATATACATCACAGTATCACGCGAATTAATGAAAAGGTCAAAAAATTGTTTCAGCTCATTTGATTTCCATGTTCTTTAGGTGTAGTTACCACTTAACACTATATTTGTTTAAGTGTTGACTATTTATGCTTGTAAAACTCCTAATAGTTTGTTAATTTCAAGTAGCAAAATATACTAAAGTTAAAATCTCTAACTTCTTGAACAGCTCTCTACATGAAGTTATGTAGCTAACTCCACACATAATTCTTATTGCTCACTTTTGTGCTCTGAACATTTTGTCTCTATGGGTAGAATTGGCCCAGAATATTATTCCATATGACATTAAGGAGTCAAAATAAGTAAAATAACCTAGCTGCCTCATACGGAGATCACCTATAGCTGAAAATGTACGAATTGCAAATGTGGCTGCACATAATCGCTTTAGTAATCAGAAACATGTACCTTCTAATTTAAATTATGATCAATATGCAAACCTAGAAATTTCACACACTTTACCTCTTGAATGAACTGGCCTGCAAATTTTATGTCTGTATCTGGTGTTAATCTGTGTGATGTACTGAATTGCATGTACTGAGTTTTATCAAAGTTTAAAAACAAGCCATTAGCTGTAAACCATTCATTAATAAGTTCAAAGACATAATTTGAAATATATTCTGTAGATAAATCTGGAGTATTATTAATTCCCATATTTGTGTTATCTGCAAATTGGACAAAGTTTGAGTTTTTTAGATGAAACACAGGATAAATCATTTATATATATTAAAAACTATAGTGGTCCCAATATAGAACCCTGAGGTACTCCACATCTGATTCATTCCCACTCAGAAAACAGTGGACCACTTAAGGCAGCCATAAATTCGCCATTAATACTTTCTGTTTACTATTCAGAAGGTAAGAACTAAGCCATTTATTAACAATGTTATATATACCATAATACTTTAATTTATGTATCAGAATTTTATGATCTACACAGTCAAATGCCTTAGAAAAGTCACAAAAATTCCAAAAGGAATTAATTTATTATTTATTCCTTCTAAAATATTGTCAGTGAATGCAAATATAGCTGGTTCTGCTGAATGACCCTTATGAAAACTAAATTGTGAATTAGTTAGAATATTAATATTTTTAAGGTGTTCATAACCTCTATTGTATATTGCTTTCTCAAAACTTTAGAGAAGGCTTTTCGTAATGAAATAGGATGGCAAATCGATATGGCTGACTTATCTCCCTTTTTATACAGTGGTTTAAGTACAGCATACTTAAGCCTTTCTGGAAAAGTACCCTCAAGTAAAGATATATTAAACAGATAACTTAGTATATTACTTAATTCTGTGGAACACAGTTTAATTAATTTGCTGTGCGCTTCTAATTCAGTTATATCTTATTTCCTTATTTTTGATGACATTGCTGGTCGGAAATCTAAATGTTTACATTTGGTATTACTTTCAAATGGTAAAACTGTCACTTACTAGCGATTCCAATTACAGCTCTACCATAAAAAGTCATGATGCTGCTAAATGTAGCAACTGCGGAGGAAACCACGTGGCCAGCTAGAGAGAATGCATCGCATACCAGATGGCTCGTGATCGACTCAGAGGTGTTAGAACATCTCTTAGCAAAAGCGACAAAAAAGAACTTTCCAGTCAGGAAACTGAGAACGCGCCACAACCTTCCAAAAAAAAAAAAAAAAAAATACCACGAATCCCCCACCCGTCCCGGCAAGGAAAAAAGAAGTGTAATTCCACAAAGCAGACAAATAGCTGCAAGAACAAAAAATCCCGCGTAAGCACCACTGGAGAAGGGCAATGCACCTCCTCAGATACTCCAACCACCAAGACTCCTGCCGACACCTCTGAGTGCACCGACTCATCACCACTTAATTATAACCCACAAATAGGTCAAACTACAGCAACGCAACCTTCTGCAGCCAGAAATCGCACCCGCCACCGCAATCAGCCTTCTGGTGGAACAGAACAGAATGTCGGACTCGACAGGCTATTCAATAAAATTGATCAGGTCCTCAACACTTTACTGACCCTTTCGAAACAATGAATCGCTTGCCCGCAGATATACAGGAAACAGTTATGACAGCTTCAGCAGATACGTTCAGTGGAGAATAACCTAACCACGGCTAGAAGGTCACATATACGTGGCCTCTCTATTTGTGTTTGAAACTCTAACGGGCTATACCAGCAATTAGGAGAATTCAGACAGTTCATTGCCGAGTACAATATAGATATGTGTCTAGTCTGCGAGACCCACCTGAAACCAGACCTTCACTCCTCGGTCGCAAACTACCTTGGTTATGGAGCTGATCGATTCACCGCCGGCGGAGGCGTAGCCGTATATATAAAAAGGAGAATACCCCAACATGAAAGCCCTCCACCAGCGTTACAACACATAGAAGCAGTCACCATCCAGTTGCATATGGCCATCGGGGATATCAACATAGCCTCCACCTACACCAAGACGCCCTTTCCCAGAAGCTGAAGCTGCAGCTCAGGCATCACCTCAAAACACTCACTCAAAACCGGCACTTGGCGACCAAGACATACTAGAAACACTCTGATTGGTTCTGCAGGAACACAAACCAGGCCAGCCACGTACTAAAGAGAATCACAAACAGGTACAACATGTGCGTATGGGCCCCAGACGAGCCTACCCACTACCCCTACAACTGAGGTAGAGCCAGACATCCTCAACGATTTAATAAATAAGAATCTCAAAGGGTTCATCGCAGCTTCGACTGTCGATAATCTATCATCCGACCATCTGCCAGTCATCTCTCAAGTCGTAGTAGGCTCCTGGCTGCCTGAAAACAGGCCCAACTATGACTTTGGAACAACCAACTAGAGGAGATATAAGGAACTGGTAACTGAAGCCCTATCTGTCCCTCCAGCCGATAACCACCCCGACTCAATCATTGAAGTTTTCGAAACTGCTTTGTTAAATGCCATCTCAGCTATTACCACTATGAAGAAGTGCAGAAAACTAGCACCACACCTTCCTCCACATCACCTGGCCGCCTTCAGGCACAAAGACAGGGTCACCAAGGAGTGGAGGCTAACCAAGAACCCGACTACCAGAAAGCTACTCAACCATCTACAAAAGGAGCTGATAGTCTCTCTGGCAGAAAACCGCAACAGGGCATGGGAGACCCAAAGACGGCACCTTAAGAATTTAGGCTGGTGTACCACAGGGGTCTACCTAGCGTCCAGTGCTCTACTCTCTCTATACAGTCAATATACCTACTCAAGATCGGACCCACACCGCAACCTACGCAGACGACACTGCCTACTACACCCGCAGTTTCAGTAAGAAGATAGTCAACCGGCGATTGCAGGAGATACTACAAAAGGCAGAGGCTGGAGTAGGCGGTGGCGAATAGAGAATGGTTTACGAGGAATAAATATCGTCTTCCGCCATTAATAGGTGAGCGTGGCTATATTTTTCGCCATGAACATGGCCAATTCCTTGGCTGACGCCTTTGAAAGCTACTTTCAACCGGCACTTGGCGACCAAGACATACTAGAAACAGTAAACCAACGTCTAAAAGTATTCCTAGATGCGGAGGACGAAATGGACCAGAACATCGAGCATATATCCCCCCACGAAGTCCATACCTGCGTTGCACATCCTCACCCACGGAAAGCTCTGGGTCGCAACAAAATAGGCAATATTTGTTTACGCAATCTTCCACCTATGGCAGTCAACCACCTCGCCAAGCTGTTCAATTGCATCCTCGACACTAAGATCTTTCCCCGCGGCTGGAAACCTGCTGAGGTAGTCGCTATCCACAAAAGTGGTAAAAACCCATCGATCCCACAAAAATACCGGCCCATTAGCCCGCTGCCTTCGGTTAGCAAGGTGTTTGAGCGACTCTTCCTCAAATGGCTGAATCCACATTGATCGGCAAAAAATCCTACCCAACCATCAACTTGGGTTCCGCCGTGGACCCTCGACCACCCAACAATTGATGAGGATGGTCGAGACGGCTTCTAAAGCCATTAACTATAGAGAGTACTGTGGACTAGTCTTATAAGATATATTCAGGCCATTTGATTCAGTATGGCATGCCGGACTATTGCTATACGAGCAGGGATTACCAGGACAATACGCCAAGATGTTAAAGTGCAATCTTGAACGTCGTACATTCAGGGTCAGAGTAGGTAACGTCCTCTCAACCAAAAGAAGAATTCAGCCTGGTATACCACAGGGTTATACCTTGGGTCTAGTGCTATACTCCCTCTGTACAGCCAATGTACCTACTCAAGATCGGACCCACACCGCAACCTACGCAGACAACACTGCTTACTACACCCGTAGTTTCAGCAAGGCGATAGTCAACGGGCCACTTCAGGAGATACTACAAAAGACTGAGGCCTGGGCTAGGCGGTGGTGAATAGAGATAAACCCCACCAAAACCCAAGCAATATTACTAACCAGAAGGCAGGGAGCACGACTGCGTCCGCAGTCTGACCAACAACTAAAATTACATGACAAAACAAATACCCTGGTCTAAGTCCATAAATTACCTTGGAATCACCATTGATTCCAGGCTCACTTGGAGGGCGCACATTGAAGATCTGCGTAAACGCGCCAGCGCCAGACTACAACCTTTGTAACCCCTGCTAAACAGGGACATCAAGCCCAACGCCTCCAGGACCTACCTAAACAGACTCCAAATCATCCAGAACAGAGCCTTGAATAGAACTCTACATCTCAACTACCGATTTCCAACTAAAGCCATCCATGAAGCAACGGGAATACCGATGCTAGTTACCAAATTCAAGGAAATAGCGGCCAAATGCTATAAAACAGCACATCAGACACAAAACCCCCTTATAAACGTGCTGGGGACTCATCCAACTTGGCCAGGGCCATATACCAGGCCCCTGTCGTTACTACTATAAACGAACACTTCAAGTCACAACAAACATATGCCATAACCTGATTAAGAACAAAAAATGAAGCCATAACACGTTGTAATTAATGGAAGTAAATGTCGGAAGACAAAAAGTTCACTATACTTTACCCACTTAAAGGAATGGGTAGCAAATGGCGTGACGGACGGACAAGACTAAGGTGTATATAATGTATCAGGCAATTATTTTTGTAGCTACATCTATTAAGAAGCTGCTTCTGATGACATATCGTTAGTGTGCGACTTTTCAGGGCGTGGTCATTAACAAGCAGTTTGCCATGGCGTCATTGCTATTTTGCTACCTTTGGGGGCGTGATTACTATTTTTGTGACGTCCTATTACCGCATGTAGTATCCGGCGATTTTCAACAAATGAAAAGCGATTTTGAGCATACTGTTTAAAGGCGTGTCTACAGATATTACGTCGGGGAAATAATAAATGTATGCTATTTGTAGCTATTAGAAAAAGCCGTTAGAAAAAAAAAGTGGTAAGGGAAAAACGTGTTCATGAAAAATATCTCTTTGCCCACCTCTAATACCTACACTCGCAGACGCAACAGCACAAGCCCCCTGCACTGTTATCAGATGTCATCTGTGAATGTGCAGCCTTCCCTGAAGCCTAAATTTCCTTCTTCTAGAAATTCATCTGTATTCATTTTTAACCTTATTGTTTTTAACATATTTCACAAACTATTATTATTATACTCTTGTGAGTGGTAAAAATACATTTACTCTTTGTACAAGTTAAACACATACACTATTTCCATCAATACTTTGTAACATAAAGTGATTCTACGCTACTTGGAACAGATCATTTCCGCTGCAAGAAGATGAGAAAGTAGAGATCAGGACAGGAGCAGAACCAATTTTGAAATATTAGCTTTGGAACTGCGTAATCCTTTCCTTACTCCATTCAAGGATATCCAGAAATTCGTGTTTTTTTTTTTTTGTTTTTTTTTTGTATGCTGTCAATTTTTCTTACTTTAGTGAATAGACAAATTTTGCAATAATTTTTATAATTGTTTCTTTCACTTTTTTTCGAAAAGTAATAACGCTTCGGCTGCAGCCTCGTCAAAGGTAGACCCCCGTTTCTCCATCTCATTCAACAAATCCAAGAAACGAAATTCAAAAAAGAGAAACCCATATTTTAATAATTGGTGTTTAATCTATCTATTCCAAACAGTTTTCTGTCCTTAGATTTTCTAAATATTTGCTTTAGATAAAATAACGTTATTGGGTATAATGTATATTATAACACTTTAAAGTGTCACGTTCTTTTTTATTTTACTCAGTGGGTGCCATAAAGTCTGTAAAACTCTCAAATATGTCCTATCCCAGATTGAAAGCCACTTACCTTTTGGCCACAACCTGAAATATTGGGGACACGGTTTCGATACCTGAGGCAAGGAGCGGCTCTCGCCAAAGGATTTTTGGTGGAAAGTAGGCAGGAAAACTCACGCTAGAAATGACAAAGCCAATTCCAGAACATTGGAGTTTAATAAATTCAAACTAGTCTAAAGACAGTTTGCAATAGGTGGTTAGGTAATGCTAGGTGCGGGAGTGAAAGTTACTGCTTCCCCAAGTCAGATCCGCTGGTCAACTACGGCAGCATTAATACGCAGCAGTACAGCGATGCAAACTGTACAGCACTACGTAGCAACTTGATGGTACTGGCCCCTCCATGTGGTCTCCGTGATCCCTTATACTAGTTGACAACAGAGATCGTCGTGCCACTTGGCTAATTCTTATTTGCACATGAGCAGCAGCACGTCTGCTCGCCCAGTGTGGTTGTAAACAAAACCAATGGGTGACACAAACTCTCTTGCCTACATGATACTCCTTTTCCATCTGACCCTGACGGCAGCGCGCCTTCCCATACGGGCAATTTATCCCCAACTGACCGTGCTCTGCATCTGACCCTATCTGTAGCACGCCTTCCTATACGGGCTATTTATCTCAACTTGCAATCCACAGGCTACATCTAGATATCTTTTAACAATTATATTTTACTTTAATATTGAGTATATTACAAATAATTATCAAACATTGATTCTTTCCCAGATGGATTAAGAAGTTTTTTAACACTTTGTATGCTACTGATCGTCTATCATGAATATTTTGTACTATTGTGGTGATCTATCATTCCAAAATCTAGTTGGTGTGTTTTCCATGTCAGTTGTTTTGCATTGTTTCTCATTATTTTGTAGGTTTCGTCGTAATTTTCAGGACAGACTACCCGCGATGTTTATATTTGATCTGATAAAGGATCTCTTTTAATCAGTGTTTGAACTTTTGTTTTGGAGAAAATAATGTTGTTCACGTATTCTATGAGTGTCCATGACGCGACGACGGACCAACACGAACATACTTACCCATCGAGGCGTGGGACTCTTTATGTGTTCCGAACGTCGAGCGGTTGTGAACAATCGTCAATGTACAAGTTCGTGATAGTTATTAACTTATTATCGACGCCGGTCTCCACGCGTAAAGACCTCACGGCTTCCTGGTGGCAATAACGCCTGTATCCACGCATGACACCTGCAGTTTACACCAATTATCACTGCCTGTCATCCCCACAAGACCCTCGATCACGGTAATGAACTGTGAAAAGATACCATAGTTGATCCAAGTATATCATCCTGTAACGACTAATTAGAAAGTGGCAACCACTGAGCAAAATTACTTGCCAACGGTTAAATTGCAACTGTTTTCGCAGATCTTTTTCTTTTCGATGTATTCAATTTAATCATTTGTATTTCATTCGTTCGTGGTTCAGATTCTACGTTAAACTGTAGGTCCCAGAGGAAAGGAACTGGCCGTCCTACCTGTGACAAAATGGCTTAGTGTGCCTCCTTTGTGAGGATCCAACCAACCTCCGGGTTGTGGACTAAGTTAAGTTTATTTCATTCGTAATAAAATTAACAGTCAGTTATCTATTGATTTGTTTTATACAGGGTGTTACAAAAAGGTACGGCCAAACTTTCAGGAAACATTCCTCACACACATACAAAGAAAATATGTTATGTGGACATGTGTCCGGAAACGCTTACTTTCCATGTTAGGGCTCATTTTAGTTTCGTTAGTATGTACTGTACTGTACGGACCAATTCCATGGCCCCCACGCTCTCCTGACCTCAACCCTCTTGACTTCCATTTATGGGGGCATTTGAAAGCCCTTGTCTTCGCAACCTCGGTACCAAATGTAGAGACTCTTCGTGCTCGTATTGTGGACGGCTGTGATACAATACGCCATTCTCCAGGGCTGCATCAGCGCAACAGGGATTCCATGCGACGGAGGGTGGATGCATGTATCCTCGCTAACGGAGGACATTTTGAACATTTCCTGTAACAAAGTGTTTGAAGTCACGCTGGTACGTTCTGTTGCTGTGTGTTTCCATTCGATGTTTAATGTGATTTGAAAAGAAGTAATAAAATGAGCTCTAACATGGAAAGTAAGCGTTTCCGGACACATGTCCACATAACATATTTTCTTTGTTTGTGTGTGAGGAATGTTTCCTGAAAGTTTGGCCGTACCTTTTTGTAACACCCTGTATATGGTAGCTGTGGGTTTTATTCAACTAATTAATGACAATAATACCTCTGCTTATTTTTTGTACTTGATGATTTGTCAATTAATTATTTATAAAATTCAAATTTAGTTGTGCGTGATATCCAAAATAGCACCCAAGTAAATCACTTAATAATAATTGTTGAACATAATAATATTTGGTTACACACAAAACGAACTATTTTTGATATGAGTAAAGAAGTTTCTGGAGTAATTTCACAGAAAGGTGAGACAGGAACGTTGGTCACTTTTTTAAGATATTTGCATTGGGTTAATTCGTTACTGGAGGGGTTGTAGGGAAAAAAAGCCGAAGCAAAAGACAATGATTACAATATATGTTAATGATTGAAAACTTGGATCGTATGGAATATGTCAGGATGTAGGATAGCATCAAACAAGTCGAGACACTAATCACAGAAATTATATGTAATTGAAACTTTTAATTTTTTACTTTCAATTTTATCCACATTAAGCATTATGCAGTGAGTAACACAATGGTATTGTTGGGGCTTCTGCTACACTAAATATCATTACGTATTCAACCAGGTCTTTAATTCCCTTTAACTTCTTTTTTTGGCTGCATTATGTTTGCTACTTTTACTATATTCATTTTTAATTCTCTAGTGAGTTCTCCTTCGACATAAATCTCTGACATTCCGTGTGTCTAATTTAATTATTTCTTGCAGTTTCATTCAAATTTTTTGTTTCGGTTTGGTTGTCTGTTAGTTGATCTTACCGGCGTTCTCTGTAAATGAAGATATGAGTAAATAGAATATCCTCTTTACAAGTTTACAGCCTACAACAAAGATAGTCATTTTGTGGAACTGTCATCTTATGGTTATATGACTTGCCGGATTATATTTCAGGTTTCTTCTTGTAGATTAGTTGCGTCCATCCAAAATAACGAGGGTAGTAGACAGTGAATTTTTAGTTTTACTAGGTTTGATCCATCGCAAGTAGTTCATTTCCTCAATAGCTCACTTATCAGGGAGGCATCAAGCAAAATCTAATAAATGTATTTTAGCAAAATTTACACTAGCTTATGTCCCTTATTAAAATGCACGGTACTTTTTATACAGATAGCTGCGAAAAAAGGAAAAATCCACATACTTTTAAAACAGTGTACTTGATTCAATTAAATACATCTTCATCACATTGATACGTTATATACAAACTAAAAAGATTCCAAAGTAATACCATAAACTTAAAGCAAACGAAGGCAATTATTTAATTTGTTATTATCTTCATTTAATTGCATTTGATTCTCTAACACATAGGTACGGGAGTTCAATTAATTCCCAATCTTACACATATTATATGTAAACCTTTGAAGCAGTTCCTTGTTGGTGATTACCGACAAAGTAATTTATTAGTTGCGAGATTGAGGCAATGACTCAGTGCTGCCAGCCTCTTCGCTTTGAAAATCCGTAGATGAATGCTAAAATTTCCGTAGAATGGGTACAAAAATCCAGAACCCGTTAGCTAAAAGACTAAAAAAAATAATTATTGAAGAGAAAGTCAAAATTAAGAATAGGGGAGGGTGGGGCACAATGGAACACGGGGCACAGTGAAACAGTGTGAATAACGGACTCGCGGAGGAGTCATAGTGCAACGGGATTCCGACAGAAAGCACTTCGGACCACTCCCATCAATACCAGCTAATTGCTCCCTCCTATACATTTGCGTGCCAGACTTGACAAGGTTAGGTGCTGTTTTTTGGCTGAATGTAAAATATTTCCTCCCTTAAGCTTTTGCCCGACTTTCGCATTTCTACTTCTACACATTCGTGATAGAGAGTAGGGAAAACTGAAATTGCATGTTTGAGGTTCTTTGAAACAGAGGAGTTCGGGGCACAATGAAACGTTTCATGGAGCCCCACGAGTGTTCCATTGTGCCCCATAGTTATGCTGTGCCAAGTGGTTCGCTCAACGTTTCCTTCCCTCAAGTGGAAGAAGGATCAGCTTCAGACCAGACAATCATCAGAGTCCTCGATCCAGGAGCTGGTCCAAGTCATGCTTTCCTACCTCCTGAAGATTTTCATGGCTATGCATGAACGAAAAACTGATCTAAAGCACAGGAAGAAAGGCAAGAGTATGATTGCTACGAGCAGTCCAAAAATGACAGTCAATGCAGAGAAGAAGAAGCCAATTCCAATTTCCAGAATGGAGTCAGCCAAAAGGAAGTTCTATGTAAATCAACCAAAACCAAAGAAGAATAATGTCTGGTAAAGAAGCTCCTGTTCATTCATCAGAAGACGGCGAAGAAGATGTTGGAGATTTTGAATGTCCTGACACGGACGACGACATGGACATAGGCGTAGATGAGTTTTTTTTTGTGTTGAGCCTGATCGTTTTGCAAAATTGAACCGTCTTCCCGTATTAGGAGATTATGTTTTGATCGAATTCAAGATTAGAAGCCATTCCAAATTCTACTTTGGTCGAATCACCAAGACGAAATATGATGAAGGGGACTACGTGGTCATATTCCTAAGGTACCGAAAACGCAACACCTTTATTGAGCGTCTTGTTGATGACATAGCCGCAGTTAATGAAAAAGATATAAAGCTTCTGTTGGAAAAACGTTCTGTGTCTCACGACACTAAAAGACAAAAAAGTTTCATCTCATTCGGGGTTGATTTTGGCAATTTAAACATTGGCTAAACGTAAAAGGATTTCTTGTTTGTGCTTTAATAAGAGCACTTGAACTCGTTTTATGTTCCAGATACCTCTGTTTTTTCATTAATTCAAAAATAAAGCTTTTTGTGATTTATGGCGTTTTTCCCCAGCTGTTTCAAGGTACCCCTTGCCCTGTTTCATTGTACCCCAGGCATGGGGTACCATGAAACAAAATTCATTTTTTGGAAAATCGCCGCTCATGGTCACATATGGTTTCTATGATAATAGTTTATGCATTCCTTTTATAGCTTAGATCCTTAGGTAACAGGAACAAATTAAAACGTTGAAAAAATAAATTCATGTTGGGAGCTATGGGCAAATACAACTTTTGTGTTCCATTGTGCCCCACCCTCCCCTACTTTTTATTTCAAAGTCTTTAAAATTCGAAATACCAAATTATATTCTACATTGAAAGTAAGAAATATCTCTGAACATGTTTTATACATCGTCTCTTTCATCGCTGCTGCTGTGCCTACTCTTTTCTTTGGGGGGGGGGGGGGAGAAGGGCCTATATATTATCTATTTTCTTTGTTGACACTAAAAGCATATCTTTGGTAACAGGAAATGTTAAATACTGCGAACACTTTTACTCTCGGATATTGTTAAATCCTTCTCGGAAGGCACTGCTTTCTAAGCCATGTCAACGAGCGTGTCACCGTGCATGAGTGCGCGGATAGTTTTGTATTACGGTCTTTTAAGATCTATAAAATCTACAACCAAACAAAGTATGAGGTTTATTTCAATCGTTGGTTCGCAGGAGCGATTGCAAAGAAACGATTAATAATTATTGACAATTCTGTAATGCATTATCACTATACGCTCAAAGTTTAACAAAACACGAATATGAGGAAAAATCAATAAATGGTAAAAAATATAAAAAATCCGTAGATATTTGAACGAAATCTGAAAATCCTAACTTTTTATAAAAATCTGTAGATCTACGGATAAATGCGTAGAAATGGCAGCACTGCAATGACTGGAGGTTTCATTGTGATGCAGATGGCAGAACTTTGAACAAATGAAGTGTAACTATTCAAGTAATTAGCGGTGATAAAATCAGATTGCATTGAAATAAATATACTACAACTTTTTCTCATTTTATTAACTTACCGTTACAAAAATATTATTTTATAAATTTTTCATGTCTGTAACACAATTATCAGTCAATATTCACAACTGTTTATCACGACAAGACATTACGGCACTTTTACAGTCTATCCCAGTTTTCTCTCCTTGCAGAACCGAATATTATGTAGAACATAAGAAAGAATGTGTGCAATCCAGCCATATCGTTGAAGATAATCGACCACTTCTCAATAGATGGCTGCAGGTATTAAGAAATAATGTTGTCTGAGTATTTTTTTATGGCTAAGTACCTCCTGTAATGTACATAAAGTACTAACATTTTAAATACACGAAGAAAATAATGTAAATTAAATTGGATGATAAATAAAGGTTATCATAAGTATTTTTCGTACACAAAGAATTTTAATATCTCGTTAAATATTTAGCTAAGACACAATATATATATATATATTGACTAGCTTCTAAGCCTGTCAAAAATGACTAATTGAACTCAAAGTTCCAATACCTAATTTCTTGGAGTTTGCTGTAGCAGTTACATACAATATAGCGTAAAGATCCTCATCGAATATAAATGCCCTGAAGAACCGTCAGTAATAACGGGTTACCACAGTCCTCTGACAATTCATTTCCTTGCAGTTGCTTAACTAAATAAATTAGCTAATATTAAATAATGCTCAGAACCTTAAAAAGAATGTATAGATGTACATATGTCCTAGTTTACTGTATCTACATCCGCTTAATATAAATAAATAAAAAAAGCTGCTCATAGTTAATATGTTAATTTTAAAGTAATTTATACTTTTTCCATAGTTCTGAAAATTCATTTCTTTGCGGTTGCTTAACTTAATGGAATTGTTATTAAATAACACAATAACCTCAATGTTGTAGCAATATCTCTGGCCATAATTTCTCAGGTAACGTATGCCGGACGCGTTACGTCCATGGAGGAAGGAAATATATGGAGACGACGCAAGAGACCTTCACCATGGAGGAAGGAATATATGGAGACGAGATAACGCGAAATCCGTGAAACCTCGTGAAAAAACTGTGCCTGCGCGGCGGACATCGTAGGAGTACCAAAACATTGGGTTGTTTGCACTGTGTCAGCTGCTGAGAATATTTCATTTTCAAATATTCTAAAGTTTTCTATAATGCCAAGTTGTGATGCATATGGTTGCACAAACAGACGAGATAGGAAAAAACCTGGAATAGCGTTTCATAAGTAAGTCACATTGTAATTATCGTTCTTGAAGTATCTGACAGGCAACCGCAACATTAGTGCCATTCGCTATAAATTTATTCATTGCTCTCAATAGGATCATATTATTCTCAAATTTTTGTTGGTGTAGTGTAGACAATTAGCATATGTTACTATTTTGCACCTGAAAAGCTAGCCTTATTGTAGACAAATATTGGAAATTTAATTTAAACGGGTCATGTTTACATCGCGACACAGTGAATATGGTATTCTGCATGCATTACTCACGTTTAAGTTTACACTGAAATTGCACGATGATATTAATCGTGATAATTTGTGCTGTGCGAACTACTAAACGTGATGAAATAAACTTTGTTGACGGAAATGTAGTTCGCGATGCATTTCTTGTGTTTAAATGTGTCTACATAGTTTGGTTTTGTAGCGGCAATATTAGGCCTAATGGAAATGTTGGCAGGTTGAAATGCGGTGTATACCAGAAGAGAACAAACAATTTATTTATTATTAGCTGTTAGCTTCTGATTTTTGAATGTACTGATTTTTTCTAGCAAAATTATATAGGCCTCTACCAGTACAATATCTTCTAAGTAAGCTCAGAAACTATGAGGTTGTATGAAGTATTAATTTTTTTTAAAGCTCTAAACATTGACTTATGCTTTTTTTTTTAAATTTCAGATGTGACTTGTTTCTGTTTGTAAATATGTCTACAAGTATATTTCTAGATTTTGAAATCTTCCTTGTCAATTACTGAAATAGAATGTGAAAATATAACCTATTTGAACATCAACTAAAATTTAAGGACTGTAGAAATAAACAGTTTGTTATTCAAGTTAAAAAGAATTACCTGCTCATTAAGTTAGTCCGAATTCATCATCGAATATGGATATGGCGATAGTTTTTTTCTGGTCCAGGCCGCATTTCAACCTAACCACGTCAGTTTTAAGGTACAATATCTCGAGAACTAAGCGAGATATCAAAAAATTTTATTCTTTACTTTCAGTTTCCCTCATCGAGTTACATAAGAATTAGTCATCAAATTGCGGCAACACGGTTATCGTTGAATCCCCTCATAACCTAACAACCTAACTTTTGAGACAGTATATCTCGCGAACTAAGCGAGATATCAAAAAATTTTATTCTTTATTTTCGATTTTTATCGTCGTGTTACGTTAGAATCTATCACTAAATTTGACTTTGGGGACACGTTTCTTCTGAATTTCAACCAGAAACTACACTCTTTTGAGACAGTATATCTCGAGAACTAAGCACGATATCAAAAAATTTTATTCTTCATTTTTGATGTGTCTCGTCGAGTTACATAATAATCCATCATCAAATTGCGGTGCCACGGTTGTCTTATTATTCCCTTGAGGTTTTTGTGCATATTTCCGTGTTTCTCTGGTCAAGCAATATGGCGGCCTCCCCTCCCCACTTGTCTCCACCCGGTTTCACTCCAGTATGTGGCGAAGGTCCCTTGCGTCGTCTCCATATATTCCTTCCTCCATGACCTTCACCACGCATTGAAGTGAAGCCTGGCGGAGGAGGAGTGGGGGGGGGGGGGAGGGGGAGGGCATGGCCGCTTCCATACAGACACGGCGAATATGTACATAAACCACAAATGGACTCTAAGATAAACGTGACGCCGCAAAGTGGTGATGGATTATTGTGTAACTCGATGAGACAAATAAAAAATGAAGAATAAAATTTTTTGATATCCTGCTTAGTTTTCGAGATATTCTGTCTCAAACGTGAAATGTTTTTGGTTGAAATTCAGAAGAAAAAATTGGTCAAAGTCAAATTTAATGACGGATTCTGATTTAAAAAGACGAGACAGATACAAAATAAAGAATAAAAATTTTCGATATCTTACATAGTTCTCGAGATATACTGTATCAAAAGTGAGGTGTCTTGAGTTGAAATGCAGAAGAAATATTTCACAAAAGTCAAATTTAATGATCGATTCTTATGTAACACGACGAGAAAAATCGAAAATAAAGAATAAAATTTTTCGATATCTTGCTTAGTTTTCGGTATATACTGGGATTGGGTTGATATGCGGCCTGGACTAAAAATTAATTCTGCCAAAGCCACAATGAATTACATGGTGGACATGAAGAATGGATATTTCAGTTGTTTTTACTACCACCTGTGGTTAGGTTGAAATGAGGCCTAGACCAGAATAAAAATAGATATTTTGTTACCATACATCGTAAGCTTAATTGGGAATAGCTAGAAGTGGAATTAGTTTCCATCGCGATACACGTTTTGTCACTAACTTCGTTCTCATGAAATTACTAACAGTAATAGATAAATTCTTTGTCCCTTATGGAACAACAAAACCACTCTCGTACAGACTGCATTAGACCTAACCACAATCTCCATTAAATTGCCGCTACAGAATCAAACTATGTAGACATACCCACACATGCGTTTTTCAATCGCAAACTGTATTTGCGGTAACAACATTGTTTGCTTCATCAAGATTCCTAGATTGCATAGCATAATTTAACACATTTAATTTCATCATACACTGTCAGAATAAACTGTAACGTGACGAAAGAAAGCGCAATACTAAATTAACTGAACCGCGATGTAAAACACACCCCTTTAAATCTCATTTTCAACACTCGTTAAAAAATAATGCTAGTCTATTATGTGCAAAATAGCAATGTTATTCTGATTTTCTATACTACACCAACAATAATTTGAGAACAAAGTCATCCCATTGAGAGCTATGACTAAATATTTATAGACAGGCAGCGATGTTTGGAATTCCTACCGCCCTCTTCAACAACGATAATTAGAATTCTACTTACTTATGAAATGATATTCCAGGTTCTTTCCTCTCTGACCTATTTGTGCAACCGTATGTAACACAAGGTGGGATTATAAAACACTTATACACATTACAAAATGAAATAATCACAGCATTTAACACAATGTGAACATCGCATTTGTTTGGAATCGCAATATCGCCGCTGTCGCCACTGCGCATGCGCGAGAGCTTAGAGCCTGCTTCACAGATTTAACGTCACTTCTCCTCCATATATTTCCTTCCTCCATGGTTACGTCAGCTTTAGGAACGCAATGATTCATTGCGACGGTGAGACAGTGACCAAAATAACCTTTTATGTAAACTCATAGTTTTGGTAGTAATAATCCACTATTTTGAAAGAATGTACACACAGCAATTAATATTAATGTTGCTAAGAAGATGTAGCTAATAAAAAAAATCTTATGACATGTAAATGTGTGACCATTAATAGTAAATGTCTGGATAAGCTGTTTGTAACAAATTTAGTTCCTCAACATTGCCAATTACTGCCAAAGTAACAGCTACAATGATCCTTTACTGCATATTTGCTTTATAGCTTATAGTCAAAACTCATGAAACAGCATATTCAACAACTTCTTAAAAAACTGAATTCTGCAACATTTTCACTTAGGGTAATATCTAGAATAGCTAATATAGAAACCAGAAAGTTAGTATATTTTGCATATTTTCATTCCCTGCTCACTTATGGCATCTCATTCTGGGGAAACTCATCACAAGCAGAGAGGGTATTTAAATTGCAAAAACGTGCTATAAGAACTATTTGTGGAGCAAGTCCACAGACGTCGTTCAGAAATCTATTTAAAAACCTGGGTGTACTAACAATGCCAGCACAGTATGTATACTCCGTACTATCATTTGTAGTGGAAAATCCTGAACACTTCAATCTTAATGCTGACATACATAGCCATAATACTAGGAATAAATATAATATTTACAAGGATTACAAATCACTGTCAATTGTACAGAAAGGGTTAACATTTACTGGAGCTTCCTTATTCAATGTCTTACCAACAGAAATTAAATGTTATCTACAAAAACCCAACTACTTTAAGTCCAAACTGAAAGAGTTTCTGCTTCAGAATCCATTTTACTCTGTGAAAGAATTTTCTTCTTGGAATTTGGTAACTAAGAATGACTGATAAAATAGTATATATGGTGTAAGGAAGGGAAAGGTGACAAAGTTGTCCACAATAACTAAAATGATATATGGTTTTTCTTTCGGTTGAAACTTTTGACAAATGAAGTAATTACACTGTTTAGAAAATTTCACTCATATATAGTAACTAACTTGGGATAGCATACACTCAAAAACTGCTGTGAAAAATTATCATACTAACAGGTTTTTAAGTAATTGACTGCTTATGAGTTATTGGTAATATAATTGATATTGTTAATAGGTGTGTGTACTGTTCCACATGAATAGCAACTAACATGATATAATATGTAGTCGCAAATTACAGTGAAACTTATCATGGTAACTGGTTGGTACGAAAATATCTGGTTGTTAGATGCTGGTAACAAGTGTATACACTGTTCCACATAATAAGTATTAATTAACTCGGGATTGTATTTGTAGATTACAGGAAATATTGGTTATACTAATAGGTTGTAACTAACTTGTTGTCAATATATAATAATATAATCAATTATATAGTAATATTGACATTACTAATAAGTGTATGTACTGTTCCACATCCCCGAGGTTATTCTCAGATGGGATCAAAGTGAACATATCTATCTACAATTCGTGGAGTAAAAGACACAAATCCAAACATAGTGAAGATTAGCTGGTTGCCAGCTTTCATTTAATACTCAAACAGATTATCTAAAGAACACAATTTTCTTATATCTCTGTAATCCTGATATAAATATATCTGTATGATTTCTCCAAATTTTACTATTTAAATTTCTTAAGGAAATAGCTAAATAGCAGCTTAAAGTTTTCAGACATACAGAGAAATAAGTGATTCCATAAGTATTCTATATTTTATTCAGATGGAACTGTAACAAGAAAAATAAATACAATTTTTAGTGTCAATTCAAGGCATTCAGACTATTTTAGATAAGTACAGAGTTGAAGTCACTGAGGATTTCAAAATTGCAAAGATACTGCTTGACAGGTTTAGTGAGACAACTAGGGACTATCATCCTGCGAAAGGGGGGGGGGAGGAGGGATGAATCAGAGGAGAATCTAAGAGTCTACCTAAAAGTATAAATGAGGAAACTACAAAATTTGAAATTAATTCTGAGGAAATTATGAAGGAACTCAGAAATAATAATAATAAAAAAACGTTAAGGGCTGGTGTAGATAATATTACTACAGATTTATTAAACATTGTATGATACTAAACTGTACCAAACCTTTAAATTTTATTTAAAATTAGTTTGGAGTCCTGCTGGTAACCTGAGGAATGGAAAAAGAGCGTTAGTAGTACTGGTTCATTAAGGAGGGGTTACAAATAGGGTTGAAAATTACAGGTCAATTAGTTTGACATCAGTGATAGGCAAAATGATGGAGACATTGATATGCAACTATATGAGAAATGTCTGTGAGGAAAGAAACTGGTTTGCAGATCGACAACGTGGGTTTAGGCAAGGATATTCATGTGAATCTCAGATGGTGGGCTATTTAAGATGAATTGGACAAGGAAGGCCAAGTTATTTGATAGTGTGGCACAAGATCTTTCTTGGTATTTGACAGAGAGAGTCATAAAATGGTTTTAAATAAACTGAAATTTATTTGATTGGATGAAAAAGTAACTTGCTGGGTAAATGAATTATTAAAGCCAGAAAGCAAAGTATTAGAGTAGGAAATACATTATCAAATGAGGTGGACGTAAATGTGGGAGTGCCACAGGGTAATGTATTAGGACCATTGCTGTTCTTTATTCTAATAAGTGACTGTGTTGACGGCTTTTTTTTTTTTTTTTTTTTTTTTTTTTTTTTTTTTTTTTTTTTTTTTTTTTTTTTGGATGATTTAATGGTACACAATGGGAAGAAAACAGTTGAAGATTGTGAACAGCGGCAGGGTGACCCATATAGAATATATAGGAAAAGAAGTATCATAAGAAGTGGAAGTAAGGATGGGAGTTTCACAGGGTAGTGTATTGGGACCTTTCCTATTCATTATTTAAGGGTTTGCAATCAGAAGTTAGGTTATTTTGCAGATGGCAATGTTGTACATATAATAGGATCAAAACAGGAGAAAACTGAACAACTGCAGGGTGACATGGACAGAATATATAGCTGGGTAGGTCGGCATGAAATAAAGATAAATTTCAAGAAAAGACATCTTAAATGATTCTTAAGACTTCCGCGGCTGTCTTTGTACATACTTTATTGCTTTACGGGCTATGCCGCATCATTTATTTAATTACCTTTTTATAAAAACAGTATCTCTGAAGAAGGCTGTAGTATAGCAGCCGAAAGCTAAGGTAATTAAATAAATGATGCGGCATAGCCCGTAAAGCAATAAAGTATGTAAAAAGACATCTTGTTAGGTTCACATCTAAAAGGAGAACCATAGAAGGAGTGTGGAGAAAGCGCTGGAACAGTACTTGGTGTATTTTTGTGCTGGAGCTTGTAAAGAAACTGGTGGATACACTAAGAGTAATGTATGTAAACTAAAAGACGTCAATGACCACATGCTTGCTCTCTGTTGCATGAATAAGGGATTGTGAAAATTTTATTTTGTTGGTGGGGTAAACAGGAATAAGAATAAATTACTAGAAACAATAATAAATGACTAATTTTGCAGTGAGATTGTGTGTATGTAGGCCCATCAATGGACAAGTCAATGATATACTTTGCTTAGCTGGTGCAGAGCTGTGAAACAAAGTGGAAGTATGTAATAAAGTGCTGGTATGAAGCATGTGAATAAGTTTTAATGTGGTAGAATAATTGGTATCCGGGAAAAGAATTTGCCATACCATGACATTGTGGCTTTATTGGGCTCTCTGCTGTGAAAGTGATGCTTGTGTGGAACCAATGGATAGAAGAGAGTTGTACACAGTGACGAGCAAGTACTAAACACAAAGTGTGACCACAGTGTAAGATGACTGTCATCTTGATGGATAGTTTACAAAAAAAATTTGGAAAAAATTAAAATTCTCGAAGGATAATTTTTTTAAGCTAAAAATGCAAGAAAGGGGAAATAGGTATGCATTGCAAAATTGCCAAAGGAGACAGTGCTCCATCAATATGCAATTAAATGAAAGGAAATTTAACAGGAGCAGACAAATTTTAGCAAACTTCTGTCTTTAACAATTCTCATATATCAAATACTACCACACTTGTAATACAACGAGAACATCTTTTGCTACTCATACAATTTTTTTATACACATACCGCTGAACGAGATTCTGTAAACACTATTTTGCTGGCTATAGCTACCACAAACCCATTCATCGAATCTGCAAGACAGTTCACGTTTATGTTGAACTGACTCATTCACGACTTCTCTAATACTGCCTCATGCCTCTATATTTGTCAGTACATTATCATTGTGCAGTTCGCTGAATTAAACTGACTGGTATGTTTAATTTCCTAAGCTCACTCACTCACCTAGATAGCTGTTGGCTGAAGAACAGTGACGTCACACGGCAGCCATCGCTCGCAAATTAATAGCGACCAGAGATATTATTCGAGGTTATATGCACAGTTTAATAGCTAAGCAACTGATATGAAGTTAATTACCACAATTCGTTCATTAAGATTGGTTTTTCTTAATATTTCATTAAAAAAATGGGAAAAATTACAGATAAAACAGCATGAAGTTACACTTTAGTAACTTGTCGCTAATGAAAGCAACGTAAATTTTTTTAAATCTTAATTTAATCGGGGTATATGCTGTAACAACGAATACCAATTGTCATTCCGGTATACGATAAATTTTAGTTTGATTAAAACTTCCGCTAATGTTGATGTTTGCCCAAACATGATTTATTTGCTTTAAACGTATTTTATTGACCACTTTCGCTAATGGTCTTGTTACGTGTTCACTAGGCCTATATGTGAATGATTAGTTGATTTAAAGGTAACATCAGACTTCAGAAAAGGAATTCTGGCAATTCATTTTTTTCAGAGTTCCTTAACTATTTAAATATTCTGGAATCAATGGTAAATTCTCTGGCTGGTACGGATACGATGACCAAATATTACATTATGAATGTTTTCCTACAATCAATTAAGAACAATGTGATACTTTCACAGCAATTGCTTACGTCATGGATGATCACATTCCCCTTAAACTATAAAAGAAATTTGTCAAATTTTGCTGAGTGAACCTTTATAGTAAAATAAAGTCAAGTTTACATTTCAGCATGTTGAAGTTTAGCGGCCACAATCTTTGAAATAATTATACGATGTCTCTATGCATGCTTAATACATCTATAAATATTTCAAGCTCATCAAGCTCAAGAGATTTTATTAAAATTTTGCACAGTGAACCCTTAGGAATTAACACAGGTTAAGTTCGTATTCAACCAGATCAGGTCAATCTGCCATAACCTTTAACCATTAAAACGGTTCTACTCTAGATCTGTGTCCACACACAAAAAATTGACATGGGCTTACACTTATCTTAAATAATTTCTGACTAATTAGATGTATCAAGACTTTACAAAAACAAGATCAATTTATGTAATGGTTAAGGGACTATCACATTGCATATAAAATAAAAATCATAATCAGGACAACTGAACGAAAGTTTAAGGGAAGAATTGTTGCCGTCATATTAAGTTACTTCTATACATAGCATTAACAATATTAAAAGAATGAAAAATACATGCCAAGCTTTAAAAACTGAATCATTCATTTCTGGCTTTTTGTTTTAGGAGCATCTTTATTAGAATATTTCCAAGTGTTGATATGAAGGCTTGTAAGCACGGAATGATAATGATATTCATAAAGATGATGTGTCTAGAATCTACAGATGTTTTAAAATCAGATATTCAAACATAGAAGTAACATCACTCTTGAATGTACCTACCTTATCGCCGATCAATCCATGTAGCAGGTAAGGTAAGCTAGCAGCGAAAATTGAGGATACGGAGATAACAATACCCATTAGGGTACCTGAAACACAGAGTGAGTTAATCAGTGAATAAAAACCATGCATTATATTTGTACAAAGCCTTATTATCTATATCTAGTGCTGCTGTTCCTATCCCCAATTACCCATCTCTAGAATGATATATTGTGAGCAAAAGTGTAAAACTAATTCCACACTTTAACTTTCGTAATACATGACTTACACAAACTGCCGATTACTTCCAGAAATTTTGCAAACCTACAAACGTGGAATCTGGCCCTGACAAAAGGATTAATAGCTTCCATGTTTTCTGTATTAATGGCGTTTATTATATTTCTTGATCATGTACTCGTATTTGTAACTATTCATGGGGATTACGTGACATAAAATTGTTGGACTAATAGTAAATCATTGGAAACTATAAAATCTTGCTCGTAAATGATGATTATGATGCTATTTGTATTATTATTATAAACTATAAACTGATCTTAAGTTTATACGGTAAAAGGTTCATAATATTAAACATACTTATACGACTTATGGTCTCTTGGCATTTATCTTTATCCCATGTTAACTTACTCAGTTAGATATCCTGTCCGGATAACCATGGAGCTATTCACAGTCTTCTACCATTTTAATCCTTTTATAGAGCATTATGTCATCTTCAAACAACCAAACTTCTGCTACCAAGCCATTAACACAGTCATTACCTTGAATAACGAAAAGCAATGGTCCCAGTGCGCCACACTGTGGGACTCCCAACTTTTTTTAACCAAATTAAAAAAAAAAAGAGGAGGATCTCTATTTGTCTGTATTTTGTTTTGTTTTTGGTATGTATGTTCAGCGATATCTTCGCCAATTTTTAACCAATTTAAATGAATTTTTTTTAGTGGATAGGGTATAACTCCAAAGTGGACCCATAATTAATTTCATAGAGAAACCACCCCTTCTGCCCTTTTACATCCCTTAATTTTTATACACACCAACGTTATGTCAAGGGAATAACTAAACTGCTTATGAATGTAAATCCCAATAAGGCTCCAGGACCAGACGGTATTCCTACAAAATTCTACTCTAGGTACGCAAAGGAAATTGCGCCGTATTTGATGAAATTATATACCGCCTCCTTGGATCAAGGAAAAATACCAGCCGAATGGAAGACCGCCATCGTAAGTCCAGTGTTCAAAAGTGGGAATGTGAATGATGCTCAAAATTATTGGCCGATCTCGTTAACCTCAATATTTTGTAGGATTTTAGAACATGTCATCTATTCAAATGGCATGCAGTTTTCGGATGAAGATGAGCTTTTAAACCCAAATCAACATGGATTCAGAAAAAACCGATGCTGGGAAACACAACTTGCCCTCTTAATTCACGACTTGAGCCGTATTATAGATGAGCAATCCCAGGTTGATTTAGTTTTATTAGACTTCAAAAAAGCTGTCGACACTGTGCCTCACAGTAGGTTACTTAGGAAACTTCGGGGTTACGGTATATCTAGACAAATATGTGATTGGGTTGCAGACTTTTTGAAGGACAGAACACAGTGTGTAGTTCTCGACGGTGAGCGTTCATCACTTGCCGAAGTGAGGTCCGGGGTTCCCCAAGGAAGCGTGATAGGGCCTCTGTTGTTTCTCATATACATTAATGATTTGTGCGATATAATAAGGGGAATGAAAAGATTATTTGCCGATGATGCTATTATTTATCGTGAAATCACAACCCAAGACGTCTGCGCTTTGTTACAAGACGATATTATAAAAATAATTGCGTGCTGTAAGGACTGGCAGTTGGAGTTAAACGCTAAAAAGTGCCAAGTCATGCGTGTAAGTAAAAGGTGAAACCATTTAGCTTTGAATATACAATTAATGGCACTGTCCTTAGAACGGTAGATTCCGCTAAATACCTAGGGGTAACAATTCGTAATAATTTGTCGTGGAATGAGCATATCAAGAATGTAATTGGAAAAGCAAATCGTATGCTTCGATTTCTAGGTCGTAATTTAAAACAAGTTAAATCGATTGCGTACAAGTCACTAGTGAGGCCTCACTTGGAATATTGTTGCTCTGTATGGGGTCCCCATCAAAAGGGATTAATGGAGGCATTAGAGATGGTCCAAAGAAGAGCCGCCCGATTCGTGACAGGTATATATAGTTGGAGGGAAAGCGTAAGTGCCATGTTGAAGGAGTTAGGTTGGGAAGACCTGGAGCACCGAAGGCGTAGCTCTCGACGGAAGCTAATTGAAAAATTCTCGACTGATGTATTTCGGAATGACAGCAAACAAATACCAGCAACATTCATATCTCGGAATGACCGTGAAAATAAGATAAGAGAAATCAGGGCCTGAACTGATTCATTTCTCTACTCATTTTTTCCACGAGCGATTAGGGAATGGAATAGAATGGATTTACCGGGTGAGTAAACACATAATCGGACAGGAGTAGCTTCCGATAAAGCACTCCAGCCATCCTGATCTGGGTTTTCCATGGTTTCCCTAGATCGCTCCAGGCGAATGCTGGGATGGTTCCTCACAATAGCCCATGGGCGCCACCTGCCATATCCCGCATATCCCTTCCAAACCATTACCTTTCCTGATAGGTGCAATGCACCCTCCGCCAAACACTTTTAGTGAATCGCGGAGTAATAGTAATAGTAATAGTTTTTTATCCGATTTCGATGGAACTTGAAACATGTATAGTCAAATTATAGTGAAAAATTCCGTCAACTTTTGGTTTGAAAAAACTGAACCGGTCACCCCCCCCCTCCACCCCCTCAATTTTTGTCAATGTTCTTTATACAAAGCTACAGTTGGCAATATTTAACTGATTTCAATTAAAGTTGGAATATATATGTAATTTTTCATGGAAAAGGTTTCTGACAAAAAAAAAAAAAAAAAAAAAAAAAAATCTTGATATCTTGCTTAGAAGAAAGTAAATCTAAATGGAGAATATTTTACATTACTGTTATACAAATTTTCACATTAATCAGTTATTTTTGGAGTCAGTGCCAGCTGTCTCATCGTGAAGAACAAATTACTGAACTATATTTGGTGTTCAAGGCAACACGGGGAATAGGAACAAAAATTCCGGGTATTTTACAGCATGTAGTGAGGTAGATATTGTTAATGAGGCAGACAGTTTAGGGGGAAAATATAAGTTATTATTTAAGCTCAGCCACGTTGGTCATCCAGGTATATCTAAACAATATCTACAATAACAGTTGGTAGGTTGTATCATGCAGGTAAAAGCTTTACAGTTAGTATAATAACGGTGTATCATCTGTATGTTTCAGTTTTGTTGAAACATGTTTCTAGCATTAATTTTAGGTAAGTGGTAACCTTTTTTATGTATTATTGTTATACATTATTGTTTTTATCGTTTTGCTTTTCTTGCTTTGGCTGGAACCGACTCCAAAAATAACTGATTAATGTAAAAATTTCAATAACAGTAATGTAAAATATTCTCCATTTAGATATTCTTTCTTCTAAGCAAGGTACAAAGTTATTTTAAAATTTTTAGTGTGCTTTTTTTGAAGACAGTTTTTATTTTTTAATAAATTATTTTATTTTTATACTGCATTTTCTATTTTTAAGCTTTGATTTTTACTCCGCAAGTAACTTATTCATATACACTAGTCTTGTTATGGCCAAATGCTGGCCGTACCTAATTTAACTACTGAAGTATTAATGAACAATGTTTAAAATCTTCACAGTTAGGGGTGTACGGTACGTTCGACACTTCTGCATGCATTAACAAATCTTAAACCCATATAATTCATGCTACCTTACTATCAAATTTCTTGAAGTTTCTTGCATTATTAATAATCTATATATTGATTTCTCCTTGAGTCGCTACACATGTAAGCTTTAAGACATTCATGCAGATACATTCATCTTATAGGAGTTGGCCCAAATGTGTTTACTTTTACGAAAGGCTAAATAGAATTTATCAAATTTAAAGAATCCCTTTGACATAACTATCAACTTTTATAATGGTAAGGGGGATGAGCAGCCGTTACTATCATCCTGATTTCTCAAAGGGGAGCATGGTTAGTAGTTCCACACTTGACAAACTATTTTATGGAATTTTGCTAACATATCGTGTCATGTTTTCATGACTATAGAAGAATGTCAAAGATGGCTGTAGAGGGTGAAACACGGTTGGTAGTTACATTGATCGTACATCAAACTGGATAGCAAGATTGTGATGTAACTATCGACAAGTCCAGCACTAAAAAATACTAATATTGTAACATATTACATATTACATAGATAGATATTTTACTTGTAATACAATCGAGCTTATTGCATAACGCACAATTCTGCTTGTTACAGAACTGTCAAAAGGCCCTTGGTACTGTGCTTCTGGGTAGGTTTTAACAACTCTGACATTTCTACATGTTTTGTCAGAGCTTAAACCCATATAATTTCTGTCACTTAGCCAGTAAAAGTCATGCATTTTGTTTAGTCAATTATTATTAATTTACTAGTTTTCCTAAGCATATTTAAATAACCTTAACAACATTAGTACTTTAACTTTCCTTAACAACAGATACGACAGCTGCAGACAAGGGCGTAGCCAGGATTTTGTTCGGGGGGGGGGGGGGCAGGCAAGAGAAAACTGATAATATGCATGCTACAAAAACGCTGATTAATGTAATACATACATATTTTTATTAATTAATTAATATTATAATATTTTAATTAATTAATTAATATTTACATAATTACACTAATAATAATTTTCGAGCTACTTTATCTGAAATTTTATCACAATTTTCATGTAAATGTTTTCTGTTTACACCAAGCATACACAAACACTTTAGATGGTTCTCTAGGATATTTCCGTCTCATTTAACTCATTAGTAATGTCTAGTTCTTTAATATTTTCTGCTGTCATACCCTTGTCCTTCCATAGTTTATACCATAGTGCTACTTCATAATCAAAAAATTTTAAGTTCTAGCATTGGCAGAAACTTAGTGAATATTTAAAAATAAAAAAATCAAACAATGACTTACATACACTTTAGTTGGGATGTAGCTTGGGATTGCAATCCAGCAATGCGGGATCCCGCATCATTTGGTAGTCTGGCGGATCCAGTACCTAATTAATCAGATCCGCAATCCGTAAAATGGGGTGAAAACATATTTCAGTCACCTTGCCTCCCTGTCGTCACTTTCCAGTCCAACTCATTCTCTACAGTAGTATTGCTCCGTTCACCTGTACCCGTCAAGTTTTTTTTTTTTTTTAAGAACTCCAGTTGGTTTTTGTTGTGTGCATTACTGTAATTTGAGTTTTGTCATCCTATTGCAAAACTAGCTCCCAGATCGTACACACAAAAAAGATACAATTAGAGTTGTTTCTTAGGAGGAAGCAGAAACAATACAAAATGGAGGTTACCACTATTGACAGCTATTTAAAAATCTAGTAAATGAATGATGTGTTAAATCGTTTTTGTCATAAACTGTACTTCATTGTATTTGAGATATTTCTTTTCAAAAAATGTATTTCAATTTCCTAATTCTGCTAATTCTCTAAGATCTATGATAGCAAAGTTTTCAAATACCGTAAAAGTTTACATAATTGTTCAGTTTGAATGTTTCAAGCAATGGCAAAGATTTTCGTTGAGTATTTGATGAGTGGACGTTCCAAAAAAATCACCTACATCACGTTCACAGCAAAGAAACAAATTTTAATATCAGTTTGCTTAGAACACAGGGTTCGTGCACCATGGAGCATTGCATCAGTCTGGTAAAAAAATGACTGACAAGCTTTGGTGTTGCTGTTGAATTTTAGTTATCGGCAAAAGATCTGTCATGGAAAACGTTCTGCCTTGGTACCTGCAATTGTACTTCTCACACAGCACAGTTGTCGACGTTTTATACCCCTCCCCCCACCCAAAATAAAACTGAAAGAAATTGAGCGCACAGAAACAACTTTGACTCGTACGTAGACCACGAAGACCTGGAAGTCACAAATGAAGCACAAAACGTGACTGTAACACTGGATCATCCACATACTGAGGTGATTCCCAGATATAATGATTTCAAAAAAGTGCAGAAAGTTGTTAAGATTTTCAAAAGTTTTTTATTTATGATCATTTAAATCAAACCAACGAACGAGGAAGTAGAAAGGGTTTTCTTGGCTGCTAGCTAAATAGGTAATTCTTTGGAAATAAAGTATTAGTTTCAGTGCTTATTAGATTAATATATTATTCTTCAAACTGACGTGATTTACTGTAAGCCATGTAATGTGATCTAAAACTGAATACTTCCTATAACTGATTATTTACTAAATAACTAGCGTTAGGTTTAAAACAAAACGCGTAAAATTGCAATGTATAATCCCAAAACACTATCAAGAAATTTAAATAAGGTATGAAAATAGATCCCTTTCAAAAATTGTATAGAAACTCAGCATGGTTATTGGAATGACGTTGTTGGACAGAAACAATGCGCCGATTTTCATATCGGATCCAATGGCAGCTGCAGTTCTGGTAGATGTGTTTAAAATACTTTAGCTCTCCATGTCCGCGTTATTGCGATGATCTTTTATGATAGATATTACTGTATTAATATGATCAATCCATGTATACATGTCGATCATCTTTGATTGTAACGCAGTGGCAACAGGTACCGATAATCCTGAGTGTTCAATCCAATGCATATAATGAAGTCTGATTTCATAGGAGCGCATTGTAACTGCTAAGCACTTTTCCTCGCTGCATCATTCCCTTCTCTAAAAACATTCGAAAGTCCATTAACAATGTCTTCAAAATGCTCTTTAAAAATAGCAGAACACGTATATTTGTGAGAGCAGTGGGTCTCATATAAAGCTGATATATTTGGCACGTACTTTCTCCGTAGAAAGGTTTCCCATAAAAAGTTATGATGTACTCTATGGTGTTAATTGTGTTCTGTATTTCTGTAATTAGATTTCTTTAATTTTTTTTTGAATCCCACCAATTAACACCCTTTCTATCCTTGGCAAATGCACCTGTCAGGTTCATGTCCTTCGTTTTATTAAAACCTATCAATTTCTGATGCTATAATTTGTCATTCAACGCCATCAAATCTACGAATCACAGAAATCTTTTTCGGATTGAATTTTTATCTTCGTCATAAAAACCTTATTTTTGTGGAAAGCTGTTCTTCCCAGCTATGCCACATGACTCATCTGCAAGTACAATATAAGCATATGTCTTCTTTGTGGTCTGCATAATATCACTTTTATTGACGAATCCGCCGAGGTCAGTGATTTCGTTTTTAATATGTGGGGAGATTATACATAACAATTTTCTCAACTTTTTCAATAAGCTGTTTCAAAACTAAAACACTTGAATCAATTCTTAGTTTCAGCAGGTCTTCAAGAACACCTTGATGTTGCTCTTTACTTCTCAAACGCAAGTCATTTGTATGGCGTACCACAGAAAATAATTGAAGATATTATAGATGACACAATTTGTTGACTATCTTGTACTTCCTTCTGATGAGCAGCATTCATCATAACAGCGACCAGTATTTTATTTTTTCGAGAAGTTCTTATCATCGATAGCTGCTGATTGATGATAATGTGATGAAACCTGTTTTGGCAGTATTCATGGATATTTTTAAAGTGACAGAAAATTCGAGTAGCAAATTAATTAAAATATACTAATAGAGGCAGGTAAGTCTGCAAGCAATCATGATTAAATTTTCACTTCAAATTAGTGGCTTTAGCATCCACAGAAAATTTGTAATTTTCGGAAAGGTACCCAGTAGCGTTTCAGCACCTCTCTCCAACAGCATTGTAATTTATTCATAAGACTGAAGTTAATATCAAGCTGGTCCTGTGAGATGAACACCGTATGTAACAGTATAGATACGACCACAGAATGAATGAAACAATTTGACCTTTTTTTTTGTGTTGTTGCTTCAACGGCGTGTTTGTGCACCTAGGTAGCTTTACTGCTATGTGTCACTTTGTATTGTATAGGGTTGTTTTGGGGACTCTTTTCATTTGCGCTTTGAGGGGAAAACATGGTTATGGTCGTCTAGGACGACCTTATGTGAAAAACCCTTACAGTTTTCTTATGATCATATCAGTGCTAGACCGTTGGACCAGCCCAACTCTTATCTGGGCGAATCCGGATACCTAGGACATATATACTGTAAATTCCAGAGTAATAAATATTTTATCACAAAATACCTCATATACTATCGACTTTTTCATAATCGCTTAATTGTAATAAAAATAAATATAATACAAACGAATACAGCTACCTATAGTTATTAAATAAAAGTAGTACTTTTTGTAGGTACTGTATGTAATACTAGTTAAAAGCCATCGTTAGCCTTACGGTAAATACAAATTAATTACTTTTAAAAAAACTTCCTTATATTCATTGTTATAAAAAATAAATTAATAGCGCACGCTCCTGCGATGTCACAGTATAAAGGGGGCGTCCATTAATTACATAAGGTGAAATGGGAGGAGAGGTGCGGCGAAATCTCAAAAAAAAAAAAAAATTGGTCTACAAATGACGCGAAAGTTGACTTTAGGCGGGGTATTTCATCCAAAAGCCGACCTTAGGGGAAGGGGTGTAACTGCCCTTGGAAGCATGAGATCTAAAAAAAAAGTCACAAAAAGTTTCGAGGTCGTTTAGAGGGGGGGGGGGGTTTCTACGTCAAAATCTCATGTCATTTTAGAGGAAGGTATCCAACCAGATCTCACGAAGTTTCAACCAGAGTGGGGGGGGAGGGGGGGAGGTCCGGAATTCCAGAAAAACACCTCACGTAATTAAAAGACGCCCCCAAACTACCCGACGCGTTGTGTGCGGGTCAAGTCAGCCTCAGTCTACCGGTATTTAGGCACGCGGCAAAAGCCCCTCACTCCTTAGCAGTTAAGAAGGAGGTGGCACACGCGGCACAGCAAAAGTTTGTTATAATGGATAACGAAAACTGTCGCCTTTTAATACAACTGTACGGTGCCAAAACATTTTGTGCATTAGCAAATGTACAGCCTAATCAGACTCTTATGGTATCACTTCCATCACCACTACCCAATCAACGAATCTATAGAATCGCCAAATGACATGATTAACTCAATAGATTTTACTTAAGTTAGGAGTAAGTTCTCGGTAAAAATGACAACAGAAAATTGAATAGCAATAAAAAATTTAATGTTAAATGGGTGCTATTTACTTATCCTTGCCCAATCTTCCAGAGCATCACATAAAGCGTTAAAAAACATCTGGATCTGTTCAAGAAAATGATTATTTTGACACTCGAATGAGGGGTTACAGGCTAGTACACGAGTCTCCAATTGCTAAAAATCTTGTAGTCACAGCTTCTTTCAGTAATTGAAATCGCTCGCTGAAATTGTGTTTTCACTGGCTCAATTAATGATTTTGGGAACTCTACCGTTATGATTCTCGTAAAATTTGTTTATTTGTATCGTCGATGGCTTCATTTCTCGTGTCTTTCACGAGTTTCTCACCATACTGTATTCTATTAAAATACAATTTCCATAACCACCAAATCACTTTTCCTTTAGGTTCCTAGTATACAGTGTTATGCATCACAGTGATAGTTTCAGCTAGTCGTACACGTGAAATGTCCACTGTGGCTCCACGAAAAGACAGTGCCTGAATAGTTTGCAACGCAATCCTGGCTGAGTTGCGTTGCCACGCGCGGCATCCGCGCTCGTCAACAGAGATGGTTCGCGCGGCAAATAACAGGTTTGGCGCGCTCGCACATGGCTCGCGTGGCAACCGCACATAGTCGATACGCAGCTTAAGAGTAGCCAGCAGCACCGTGCGTGGCGCGTTGTTGCGTCTCGCCCTCGTTAACGTCTGTTTCCCGCAGATAGCAGTAGCAAGCAGGTTTAAATCGCGTGAACCGAATTAATTTTTGAAAGTTGCATAACATTGTTTACTTTACGGTTCGGTAGAACTCCGATCGAGCGCATACCAGCTTCCGGCTGGGGGGGGGCAGCTGCCCCCCCTGCCCGTTCCTGGCTACGCCCTTGGCTACAGAGTGACATTGACGGAGTCTAACTATTTGCCTCCTGCAGAAGCGTGGAGAGCAGACAAACAACCCAGTAAACATCTGGTGGGACAATGTTCTCAACCGTCTGCTCCACAGTCACAGTGGTGCAACATCACAAAGCACAGACCATGTCCCGTCCTGTTGTGGTTTAGTTGGCTCCATTACTGTCTTGACAGGTCAGTTGCCCAGTAGCATCTGTGTACGATTGGTCACCAAGAATCAGTTACATAGCAAGTTCTGCCACCAGCGTTGATTTCATTCCATAGGAGTATTATAATGGGATACCACATGGACCAACGGAACAGTAGATAGTTTTCTTTTATAAGGCATGCTAATGTGAAGTTATGTAATTCAGACCTTAAAATGATGTCTGGCCGGTCCTATGCAATAATAATCTGTATCTTGAGACATACTTCAGTCTCTATGACCATGTTTTAACTCATTGATGCCGACAACATTCATCATATTATCTTTGGCTCAAAGGCTGGTGTTGTCAGCTATGTTTTCTTAGATCTTACATCAATACTTGGATTATGCAAAATAACACTTGTAACGTAACTGTGGCACTTACTTTGGTATACGTCATTATGGGCCCTTCAGAATTCTGATAGTTGAAAAATCAGTTTTATACAGAAGATATGCTTCTGTAGGTAATTTATACAATTTTCATGATTTTTATATATTTATTGATTTTTATCAATTTTCATGATTTTTATCAAATCTACACATTTTTCTGAAAAACAGATAATATTAACAGTGCCGAATAAAAATCGATAGGTTATATTCTTATTATTGTGAGACAGCACAACGCGAGAATTGGTTGGATACCATCGACTGTAGCGGTAAAAAAGAATTTATGGCAATATTGGGATGTCTTTGTGAGTGTTGTTCTCTGAGATCATGCTAGTGAGTCTTGATGTTAAGATGGCTGTGTGCTGATATCTGCGTCTTAAGTGCCATCAGATGTTTGAAATGACTTTAAAGATATCAGCTTGAACGAGGGCTATGCTCCCATCTTATATTCTGGTTGTTCGAGTGGTTATGGTATCAACTTTTAAATTCTGGTACCCAAGATGGTGCATTTCTTCGAATCCTACAATTAATACATTTTTATGAGTCTTATATATTGTGTTATGCCATTTGCCTGTACTGCTGTGCAGATGAACGTCAGTGTAAGACAGGGAGGGTGAAATCAGGTTATTTGTAACGTTATATTGGTCCGACATAATACACAAATAACGCTATAGATATTTGGATTTGGTATAGTGATAATTCTTATATTACTGTTGTATCGGTAATGCTACTTGTCAAAAGTTATAAAGTTTGCATAATTTACTCCATTTTTATTTCGTTTTTCCGATATTTTACCAAACTAACACAGTATTTAATTTTATTTAAGGAAAATATTACTCACCGTAATATTTAATTGAATGTGGAATATTTTTTATGTATATTGATTGGAGGCTACAGCACATTTAGTGTATGATATCAACACAGTGACATTGTCCATAGCAGTGACCATTGTTAAGTTTGTTTACCTCACTTAGCATACCAATTATCTAACATTCTAACCTGTGTGTGTTATTGTGGCTTCCAAGTACCAAATAGATAAATAGATGAATCACCCAGCTCTAACGATGTGAAATATCCTATGTGGTGGTTTTATGCAATGAGGAGAATTTACAAGATGTGTTTAGCAATGGGTTTAAGTAAATGTAATATGAAGCATTCATGTGGAATATATATATATATATATATATATATATATATATATAATACTTATCTGACCGATAAAGTTATTATAATATGTCCTTTCAAATTGTATCTTTTTCCCTGCATCTGTATAATAGTATTTTATTTGGTTATGTCATCACTTTGCTATATTTCCTGTGTGGGTAATCTTCTTCCAAGAAGCGCTATTAATCATGTTGTTCACGTTGGTTATTTCTAGATATTACCCTGTATGCCAGTGTCTCTGTGTCATTAAATTCTGCGTATTCGTCAATTTTCGAGAAATATATTTTTTTAAACCTACTGCTTATTGCAAAAATTTCGTTTATGATACCATAAAAATAATTATATTTTAATGTAAAGATTCTGTTCGCTATCATCTTCAATATCATGTTCTAATCAAACTTTGCTTTAAGACAGTTCATTATGTCATAATACCTCGTAAATTTATTCAACAAACTTATTTTGTAAGGTATAACTCCAGATGTTTATATTGGTGACCGCTAGGGTATATTATGGCAGTATCAAAATTCCAGGTGAAGGTTAAGAGAAGAACTGTGCTAATGATAAAAGCAAAAGAGGAATCAAAAAAATTATTATTTTTTCGTTACTAACATAGAAAGTCGACTAATCATTCAAAATCTGCAGTGTAAATGTTATTATAAAAACATGGATACTTTGGATTTTAATTTAGCGAAAAATATAATGACACTCAACTGCAATTCTAGAAATGCAGTTGAAATGAAACAGATATTATCAAAGTTTACAAGTCTAACAGATTTTCAGTAATTTCATATAACTGTCAATTTATATCGGAGTTTCGACATATGATATTTCACATTTGCATCACGGTTGAACCTTCCTTCTAGTGTACTAACTTTTTGTTGCTAGGTACGGGGATTATCGAACAATAAAAATGAATTTCGCATGTAACGGTTCGTTTAATTGAAAGTAATCCAGATGTAAAATCTTTTTGGAGAGATTTGATGAAATCCAATGATTCCATATGGGAAGATGTAGTACCAGCCCAAATACTTCCGCCCCATGCTGTATCATTATGATTATAATCCTTAGGTAAATAAATTCAGCGGAAGCAATCAGAATCTTTAGTGTAAAAATAGGAGCATTACGTAAGTGGTTCCAACATTACCTTGTATCCTAGAACGTTAATTAGGCTTACTTGCAGAAACGTTTCTGAAAATACATCTCCTGAAATAGAAACAGGGCCAGTAAAATTCCTCGGTGTGGATGTAATGCTACTTATATCCCACATACAGGTTGGTGCGTTGTAGGAAGTAAATGTCGAAAAATTCTTCGAAATCCCCCCGGGATTGAACCAATGACCCGAAGCACGGAGTAAATGCATTGAATTTGAGTTTGCTAATGTTGTTAGTACAGCTTAGCTTGTTGTTGGGAACGAAAGTAAAAATTCACTAAAGTTTCGCCATCATTAATGAACCCGTGATCCAAAAAATACCATCACAAGTACAGCTTTAAGGACTGTATTGTTTAAATGTCACAATTCAAAATTCCATTATTACTGATATGTGCAGGCAATAGTTGGGTCGTTTGATCAGTTAGTGAGGTTCAGAATTTGTTTTTTGGAGCGCGTAAATATTTAATTCATTTAAATTCCACCATAGGGAATTGTACCGGTGAATGGGAAACGCAGTAATTGATTTTAAAAAGACTGATTTTTTTAAAATATATAGATATGAGAGTTTCAAGGTGTAAATATTGAAAGTATAATGAAATTCCGTTACCAGCCATCGAACCGGTGTTTTTTGGAATGCCATCTTGTCCGTGAAAGCTGTCATCCTATTTACCAACACACCAATCACCGTCCCCACAAGACTTTGTTCCGTGAGGTCAGGCGGCGCGCAGACAGTCTTTGCGGTGAACATAGATGAGAATTGATCAGCTCCCTCATCATTATTCCCCGCTCATGTATCATTTAATGGGAATGTTTCTATAATTCTGTTACTTAAATAATAATATTAAGGTAAATTAAACGGTGCTACCTGCATAGTTGTGAGCTATGTCGATGATGTTTCCATAATAACCGCAAGCTCCGGCGCCCATAAAAGAGAAGTAGAAGGCCGCACTGGTGATGCCAAGTGGTTTATTGCACGCAGCTCTCCCAGCGACGATTAGAGCTACTGCTCCACCCCCGAAAGCTGAAACAAAATCCGTATTACCTGCGTAGCTAATATATTTAGAGTGAAAAATATATTCGACTCTGCTAATTAGCTATATCGTGCATTAAGAAGTTGAATGCATTCCTCTACAGAGTATGAATTTATTTAAGTTTCAATCAGATAGCTAAAACTGATTTTTTTTTAAATATAAAAAGAATAGATAACAATGAGTATTCTAGACAACTAATTCATCAAAAAACCTTATTTATATCAGTTATAAGCCAAATACCATCATTTACCCAAACCCGAATTTTGCGAGGTCAAAAAAAAAAAAATCATGCTTTGCACATTTTTTTTATAAAATACCTTAAAACACAAAAAGACTAAGAAATTATCATTTTTTTGGTTTTATCATATTCAATGTTTCTAGAATTACATCCCTTTGGCAATGCACAATTTTTATCCAACACAGTTAACAATGTGCGGACCAAGAACAAATTGCACTGAAAAAAAAAAAAAAAAAATATCATCAACTAATAGGAAATTACTAGTTAACACAAAACAATGAAAATAAATTGTATTAGATAAGAATACTGAATTTAATTTAAATGCGATATAGTGCATGCTCCAGTGTCAATTTCCTTTATCATCTAATTATCCCTTTATTGTTATTTACTAGTATTATCTGACATGCTTTGAGTATAAATTACCCCACCTGTCTACTGTTACCGTATACGAATTTTAATTTTAAATTCTCTATCGTTTTTGGTAGATTATTCATCACTTCGCTTGGGAATTGATTCCAAGTGCTAACTCACGAAAGAAAATTTTCACATCCTCTTATGCATGTAAAGGAATGCCAGCTTGTAATCATGGTCATCTTTTCTCAAACATTACTTCTAATTCTTGGATCAATATCCTGTCAAGCCCCATCACCAACATACTCCTAGCACTCATCTCAACCTTCCTCCTGTCTTCCAATGATTGTCGTTCCCGTTCCTTCATCACGTAAGTTCCTATAGTAATTTCCACGAACAAACTTAAGATGCTCTTCTTTGCATGTTACATAACTTGTCTGCTTAATACCTAGCTCGCTGGTCTCAAACTGCACCAACATATTCAAGCAATGTTTTGAAACTCAACTCATTCACTTCTCTCATAAAAGTTTACAGTAAACGAAGGATTTTTAAATTATTTCCTGCCACATATCTAATGTGTCCTGCCCAGTTGAGTTTATTATCAAATTTTATCCCATGATATTTACAATTCAAGCCTTCAACAAGCAATTCTACCCTCGGCCTATAATCATAAGCAACCTTCGTTGTATTTTTTATCTGTGTATCTAATAAAGGGACTCAGAAGTTGCTTAACTAAATAGAGTTGTTATAAAACAAAGCTCATCATAATTTATCGTCCCTTGTGCTGTAGCAAAAAGCTTCAGCTGTCAGCTTGGTCCAGATTGCATTTCAGTCTAACCACAATCTCCGCTAATATTGTCCCTAGAAAAGCAAAGGTTCAATCACACGCGAATTAATACATTCCCTGTATCGCACGTCAGTGTCATCATGCATCCCGATATAAACTTGATCCCAAATCTTCACCTTTCTTTCTATTTACCTGTGATGAAAATCGATATTTTAATGGCTGAGACAGCTTATATCGGGCATCGGCTGAAATAATGACGCCAGTGAAAAACAGGGGCGCTAAAAATAAATCTTAACAACTTACGCTACGTAATACTTAATTGTGGTTTAGGCTACATAGATCGCGATAAATTTGGAATATACTTTCATTCAGTATTAAAAAAACAAAAAAAAAAAAAAAAAAAAACCCTAATAACAATTTATTCGATACTTTTCTTTCTGTGTTCTGACAATTCATGTCTTAGCAATTGCCCAACTAAATAGAATTGTTATAACATAAAATTCAATGTAATTCCTCGTGCCTTGCGATGTAGCAAAAGGTTTCCTTTTCCATCCGGGTACAGGTGGGATTTCAACCTAACCACATATTACGATAAACTTGCCACCATAAAAACAATACTTCAATCTCAGGAATATTAATACATGTATTGTGTAACATTTTAGTGGCAATAATGCATCGCGATATAAATTTGATCAAAACTCTTCAAGGGTTTTTACACCTTTCTTTTGTTTTATTCGTGATTCAGACGGATATTACAACTTTTGAAAGTTGTCACAGTTACATGTTGTTGAAATAAGAGCCTCAGTAATATTGCTACGTAAGAACAAAGGAAATTAAAATAAATATTATAAACTTTATGCCACGTAATATTTGTTTTAATTGTAGTGTAGGCTGCTCAGATCGCGATCAGTGTGCAATTACGTTCAAAGGATTAATAATAATGGTACACAGTTTAAATTATTTTGAAAAAATACTAAATTGTTCACGCCCTCTGCTGTAACGTCAATTGCCACTTGTTATTCTGACCCATGCTAAGTAACAATCTAATCAAAACTTTCGCAAACATTGATGCTCTAAACTTAAAGTTTTTATCTTATACATCTATGGACAAAGAATTTAAGGAATCCTTTTATATATCAAAAGAATATTACATAAAAATAAGCATCTAATGAATGAAACGTCAATTTAAACGCAATACATACTTTTATTTTTGTGTTACGTCAGTTAATTTATTCAAGGATGTATAGAAATGTTATTAAATAACGTGTATTACCAAGAACAATTACATAAAGCGTGACGTCATTGCGCGACGTCATAGAGTGACGTCATGGGGTGACAGGTGACGTCATATATGACCAAGTATTGCTTATTATAATATTAGATGTTCATAAACTTAATGTTGTAACAGTGTAGATATTTCAGTTTAGTGTAAACTGCGCACAGTTGGAACATCTTCTGAATTAATTACCTCAGATGTATGGTATAAATTAAATTAAAAATGATTTAGGAAGTGTAAAACCTCATGCTATACTGCGTAATATTAGTTTTGTTCCAGGCCATATTCAAGATAAATATGGAACTATGTTCATCCGCATGAAATAATAACTTCAGTAACGTGGCGCTTATGAAAGGAACTTAAATTATTTAAAAATAAAATATTTACTGCATCATACATCCTGATTCATTCTGTAAAACTGAGGCAGTTATCATGCTGGTCCAGTCTGTATTTCATCTTTACCACAATCACCACTGGTATCGTCATTCGAAAATGATATCCTCTATTACACGCGTGTGAATACATTAACTGTATTGTAATCCTAAATTTTATCCATTGGAACTATTGACAAGCGGCTGATGTAGTTAATTCAGTTTTAAAAAGCAACTAATAATTATGTCAATACACACTTTTATTTCAGTGTTTTGTCAACTTCATTCTTCAGGTTTACCATAACAATGCTTGAAATATAGTAGGAACATCTACATCGAATATAAATATTTTGTAAGGCGGTCAAAAATAACGTGTTGAACACAGCATTTTTGAAAATCATCTCTTCGCTTACTAATTTCAATTGTTATTAAATAATACTCATTACTTTAAAAATAGTGAAATGTAGAAATTACTTAGCTTGCTACAGCAGCAGTATCACTGGACAGCAGTATAGAGAAACATCTTCATTGAACGAATAAAAAAGGAACCAATAATTAATATGTCGATTTAAATGAAATTCGTACTTTTCTTCCAGTGTTTTTGCAATTAATTTCTTCGTGGAAGCTTAGCAGAATATAAATGTTATTGAATTAGGCTCATATCATCACGTAACATTCCTGGCCGTTGTTAGCTCGGCAACAAAGGAGGGAAGTGTGACGTCACTGCGTTACGAGATGGTAACACAAGTACCAAGCTAAGTCTTTTGTTACTATAGAAGATTATGACTTCTTCAGACAACCGAACTACTGACTGTAAATCAATCAACACAATTATTCATTTGAATAGTGAATAGCAATGGTCCCAGTTCATTACCCTGTGTCACTCCAGCCTCTTTTGTTATTGTATTTATTACTATAAAGCTTTTCTTTCTTCCTTACAAGAACTCTCTACCCTGCAAGTCATCTATTTATCTACTATAATAGTTTACACCTTATTTAATATCATTTTAAGACTCTCTCCGATAGATGCCTTATAAATGAATAATACTACACAATCAAATTGGCCACCCGCTTCCAATTCATCCCAAATATTTTCATGCCTAAGCCATGTTGTAGATTTGTATCCAGTTTCTTTCTTACTGAAATTTTTGATGTAGTTACATGTTAATTTCTCCATCATTTTGGTGTCAAACAAATTTTCCTGTAGTTTTAGACGCTGTCACCCCTCCTTTATGGACCTGTACTATCATTCAGGGCCACATTTAAGCATAGGCTACCTAGGCCCGCCTGAACCATAGTAGAGCTAAAAAAATAAAAAAAAATAAAAAATTAACGGTTGGCCATAAATTTTTTGGAGCGATTTTCGAATATTAGCCCGGTTGGAGGGGCCACTGCCGACAGGGGGGCCCGGCCCACAAATCCTAAATGCGGTCCAGCTATCATTCCTATTTTCAAGACCTGTGGTAAGCAGGAAGTCTCCAGACACAATAAAAATAACGTAACACAACATTTTTTACTGCTATATTTAATACTTCTATCATAACATTATCTACTCCGGACCCTATACGCTTTTCTAGATATCTTAGTTACTTCATAGTTTCCTGATATCTATTTCAAATGTCTAACTTTGCTCATTTCCAATCATTTAAAGATGCTTCTACGATTTTAGCCCTTTCAAGCGAGAATAAAAATCCTGAATAGTCTCATTAAACAAGTAGCTCAATATCTCTGGTGTTTTCAAATCCTCAGCAACTTCTTCTGCATCCTTTCCTTCACTTGTCTGAATACCTTCCCTTCCTCCCTTCTAACACAGTCATAGAAATTTCTGAAAGAATTGTTCAGTTATACCATTGTATCAATAATACTTTTCATAAATCCATCTGCATCTTCCCTGTTTGAAACTAGAAATTCCTTGTTTAGTTGTTTCAAGTATCCTCTATTGTCTTGTGTTTCTTAAACCTACTGTATTCTGTTTTCACCTCTTTTATTTAATATAAAAGTTCTGTATTTTTCTCTATTTTTTGTTTTGAAGTAAATAATCTTTTACCCTTTTTATTATCTCCTTGAACTATTTCTATTTCGACTTCAGTGTACTTGTTCCTTCGTTCCATTTGATGAATCTTCCCCTGAAATATCTCTTCTGAAATTTGAGTCTTTTATATTTGTACCAACTTTTACCTTCAATTCTGGTCACTTGTTTACTGAATACTGTAATATCCATCAGAATTTTGTCGTGTTCACTTATTCCTTCAGCTACTTGAAACATCATCAGTCTTAATTAGGAAGATAGTTAATATGTTTGGTCCCATTATGTATTGCCTCCATCACATGGCAGGATATTTGCAAATCTCTGTTTCCTTGAGTTATTAATCATACTAGCTAATGCCCACGACTTCGTTCGTGATTGTCAAGAATTTTGGTTGACAGCTACCGACATGTAACCACCATAAAGCACGATTGGAAACTCGATACTACTACCACACACAAACACCAATGGTCTATTATTATTATTAAATTATTATAAATTCGTTCGTAAAGAAATCTGATTGACAGCTACCGACATCTAATCACCGTAGTGCACGATGGAAGACTCGGGGCTAATACTACACACAAACATCAGTGATTTGCGCAGCGTATTTATGGCTGCAAAGTGAAATATAGGCACACACATGTGTTTGGTCGAAATATGAAAATGCTCTCCGTAGACCAATTTCAACCACCATATCTCCCACACCTACATAGCTACAGACTTAACACCACCATGGTGCAGGTTGGGAGACTTGTGGTTAATACCTCGCACAATCAACAGTGATCTGCGCTAGGTAGTTTTGGCTGTGGAGTGAAATATAGGTATACACATGTCTATTTTTCTATCAGGTTCACCACTTTTAACTAGGCATGTAATGGATATCTGCACCAGCATCCGCAAGTGCGAAACTTTCGCATGAAATCTTACATCCACTTTCGCATCCGCATCTAAAATTTTTACTGCGAATGTATGGCGTATATTTTGTTTACAATGCAACATATATATTACTCTATTCAGTTTATACGAGATTCTGCCTATCGTCGCATAGCTAAAAACAATGTAGTTGTTTTCTTCCGACAGTCTTGTAATGAATGTAACAAGAACTGGACGTTGTTATTACCTAAGTGACGAATTTACAAGTTTGAACTTGCATGTAAAGAGGCCTATTCACGGTCCAACTTATAGGACCTCCGTGTAGAACTACCGTCGGATGCACTCATCCATTCACGCTAATAGAAGAGGTCCAACAAAATGTTCCAAGCAATACTTTCCACTCATACTTTATAGCGGTACACCTAGTGTCATTATGCCACACTCGTAGGATGTTTCCTCCAATAACTTCCTCCAACATGTATAGCTTGTTGGACAGCAAGGACCCGCTTTGGTTGCCGGGGAGTCCAACTCCCAACACGACCTACATATAGTTCTGTAACCCTTTTCATTAAAAGTTATTTATCAAAAATCGGATCATCGTAGGCCCTACAAGTTGTACTGTGAATGGGCCACTAGAGTGGTGAGAAGGCGGGTGGCAAGTACGGAACCGAGCCTGGTGGGTAAGTGGTAACTCTCGGGCCTCGCATTCGGGAGGAATGGGGGTACGAATCCCCGTCCGGGCATCAAGATTTGGTTTTTCCATGGTTTCCCCAAATAACTCCAGGAGAATGATTCCTTTAAAAGGCAATGGCTGAATTCCTTCACGTTCCTGGCCTCCGTTCTTTCCCGCCTCTAATGATATTGACGTCGACAAGGCGTATAGCCATATAGGAGGGGGCTTGACGCTTGAATTAGTCACGATACGTACTCCAAACAGTTCATAAGACAAAGACCGATTCTTAGTCATGTGCGTAGATATGTAAATAATTTAATTCACTTGTGAAATCATTCCACCTTTTTTTGTTGAAACATAAAGAAATAAATCAATATGGAAGTATTGCATGGAAATATACTTATGAAATAAGATAAAATTTGGCGTAAAATACGTATTTATTTTGATTTAATTTTGATAAAATATTAATATACAAATAATTATAAATTTATTTTTCCACATTCACTTCCACCAAACAATCGCATCCGCGCATGTCAAGCACTGAACATCTGCACCAGCATCCACATCCGCAAAGATGACTTCCATTACAACCCTACAACGACTATATCAACCACACCCCCACAGCCACCGACATATAATCACTATAATGCACGATGGAATACTCCTGGCTACTACCACACACAGACCCCTGTGCTCGCCGCTTGGTAGTTCTGGCTGCAAGGTGAAATATACGGACACACACATCTTTGGTAGAAACAGGAAAATGCCCTACGTCGACTATTTTCAACCACTATATCTCCCAAACCCCCGTAGCTAACGACATGTAACCACCATAGTGCATGGTGGGAGACTCGAGGCCACTACAACATACAAACACCATTGGTCTGCGCTATGTAGTTGAGGCAGTAAAGTGAAATATACGGACACACATCGAAGCGGGTGCTACTTGGGGGAGGGTGAGAAGAGGGGGAGGGACAACTACTACTTTTAGGTATATCGAGATTAATACTAATTCTGTCAATCTGGTTAGCCAGAATCTCGAATGCTGTGAAATTACAGGTGAATAAAATATTGAATTTATTGGGCCTTATGGCTTTTACAATGCTGGGTATATTTAAAGTTAATATTAAACACAAGACAATGCAAAGCAAGCAATACCCAGACATTACAATTTTCCAGATTACTACAAACATTAACTGGATTTAATATCTCACAAATTTACAAAATAATGAATGTGGAACACTGTGGCATCGCAGTCCAACAAATAGATGTTAAACAGGGGCGCCATTTAAAATGAAAACAATATTATTTGAATCATGTTACAATGAACAAGAAGCTTTTAAAGTTCAGTTATGGATGAAAATGAAATGACAGAAAGCTCAAGGACATTCCACAATTAAAGCTCAGATTCTATTCCCAGGTGTCGCTTACGGGTATTTAGTCCAGTAACGGGGTAGTTCTCACTTGCATCACATCACGTAGAAGATTTTTTTTTCTTATCTTGTATATATTGGTGAGAGTATGCAGAAACCAAGTTTTCGACCTCCAACACCCTCGGCACAATTTTCTGTGGCCAAAAAACATCAAAATTTGGTACTTTTTTCAGTTTTTCGTCTACAACTCCTTCCTGATAAGTCCTATCAAGAAATATTCTATTTTCAATTTGAAAGAGGACAAAATTTCCTACAACTTTTTTCTAAACTCAAAATTAAGCGAGCTACAGTTCTTTGAAAATCAGCCAAATTTAACACTTTTCCTAAAAGTTGGGTTTTTACATACTTTGCAGCTCAAAATGACCTGAAACCCCCGTATATATAACCGATATATATGTATTTCTGTATGACACAGTATATATATGTACTATACTTTGATTACTGATGGTCCATTCAATAATCATATAACATTGTTGGCCGGGAGATCCCGAAGGATTGTTCGGCCGCCAGGTTACAGTGTTATGGATAGGCCACGCAGTGCGCTTCTAACCTGACCAAGTACTAGTACCGCATATAGGGAACCTACAGCTTAAGGTGGAATCCAAACCACAGAATCGTTCTGGCTTACTTCATATTACACAGCAAGCTGTGGCAGAGATAAAGGTCGGGTTAATGGCCTTTGAAAATCATTGCTGAGACCGGGATTTCGATCTCCAGTCAGACGCCTTGAGCTACCAGATCGCTCTATTACTGAAGATAATAGAGCGAACAACAATGCATAATGTTATGACGCAAAGTTATAAAGTCATAATAATTTCGAAATAAGTTAAAAAAATGGTCATAAATAAATTTCTTTTCCGTTTGGATTGTCCCGGCTTATCAATGAATTGTGTCTCTTTCATCCATTGCTTCAGGAACAGCTTCCTCGTGGTCGAAGAAATCTTCCTCTCCTCCATCTACTACATTCCAGGAACGCTTTCACGAGGCAGGCGATAGCAATGTTTGCAAGCAGCTGAACAATGCAGTCCTGATTAGCGACAGCTGCATGGAGGAGTACAAGGTTTCTGAAAGGAATATGATACAAACTTCGAAGTAAACTCAAGTGCATCGTTTTTATGTTTTTTTTATGACTTTACGCCTCGTCGACGTCGAGTTCATTAGTGGCACGATGGGACTGGGGACAAGGAACGTGAAGGATTTCGGCCATGGCCTTTTGAAGGGAGCATCCTGGCATTCGGCTGGAGTGATTTGAGGAAACCATGGAAAACCCAAATCTGGATGCTTGGACGGGAATTCGAACCGACGTCATCCTGAATGCATTTATTATTGTAACTGTAATAAGACTGGACGAGCCTTTCCTTCATCCTCACGGCAATGGGTACGTTTCTCGACCCAACCAACCTTTACTTGGTGGTACGTGCATATTGAGTGAAACGTTGCCGCATCTGATTTTGGTGGCAACCGTGCTAGTCTGAATGCATTTTTTGGGCAGATTTCTTAATCATTTCATAACTGAGCCTTCCAATGTTCCACAAGCAATTTTTCCATAACGTTCCAAGATGATCTGTTCCCCTGCGTGTTCTCCAAATGATCTCTGGAGGCTAGAGTTCTGAGAAGTTAGCATGCATGTTACTTTCAGATATGGTTGGTATTGAATCATGCAGTAGAAGTTTTCTTTCCCATAGCCGAAATATGCTGATATTGTATCACATCCAGCAAATGCATGGATGAAGAGGATGTGTGTGGGATCAAACTCGTGGTACCAAAGCCCATTAGCAAAATGAGAAAGCCAATATACTCACTTAGAATCATCACCTGTCGAATTTTGCTGCGTCAACGATCAATCCAGCAGCATCTTGTTTTGCCTGTTGATCTTGGATGCCTCCATTTTCAGTTTTTGCATAAGTATCAACATTACACAGTTCTTGCTGCTCTCATTTGCTGCGTCACTGTAGCACTTGTTTCCTCACTGAAAATGATGCCTGCTGAAGTATCTGATGTTTTCAGACTACAAATCATTTCAGATGACTTTATTCCTCTCTGCGCAGCATAACTTCGGTATCCGTCAAATATAACTGTGATGTTGGATCTATAGTTCGTTGTCAAATAGGCTTCATATTTTCCACAGAAGCAGCCAGTATTTACTACTATGCCACATAACCTTATGCAGGAGGAATCATCCGTGCATAGCAAAAATTTTTGTGTAGGGTGTTGTATCTTGAAGAGATTTAAATGGTTCATATAGCGACAATTTTTTTCCATTGTTGTACGGAACAAATTCAAATGGAACACATTGTTTCAATCCATTAAAACGGAAAAGAAATGGATTTATGACTAATTTTTGACTTATTATGACTTAATTTTGAATGCATAAATAAACTTTGTGCCATAACATTATGTTTTCAGTTTTGCAAATCCGTTTTTCAATCTGGTACAAATACCATCAGGTAATAGAACGAAATGGTAGCTCAGTGGTTAAGGTATCTGACTGAAGATCGAAATCCCGTTCTCAGCAGTAATTTTCAAAGGCCATTAACCCGAGCTTTACCTCTGCCACAGCTTAATGTGTAATATGGAGAAAGCCAGAAAGATTCTGTGGTTTTAATTCCACCTTAAGCTGTAGGTTCCCTATATGCGGTACTAGTACTTCGTCAGGTTAGATAGCCACAAGAAGCGCACTGCGCGGCCTATCCATAACACTGTCACCTGACGGCCGAATAATCCTTCGGGATCTCCTGGCCAACAATGCTATATGATTATTGAATGGACCATCAGTAATCAAAGTATAGTACATATATATACTATGTCATACAGAAATACATATATATCGGTTATATATACAGGGGTTTCAGGTCATTTTGAGCTGCAAAGTATGTAAAAACCCAACTTTTAGGAAAAGTGTTAAATTTGGCTGATTTTCAAAGAACTGTAGCTCGCTTCATTTTGAGTTTATAAAAAAGTTTGTAATGCGAAAGTTGTAGGAAATTTTGTCCTCTTTTAAATTGAAAATAGAATATTTCTTGATAGGTCTTATCAGGAAGGAGTTATAGACGAAAAACTGAAAAAAGTACCCAAATTTTGATGTTTTTTGGCCACAGAAAATTGTGCCGAGGGTGTTGGAGGTCGAAAACTTGGTTTCTGCATACTCTCACCAATATATATAAGATAAGAAAAAAAAATCTTCTACGTGATATAATGTTTGTGAGACCCCCTTTTTACGACCCCGTTACTGGACTAATTTAAAGCCTCGTTAAGACCAATGGAACTTTGTCCTGGCATCGGAACACATTACCGTGCTGCTGCAGCTGCTTAAAGACTGCGGCACAGTACTCCCCGTCAGTTAGCGATCTCACGGATTGATCGTCCGCGCAGGTGCGTATACGGTGACTGCCTCAGCGAGTCAGTACGCGCTGCATCAAGTCTGCCTTAGGCCACGTCCGACCAGTAAGTCTACCGAACAGCAAGTGTGCGTTATGGCGTCCTTCCTACCACCACGAAGAAGCAAGCTCCCCTTCTCCAATACAGCGCCCGCGTAACATGAAAGAGAAGCTTTTCTTTCATATTTGTAGACCCCGCAGGTATACACCATTGATGAATCAGCGTATGCCAAAATCATGTGAGTTGCGAAGCGCCTATTATTCGCCATTTGGCTTTGCGCCCAACTCAGATGACCTTCCACTCACTAGCGTCTGGGCCAAGGGTACAACGCCCTCTCCTTTTCCAACGGCACATTTTCTCCGCTATTGTGTCCGGCCCACCAGAGAGTCGCCAGTGAACGGCGTTGTCCGGTTATTCGAATGTTCAAAAATTTACACAGACCGCTAGCATTTTCACCGTTTATTCCTTCGTAACATCAATCTTGCGTTATTTAAAATTATTTAACAATTTGACCGCCTGGGCTTATCATAAATAAATTACCTATGAATTGAATAACACTAATTGTTATAATTACTCTGAATATAGCAGGTCGCGGCCTCTATATTCATTGGAGGATGAATCTGTCATACCACAACATGTCAATGTGGTTGCCCGCTGACAACACCTGTTTTGAAATTGCGTGGAAAAGTGATGTTTTGCTATTTTTTATCTAGTGTATCTGTTAGGTTTATTTATTTATAGTTCTTATTATAATTTCCTTTCTATAGGGTTGATGTATGTTTACCAGTTTGAATAGCGTTTGGTCTGTTAGGTTTATATGGTCATTCAGTACCTTCTTGTACACAAGTGAGCGGTGATAGACGCAATGTTTACATCCAGTATGCAGCGGCCAATACAAATGGCTTTAGCGGTTACGTGCTTTGGGAAGAAAGCAGAGATGCGTGGTTACAAACCTAGAGAACACTAATGTAAATAGTAAGTTGCAAATAATCAGAAAATATTTTAATTTAGAGTTACGCTAAACAAAATGTAATAAGTTTATAAACTAAATGTAAAATTTAAACATAGATTCATCGTTGATGATGCCAGGATGAGAGGCGAAACGCTTACGCCATTAAAGCTACAAAAACAGTTGAATTAGAGGTGTTTAATCATTTAATTTACTGAGCAACTGCGGAAAAATGACCGACAATAACACTGCATTGATTCTATAATTTTACAAGGTAACTCGAAGTAAGATATATGAAGCCAATTACCGAGTAAATATTGTTATAGAATGTTATTAAGTCTAGTTTTGTCAGGCTGATACAAAGAGTCTTTGGTATCACAGGACTGCAGAACTGCGCGTAACTTTTAATATTCTGCATAACTACCTACTACCTTGCTGCTGTTACACCAAGCTCAACATGTTTTAACATTGTCTTTTACATATATCATATCATATGATTTAAACACACTGCACACGAATCATCTTTGACACATAATATAGATCTGCACATCGTGAAAATAACAAGTGAGCTTGCGTTTCTTAATCTAACGATCGTAAACACCAATGGATAAATTTAAACGTACTAGTTATTCACGGGAACCTAAGGGTAAATTTGCCCGTATTTCTAACTCTCTTACGATAGAAACACCACGACATGTGCAACAACTTGATACATCCAGATACCTCGCTCTAGGCAACTCTTATACTGGCCAACACCACAATGAGTAGAACACATGTGAGAATGTTATGCGCTAAGAATGACTGTAAATTAGGCTAACCAAATTATGAATATTATGAGACAACAAATTATTTACGAGGTAACAATCATACTTCCAATGACAAATTAAACATGTCATAATAAGCAAACATGTGATAGGGAGCTTGGTCTAGGGGAGGGGGGAGAGGAGTGGTTGGCTGGACTACGTGTGGGAGGGGAGAGGGAGGGGGGGAGGGAGTTCCGAGCCAAGCCACGTAACTTTTCATTCATATTGTTTGTCACAGTTAAAATGAGGTACAGAACACACACCAGCACGTGAATATTTATTTCCGTCATTTAATTATTTCCGTATGTAATTTACAATAGTCTGATAAGAGAAAACAGTACAAAATGTCTTCTGGAACCAATAGTGAAAAAAGCTACGTGCTACGTGGGGGTTAGAGGGAGGAGGGTAGAGGGGGGGGAGTAGAGGAAAAACTCACGTCAGGCTACGTGGAGAGGGGGGGGGGGAGGGCGAGGGAGGTTCACAGGAGGGCCAAATGGAGCTACGTGGTTTACTGATGCTCCCGTATTGTAAACTATAAAAGAATTATGGTGTAATCGATTACGTGAGGCTACAGATCTACAAGATTATGGCAATATAAAATTAAGGTAACAATTGGGTCACTGATCGACACATGCCCTCTCACAACACAATCACTGCATTCGAAGGGGTACCCAAAAATAACCGGAATAGTATTGCCGAGGGCGGAACTTGTGTATGATGCGTCTCTGCCGATAGGCGTTTATAGCGTAACTTATTGTCAATTCAGTGCCGCCTGTGTTGTCGACCTGGCTTGTTCTGTTAATCTGCATCCTCCTCCTGTCTTGCAATGAATCCCATTTCAGCTCCTTTATCATATCCGACACTGATTGCATTCTATGATAATTTCCAGAAACAAATCTAGCAGCCCTTTTTTGCACCCTCTCAAATTCCTGTATTTGATACGTAAAATGAGGGTCCCATACTACACTACCATATTCGAGCAATTGTCTGACCAAAGTTTTGTAACCAAACTCCATCACGTCTCTCGTACATCCCTCATCACTCTCTCCAACAAGTGCAGAATTTTGAAACCTTTTCCTAACACCTGTCCAATGTGTCCTGCCCAGTTAAGCTTGTTATCAAATGTAATGCCAAGATATTTACATTTCAAGTCTTCAGCAAACAATTCTTTCCCCACCTTATATTCGTTAAAAGCCACTACTACGGTACTAAATTACTCAATTAAAATGAAAATATACTTCTGTCCAAATCAGAAAAACTTAATAACCACCAAATTCCCAACAAACATAATGCTCACACAAAGAAACAACACTCGTTAAATCAAAACTGAAACCCAAATTAACTCTTTACATCAGACTTACATACATACTAAATTAAACATTTATTATCTTAAATTACTCGTTAGTATCTCATTGATTCGACATTCAGTATACTTTAAAACCTTTTATCATCTACTGTTTAATTTTTCTCACTGGTTTCCTTCAATAATCTATACTATTATAAATCTGTAAGCAAGCTGCATTTGTAGTGAGGCTTGATCTCTAATAACGCAAAATCTACCGCATCAATTTGCATGGTGTTTCCAAATTTTTAAAGCTAATGTTGCTGATCAACATCTGCAGAAGTAACTAACGACTAATATGTACCATGGGAAGAAGCAAGTCAGTAAAAAACTTCAGAAATGTGAAACTGTAGACCACAGATAATTATACACATTCAGACGGTCATTCCTTTCATAAAGAGACCTGATAAAATTTAGGATTTCCCTTTTTTTTTATTTCTGCGATTCATTTTTCTGGACCGCAGTACTTCAAAATAAAAAGAATACGTGAATCAAGTATAATCAGCATTTACTTGAATCGTAACAGGTCTCTTGAATTACGAAAAAGTTATATTACTAATATTGAAGACGACATGTATTGTCTCTGGTAGACTGTTATAGAGTTTGTCTCTGGAACAAAACTGCTACGTGAACGCTGTACACTACAGCCACAATAAGCCAATACTTAATACGAAATTCAGTTTTTTCTCGAAGAGCGATGTCTGAAAAACAGCTATTATAAATATCAGCAAGTAATAAAACATACTTCTTTCATAATGACTTGTGCGGAATTGCACATATTTGGAAGTACTTTATTCGATTAATATGTCTCGTGGCTAAACGTGCAAATATAACTAGGCATCCGAAAATTCAGATACATGCGACTCAAATAATTACATAGAAAATACGGATATATTGAAAGAAACTCAAATTAAAAAAATTTCATATCCTAATTATAAAGCTAAAAGCATCGTCCCTTTGGCCTATAACAAAGCATATCAGCTGTCATCACTGTCCAGGTTGCATTTCAATCGATTTACAACTTGCGATAATTTTGCCACTCAGAAATAATTGCTTGAGTTACATGCACATTAGTACATATACTGTACCGTGATCCATTTTGACATTTTTGAATTAATTATATCTGACTGAAATAATGACAATAATGATACGACGATTTGAAACCAAGATTAACTCCAATTCACGTAAATTTCTATTTTAAAGCAGGAATAATTGATGGTGTATCAACATAAAATAAAAACCAATATAAACAGCAAAAAATAAATAAATCAAAACAAAAAAAATTGAGATGCTGTGATTATTGGTAACGAATTTTTATTTCAAATATAACTAGGCATCCTAAAATTCTATTCTACACCGCGTAAATTTTAAAACTAAACCCGTTATGCCTGATGCTAAACAAAACGAGCCAATTGTCATCTGGTCCAGGCTGTTGTTTCGCCAGGTACTTACATGCGACTGAAATAATTACATAGAAAATACGGCTATATTGAAAGAAACTTAAATTAAAAATGTTTCATATCCTAATGCTACACCGCGTAGATTATAAAGCTGCAGGCATCGTCTCTTAGGCCTATAACAAAGCATCATATCAGCTGTCAGGTTGCATTTCAAGCGATTCACAACATGCCATAATGTTGCCACTCAGAAATAATTGTTTCAGTTACATGCGCGTTACTACATAAACTGTACCATGATCACATCTCGACATTTTTGGATTAATTATATCTGACTGAAATAATGACAGTAATGATACGACGATTTGAAATCAAGAGTAGCTCCAATTCACGTAAATTTCTATTTTAAAGCAGGAATAATTGATGGTGTGTCAACATAAAATAAAACCAATATCCAAACAACAAAAAATAAATAAATCAGAAAAATTGAGATGCTGTGATTATTGGTAACGAATTTTTATACTTCAGCACACTTCCAAGAGGACTAAGTCGTAGATTACTGCTATATTAACATAAATTTATGGCACCGCGGTTATGTTGCTATCCTCGGTATCCACATTTAAAAATAAACTTTTTTTAGTTAAGTATCATGGAAACAATATTTTTCATTATATCCACAGATACATCCTTAACAAAGCTTATACCTAGCTAGCTATATAATCCCAGGCAAAGTTTACACATAAAATCGCCAAAAAAGTTACACATAATGATTATAATATCAGCTTTCTTAACGTTACAACTGTTAAATATCCATTTAAAGTTTCGGTACCACGGTTAACGTGGAATCCTCCATATCAGCATTTAAAAATATTATGTTTTAGCTGAGTTAAGTATTGCTTTCAGAAATAATATTATTTATTACTACCACAGATATTCTATATTGTAACCAATTTTATGTTCATCTATATACTCGCAGCCAAAGTTCACGCATAGTGATAATTGCAGCTGTGAAAACGTTTTAATTGTTAGTGCTGTGAGTTGGGTAAGTATAAAAGTTTATGATATGCCCTTGCGAAAGAGATCTAATCTGTCGGGGTCAACTTCTGCAGCTAAAAGATGTCGCCGAAATCGGCTAAATGAGAGTGAAATAGACCGACAACATCGTCTGCAACGTCAAAGAGAACGAGATGAAATAGCTAGAGCAAATGAAAGTAACCTGCACCGAGAAAAGCGATTGACCTATAACTGGGTTCTATACGCTAAATCCATAGCTTCTGAAAGCGCACAGAAGAAAGAATGTCGTTTGAACCGTGAAAGCCTTTCTAAACAATAAATGTTTATACTTTGCACAATAATTACAACCACGAATTACTACTGTTAATTTTTCAGGAACCTTTTCTATTATTGAATCAATTGCATCACGTTAAAATATGAATAAAACAACTCTCTAACATCAGTATGAAAACCGACCTAACGTATTAACCGAAACAAACGAAACTATTCAGAATACATTAACAGTTCATGCCTTTCCACGTTAATGTCTGATAAGAGAATAAAATCGGTAAATAATTTCTACACCTGCCAAGGCACGCGCGCGTGAAGCAGCGGGCAAATGCTAGTAATATTAATAAAAATGTTAAATTTTAAAATTAAATTACAGAGTATTGCAGCATATACAAAATATTATTGCTAGAGAAATAAATAATATAAGTGCAAGAATGATCAGGGAAATGGTTGGATTTCTCTTATTTTTACATTTGTTGTTTTATTCTTCAATAAATGACAAGACAGTTATCTCTACCACATTTCAGGTCATCAATGAACATTGCACAACAACAGATTCACTCTTCAAAAGTCTCAACATACCCATACCATCATAAAATGTGACTATTTCCACTATGCTTCCCAATATTAATATATTAGTCTATGTTACACAAATCTTGAACCAACAAAAGTCTTAAAAACTCGTTTAGCACCACAATATCCGGTTTTCAACTTTATTAGTATAAATTTCATCCTGTTTACGACAAATTCAAATCTACACCTTATGTAAAAATTGTGTGTTCTGCTACTTCAATCAATATTGATATTTATATTCAATACCAAAGTAAGAAGAGTTTAAGGAAGGAACTATCCAAGTAGTTGGATCTAATACGACGATACTGATGTCCTTAGTTCTATATGTACCGATTTGCCTTACCAATACTTCTAATATCCATTACTTGAAGCATGTACATAATTTATTGTAATGTAAATAATAGTTAAATAGTTGAACTTATAACTTTGTTATCAAGATATATCTCCAAAGGTCATAGATCTAACATTTATATAACAATCTTAAGAGGCTTGTCTTTGTTACGGGTTTAAATATTGTGATGATATGGTCAAATACAAATCACGACCCCGTTTCTATCAACCGCCATACTGTTAGAACTGATACGTTCTACTCAATGCAACAAAAATACCGCCAGGCAAAGTATAAATTAAAAGAATTAAAGTACTGGAACCCGAAACGCAGACATCGTTCTTTATCCCTAAAAAAGTAAAATGTTGAATAGCAAGAAGTCATAAAGAGAGATCTATAACTAAGATAAGAAGAATTAAGTCTGTCTCAAGTCAATTGAAACAAAGACAGCATTTAGCTGAGGATCTTTGTATTTGTTAAACATGTCAGAGAAGCCTGTGTCCTTTGATGAGGTTTTTAATGTTACAAAACTTTTAGAAAAATAGAAAGCAACAACGATATTAAATTACCCTGTAGAAGACAAATACTAGAAAGGAATTAATTTAAAAAAATACTTATTAAACAAAGTTGAAAGTCCAGAAGATCTCGATGTCTTTAAACTGAAGAGGAAACGTCGTATGATATCTTCAAGTTGAACGTACCGGTAGCTGTGGCTGTTTGTATAGGTACAGTTCCATCTCGTATTCAATGTTTAGGAATGGCTGAAACAGTATATCTTCAGCCAGTATTTTTCCTTCTCTTTTCACGCAACTATTTAAAGTCAGAAAGTTGCTTTCGATTATTGCTAAAGAAACAACTTTTCTGTTTGTCAGCTTTTTATACCAAGTTGAATATGAATAAAAGGTTTTAATGGAAATTACCTTAAACTTTCTCAAACATTAACTCAAAATTAGAATGAGAATGAGAAATTAGTTTTAAAGTAGACTTAGCAATTAGCTTGTCTTCGAAATTAGTTTTATTTGATTGATGGGAACATTCCTTTACAGTATTAGAATAAAACATATATAGACCAAAAAAATCATTTAAAATAATCAACTTGAAATTAACAAATAATAATAATAATAATAATAATAATGGTTAAATTTCAATAAAACACAAAATTCACATTACAAGGGTCATGCTGAAAGTCGCAAAATTTCTTAATAATCTCAAATTTTATTTTTAAGTCAAGCCAACCAAGTATATCATCTTAATCTACAGACTTTTCTTTCTTTTCTCAACATAGAATTTTTTGCACACATTTTTCCATCATTCCGCAAGTTTGAAAATTCTGTTACGACAAAACTCCATTGCAATTGACCGCATTCACAAATGCACTGTTTGCCGAATATCCTCGACGATCTCGTAGCTTTGGTCACGCATGTCTTTCTTTTTAACAGAAACGAAAAGATGGTAGTCGGAGGGTGCCAATCAGAGACTGTATGGAGGTTGTAGAAGTTTCCCACCCAAATGTCCTGATCTTCATGCTAGTTGCTTGAGAAGTATGCGGACACGCATTAACCTGTTGAAGGTTGACCTTCTTTCCAAACCTTTCGATAACCTAAGCTTTGAATTATTTCCTGCATACGTTATGTCCTACTGCAAGTTTTGTAACGATGTTATTCACAGTGATGCGCCTGTCTACTCTCATAATAGTATCAATTCTTCCCTTGTTGCATTCTATGCAGGCAGTTCTTGTGCCCGCTACTAGACTCATCTTGGATACTCGTGTTCCCTTTTTCGAAATGTTTCACGCATCTCCTAACTCCTGGCGACCGTACAAGAGATCTCCATCTCTGAGGTGAATTTCAGCAGCTGATTTTTCCACTTTAGCATGGAATTCAATAACAGCACGCTCTCGAAACGAAACATTGCTATTCGCCTTTTTAAAAAAATATTTCCCGTCATCACATGATAGCAGCAAACGTCACAATCTGAAAAAACGTCGCGCACAGTATGTGAATCCTACCCTACAATCACACTGTTGAAATATAATAATATTCATGATTTACTATGACTTCCTAATGACTTTCAGTATGGCCCTTCTACAAAACACTCAAGTGACTCCGAAAAAAAAATACTAAGTTAGATTAAAAACTTTAAATACACTGCCACTGGCTTTTATATAATGTTTGTTATAATTACAAAATTGACAGTAATATCATCAATAATTTTATGTTGAAATTACAATAAATTATCAAAATTTATAAATGAGTGATAGGAAATGTTATCATAAAATGAAATCACTTTAGACTGAACTGAAATTTACAAAAAATATAGTTCAATTATTTAGCCTATCATAAAGTATTAGAAATGTTATTTAATAAGTACCACTATTCCTCTAAATACCATCTTAAGCCATTTTTATCTGCTGGAAACCTTCCAATACGAGAGATTCACTATCCCTTCATAATTATGCTTTTCAACAAATACTGAGATCCACTATAAACCAACCGTTCATCACTATCCAATTGTACTACACATTTATCATTTCAGTATACCAAACAATAGCCTAGTTGTTTGAATGTTTATGAAATCACAAAGTTAAATTAAAAAAAAAAAATCAGATTACTATGTCACGTTGAGAAACAATATATCATCTGCATTGTGATCTTATCACCATAAATTATTTTATGCTCTGGAGAGACCCGTCACACTACTGTGGGACTTACCATAAGGACCTTTGTTTCATTCATCATAACAGTCTTCTTAAACAAACTTTAAAAGTTTTGCATTTATAGCTTACAATCCAATCCAATACATTTGTTTTCCATATATCCCACTATAAAATATTGGCTTTATGGGAAATGGAAAGTTGTCAATTTACTGAACAATTGCTTAACAAAATAGATGAATACACCAGAATATGTACTGCAACAGCATAATACGTACATAAATTATTTGAACTACATTTACACAAAGTATTAATTCCATTTTTTCATAGATGTCTTAGAAAAAAATACTTCGATGAAGTAGAAGGAATTGTCAATTAAAAGTTCTTTTAACTTTTTCCTGAATTTAATATTATTTATTACCCGTTAGACATTTATGAAGTGTCGGGACCTTATTAAAGATCTATATTCCTTATGATTGGACTCCTTTTTGAACAAATTACACTGATTTGTAATACTTGTGATTATCATTTTTACTTCTAATATAAGAATTGCGTATTTTATTATTTTTGTCAAGTATAGTGTAGCTAGTGACTACAAAATACATTAATGTTTATATATAATCCACTTCCAATTTCAACATCCCTAAATTCATAAATAGCTATCTGCACGAAGTTCTACTGTAAACCTCACACTTAATTCTTATTACTGGTGTTTGGGCTCTGTAAGTCGAATTTTCTCAGAATATTATTGAATATGGCTTAAAGGACTGAATACAAGCCAAATAAACTGTTTTATTGATGAAATTTTACAAATTTCAAATGTGGCTGCACCCAATAATCCCTCAAGGAAGTCAGAGTTATGCACCTTCCTATTTAAATTATGATTAATGTGCAAACCTACAAGTTTCAGGCTCTCTACCTCTTGAATGGACTAGTCTGCAAATTTTATGTATTTGTCTGGTATTAATGTCTGAAAATTAATGAATCGCATGTATTGAGTTTTATCTAAGTTCAAAGACAAGCCATTAGCTGAAAATAAATTTTTAGTAAGGTCAAAATCATGATTTGAAAGAAGTTCAATAAATAAAACTTAGGTACTTTTAATTCCTATATAATGTATCATTTGCTAATAGGACAAATTTTTAGATTTAATACAGGGTAGTTAATTAATTTATATAAAATAAAACCAATAGTGGTCCCAATATAGAACTCTGAGGTACTCCACATCTAATATATCCCTTCACAGAAAACACATGACATATCATTAAACTGTTCCAAAGACACTTTCTGTTTCTTATTGAAAATTCTATGATAAATTAAATTTCTACATGTCATAAAAACAAAACAAAAATTCAAAATAAACAAAGAACAATTTTACGCACAAAATTAAGCTTATAAAATTGATAAAATTATGACTAGCAATAAATTATTGTTCAACTTTAATGCAACAAAAAGATTAAGGAATTAACTTCTAATAAACACAAGAGCTTACAAATAAAATGTTCCAATGTAAAGATGCAACTTAAGGGAAAAAAATATTTATAGTTACATGTATTCAAAAATTAATTCAATGCTATAATGCCTTTGCTACGTACAAAAACTTTAATAATCATTGTTCAAATTCGAGAAAATAGTTCGAACCTTCTATCCGTGGAAACGGTGTAAACTCATAATTTTGTTTCAACAATACACAGTTATAAGATTCTTTTCCATAAATATATCAAAAATATTTTTTTTTTTCTGGCCAACCAATTTCATTTATTAGCTGTTATTATAATGTGACTATAATTCTACTAGCCAGTGTCTCCATAAAAATATTACTAGTGACATGAATTTCAAATTACGATGTGAAGCGTAGCGAAACATTTAATAATGTAATTTTTCATGTACATATTTATAATTCTAATAGGGTCTAATGGAACAGGGGCTGCCATTGTAGTAGTTTGTATCATTAATGGACGAGGAGCTGGAATGTATCTAAACAATACAGAGGCCGACAGTACGCTCTAGTTCAGACCTACCCTCCACGAAAACCTTGGTTTTCAAGATGGAATACTCAACGACGGTACATTACTTCTATTATTCGTATGAGATTCCACCACGGCGCCTTCCGTAGTCATCTTTTTCGCATCAAGGCACATGCAACGGACAGGCAATACAGGACCTTAATCACTTATTTTTCAACTGTTCCAATTTTCAACAACAGCAATCAACATTCATCAAGTCTCTTGTGCAAGCACAGCAGCCATTTCCAACTAACATTGCAGTACTACTCGCTACAAATAACAACAGAATCTATAGTATCATCAAGGATTATATCAAAGACAGTGACCTACATATTTAATGTATCTATATATCTGCATATTTTTACATACTATTAATATTATTAACTTGTTACTTTACCAGGCTGACTGTATGGTCTATTCAAAACCTAAAGTCAAATAAATAAATAAAAAAAAAACAAAAAAAAAAAAAACACAAGAATCGATTTGTTTGTATATAAACAACAGTAGGGTGGTAATTCAATTGTTTTGGTTGTGTTATAAAGAAGAAAGATAAACATGTGCTTTAACGGAATATAATTGTTTAAATATACCTCCTACAAATAAAGCCAGTATTAATTTCCATTGCTAAAGTATTCTTCTGAAGTAAAAGAACTTTTCGATAAAAAATTTTTTTAAGAAAAATGAGGTTTTCGATTTGTCTGTTTTTTTTTCCCTATGTTCAGCAATATCTTTGCCAATTTTGAACTGGTATAAATGAAATATTTTTAGTGGATAGGGTATACGTCCAAAGTGGTCCCATATGAATTTCATTGAGAAACCACCCCTTCTACCCCCTTCCACCCCTTAATTTTTATACAAATCCACATTTTTTATCCAATATCTCTGGAACTTTGGACATGATGTATAGTCAAAAACAGAGAGAAAATACTTTCAACATTTGGTCTGAAAAGACAGAACTGCCCCCCTGTCCACCCACTTAATTTATTTCAATGTTCTTTATTATAAGCTACAGTTGACACCATTTGACTGATTACCATCAAAGTTGGTATATAAAAGTAATTTTTCATGGAGAAGGTTTATGACTAAATTTTTTTAAAAACCACCCCTCTCCCCCTTTACACCCCTTAATTTTATACAAACCCATATTTTTTTATCCGATATTGATGGAACTTTGGACATGTGTAGTCAAAATAATGAGAATAATACTGTCACGTTTTGGTTTGAAAAAACTGAACCCCTCTCCCCCTATCCACCCCTTTAACTTTTTCAAGTATTATTTGTATAAAGCTACAGTCGACACCACTTAACTGATCTCCATTAAAAGTTGGCATATACATTTAATTTTTCATGGTGTAATTTTCTGACCAAAAAATAAATAAAATAATAAACCAACCCATCTCTCCCTTTACACCCCTTATCTTTATAGAAACTTACATTTCATATCTGATTTTGATTGAACTTTGCATATGTATACTTTAACCCTTTAACTGCTACGGTTCGGCCGGCCGAGCCCTCGCTGAGTGCGGCTTTGTTTACGCCTAAGCTGTTTACCTGCGCTGGAATGCCGCATTAGACCGGACCGCTGTGTGCTGAATACATCTGGAGCGTTGTGTGTGGAGTTCTTCTGCTGTCGCTCTGCGATTTGAAACCGCAGATACTAAATAAATACAGTTAATATAACATCTAAAGTTTTTCAGTTTAAAGCTCCTCTAAAAGTAAATGTCTGCGTAATCAAACATGACGGTACTTCATATACTATATAGATATTACAGCAACTGAAATGTTTTTAGTTTGTGAGCGTAGTAATTTATCTGGAGAGAACCTTTCCGAATACCTTTCACAAATTCTGCACAAATTTTCCAGTCTTCTTTTTGACCCGGTTAATATATATATATTTTTTTAATTATTTTCTTTAGTTTTAGAGGCGTATAAATGTAATATAATTATTACTCTGCAGTTAACCATGGTTAGTAATTCTTTTTGTGTGATAAGCCTTGAAAAATGGTACAACACACAGTGATACATTACATGTTCTGCATTGGTTTCTCGACGCACTTTCTGTATCGAACATACAGCGCATTTACGCATTGGCGTGCTCTTCTTTGAATTTGCAATAAGAATGAAATTTGGAAAAAAGGTCTCAAAAAGTTGCGAGGGCGATTTCAAGGGGGGGGGTGGCGTCTCACGGAACCTAATCTTACAAGACGGGGGGGGGGTGTCAGGAAATCCTGAAAAATTCCTCACGAAATTTAAATTTATGGATGCAACAGACGAAACTCTGCAACTGGCATTTTTCGTCCGGTTACTACTCGGTGAAGAGCGTGAGCATTTAAAATGCAGTGTTCGAGAATGTGGAAAAAGAACTTTTTAAACCACTTCATAGTGAAAATATAGTGTGAATTGATTCTCGCGTATCTGTTGGTCTCATCAGCATTAGATATCATATGATATTCCGTTAGAAATATCAGGAAAAATGACAAACTGCTGGAATGTTTACGTTATCCACACTTGTGTCCTGCAGCTTAATCGACAAGCACATGCTGTCAAACACGTCACTAAAGCATTCTCTTTTTCCACACATTTCGCTCGAACAATCTGTAGCTTCAAACTCTGAAAAATGGTCATTTTCCACTAGCTGATGTACACAGCTTAGGAAAATTACATCGAGATCCTGTCGAAGGGTTATCATTGTCATCCATATTAAAGTGATTATATTCACTGTCGCTTCTAGTAATAATCTCCATGATTTCTTCCGCGGTACAAACACGACGGCGTATTCGGGAGGACGATGGTTCAAATCCCCGTCTAGGCATCCAGATTTGGGTTTTCCATGGTTTCCCCAAATCACTCCAGGTGAATGCCGGGATGCTTCGTTCAAAAGGCCATAGCCGAATTCCTTACCATTCCTTGCCCCCCATTCTTTAACATCTCTAAAAACCTCGCTGTTAAGAGACGTTAAGCAGTTAAAAAAAATAATGACTGTATGCCATTTTCTCAGCGAAAACTAAAAGGAAAAGTGCAACACAAATTAGATCGCAGCTGTCAATGCTCAAGGGCCGAATGAGAAAACAACTAACCACCCTGGGTGGAAATATGGCTTCATAGCCAGGCCGCTAAGAGGCTAGCGTGTTAACACGTCTGGAGTACAGACAGGGCGGCGAGGCGGCGCGTGTATACACGTCTGGAGCACCTGGGCGCAGTAGTAGCCACGCGCGTTAACGCGTCTACAGCAGTCAAAGGGTTAAAACAAAGAGAAAAATCCTGTCAGAATTTGGCCTGCCAAAGCTCAACCCATATCCCTCCTTCCACTCCCTAAATTTTTGTCAACGTTCTTTATAAAAAAAACTAGTCACCACCGTTTGACCGATTACCATGAAACTGCTTACATGTATTTTTTTCATGAAGAAGATTTCTGCCAAAAAAATCCAAAAACTACTCCCTCGCCCCATTAAATCGCTTATAGAACAAGAACCCGTGAACGCCAGACCTACGTCATAGTATAAAGCCTGAAATTTTTTCTGCTCATGTACACAACAGCAGGTATGAACGTTTGGCTACTATGAACCTAGAGTGGCGGTGGCTTTGATACATAACAGGAAGCAAAGGTGTATTAAAGTGATGCCTAGTTACATCATAGTATAAAGCCTGATTTTTTATATTTTCTACGGGATACTATTAGAAATCACGTCATCTATAGCCATACACATTGCGTGGTGGAAACCCCCCGCCAGACACCTTCAAAGCTTAATAAAATGTAATTATACTTACGTCATAATAAAAAATCTGAATTTTATATATATTACTTGGGAAACTATTTAAAAGTGTTTCCTAAACAGCCAGCAGTTTCGATGGTTCTAATACACTGCCAGACATAATTCAATGTCAGCTGTAGGGGCGAGCGCTGAGGCATTATTTATGTACTGCGTCTTTTGTCACGCATCTTTTGTACAGATATTGTTTGAATACATGTTCTCTCATTGATCGTAGACAAGGGCGTATCCAGGATCAGAGCTAGGGGGGGGGCAAGATTTGAGCTGGGGGGGGGGGGCAACTCATATTGGTTTCTAGGAAGTTGTGTGGAGGACTGAAACATGACGATTTCTTACGAAATGAAACTCAGACCTATTGAGGAAATTATTTTTATTATTGATTAAAATAGCAATCCAACCACTTAATCTAAGGATCTTAGCTCAGTTATAGTTTATGTAAACATTAATCGTCTCGGATTGGTAAAAAAAATCAATAACTTTGTTTCTCAAAATCTCACTGTGTTCTTTCACGAAATTTCGATGCCCTCTCATTAGGCATAATCTAGTCAATCTTTCCTCTCACAAAGTGCTCCTAAGCCAGTTCTTCACTCTTCGAAGAGTATTGAAGCCAACTTAATTTTTCTGCCCCTCGCTGGATACGCCCATGATCGTAAAGCATTTGTTTTATTATTTATTTGTACAGTTGTGTGAAATAATTTTGATTCAATTTTTAAAAAATATCGTAGTAGGTGACGTATTAATTTGTGCTTTTGTGTAAGCAAAGCAGTGGCAAAATATTATTATTCTCTGTGGAGACATTGAAATAATGTCAAACAATTAAAGAACTAAGATGGATATATAACCTGAAATCTAAGGACATTATTTTACCAACAGAGTATACGGAAAGTGGCTATCGCAGAGAATGTTACGAACTATTTACAGGACTCATGAAAAATATTTAACTTCTGAATCTACAAGTTCTCAAAAAACTAATTTAAAAAAAAATAAAAAAAATCGGTAAGTACATCCATGAATAATGTATCGCTAGACTCATAGTTGCTACCAGACTTGACCAAAGAGCAACTTCATTCACAGTCTCTATGTGAGAATCTTTACCAATAACTGAACCAACTGTAATTCTTCAGTCAATAGAAACACAGCTTTCAAACTATCAAGAAAATGTTGACATTTTACAATTTGAAGAAATAAGTGACAATAACGATTCAGTTTCGGAAGTAAATATTCCTACCTAAAAAGTAATAGTATTGATGAACATGATGTTGTTTGTTTATTCTGTAACAGAAAAAAACCATCAAAAATGCTTTCGCTTCATGAAACTGTGAAAGAACAATTTAAATCTGGCGTAACTCCCATCATAAAATATCGAGAAGAGTATAACGAGTTATTAAACAGATTAGAAAATATTTCTGGCTCAAAATTATATTATCATACTGAATGTAGAGTAGATTTTCATAATAAAATATTTTCATTTAGCAAAAGATTTAATAAAAGTGCTTGGCGTGACCATCGACAATATCATCAAATAGTTTTTAATGAAATAAGTTGCACCGTAAAGGAAGATGTAATCAGAAAAGGACGATGTTAGTTTATTTACTTAAATTATTTTATTGATTTATTGGAGAAATTTTTGAAGAAAACTCAATAAAAATAAACACCACTTGTACAACACAACATTTGGAAAATAAAAGGATGAAAGTATTTCATAAAGACATTAATTTTTTATACCGTCCATAACAAAAAAAAATATTAGTACCTAAATATCTGGAAGCTATAGATGATACAGTATTTGAACATTAGAAACAGAAAATATTTTACAAAAAGCTGCATTACTTTTAAGAAACTTAATACTACAAATAAAGAAGAAAAAACTACCTACTACGAATATTTCTGTACAGCATTTAATATCAGGAGAAGTATCATTACCACAAAAATTATTAGACTTTTACTCTTCTTGGAGGTTGTAACCAAAGACGAAAAAATAGTTTCAAGTGTGTTCGTCAAGTTCGTTCTAACTGTCAAAATGTTGTTTCCGGAGTACAACACATCATATTGGGTATGACTTTAAAAAGCTTAACATGTAACAGAAATATTGTTGATATTATTAAGAGATATGGACACTGTATAAGTTATCAAGGAGTTGAAGAAATAGAAACAGAAACAACATATACTTCTGCGTAAAATCTGGTTTATGCCATAAAATATTTTTAAAAAATCAGCTAAATTTTTTACTGGCTTTGCTTATGACAATTTTGACTGTTCTGTAGAAACAAGAAGTGGTTAAGGATACATTACACGACACGGTAGGGATTATTTACCAAAACATTGAGTCAAGTACTACAGAAGAAACCAAAAGAGCCATAACACCAGTTACAAATAATTAAGAAAATTTGGCTGATAAAAGAAAAAGGAGTACTTTTGAAGCCTTATCTATAGAAGAAATTCCTTATCCTAAAACGACGAAATACCTAAGACGACAAATGATTTACACTGAACGTTTGATGAAATGGAAAATTTACTTCCTACTGATTTTGATTCTTATTTGAATCCAATAAATGCATCACCTACTATTACATCCATAGCTCTGGAAACCGTGAATCAAACTCAAAAAATAGCTAAAGATTTACCCTTACGTATAAGTTACATACGATCTCGCGAAAGCAAAAATAGCCTTTCAAATCCAAGCTACGGAAAAACATATATTTGATAATTTATTTATACATTTATGGCCGTTTCACATTATTATGGTTTATTATAAAGCAGTAGGTAAAATCATAGATGACTGTGGCTTAACCAATATAATGGTTGAAAGTCATTTCCTGGCAAATGGCTCGTAGAAAGGATTTCTTGATGGAAAACTACAAATTTTAAATCATTTTTACAGATTAAAAAAAAAAAGTCAGATGACTTGAAACAAGAAGTAAAAAGTTTACAAAAATATAAATAAGTCAATTTTAGAAATTGAATAACTGAAGGAACTAAGGAATGACTACGGAATATATAAACAACAAACTCTAAATGGTGATTGTGGCAAAACTCCACAATTTTATTTGATTTACATTAATCTTATACATCATTAATTAAGCCTATCAGGAGCATTCGGACAGAAGGGATCGAACTTTTTAAATCAGTATTGCCTAAAATTACAAATATGTTGTTTTTTTTTTTTTTTTTTTTAAATGTAATCCACAAAACTATGCTCGATAGACTATTAAATACTACGATAATTTGCTGAAAGTTGCAGAAGCTTATCCTGACTTATATAAGGAATTCAAACTGGGTTGCTTTGGAATCAAATGATCACCAAACCGTTTTCAAGACCACCAATTCAATTTCGGCACGTCAGCGATGGGCCCGAAACCATGATGTGAAATCAACAATGAAAAGTAATGTTTTTCATGATTTAAGATTACAAACCGACATAGATTTTTTAGCAGACTTAAATACATGTAGCATACAAAATAGCATCAAGCAACTGAAAAAATTTATCACCACCTTTGATCAGTACATTGACCCCTTCAGTTTGGGAGTACCTAAAGATCAATTAATTAAAATTTCTTCAGGTAAATCTACATCAGATCAGGTAGAAGAGTTTCTTCTTAATATTGAAAAAAAGGGGGATTGTAAACGTAAAACGTTCATTTCTGAATGTATAACAGATTTGAAAGAAGTATAAAAAAAAACTTGTATCGATACTTTTTTCCAAAGAATATCAAAAGAAGAAGAAATTTAAAGTAGGTGGTAAACATGGAGGAAGGAAATATATGGAGGAGAAGTGACGTTAAATGTGTGAAGCAGGCTCTAAACTCTCCCGCATGGCGGCAGCAGCGGTATTGTAACCCAAACAATTGCCGAGTTCACACTGTGTCTGATGTTCTGATTATTTCAATTTGTAATGTACATAAGTGTTTTATAATGCCATCTTGTGTTGCATACGGTTGCACAAATAGACAAGAGAGGAAAGAACCTGGAATATAATTTCATAGGTAAATTGTATTCTAATAATTGTTGTTGAAGTGGTCAATGGGAATTGTAAACTTTGGCGCATGTCTATAAATATTTAGTCATAGCTCTCAATGGGATGACTTTGTTCCCAAATTTTTGTTGGTGTAGTGTAGAAAATCAGCATACCTTGGTATTTTGCACATAATAGACTAGCATCACTTTTTAACGAGTGTTGAAAATGAGATTTAAAGGGGGGGGGGGTGTTTTACATCGCAGTTCAGTTAATTTAGTACTGCGCTTTCCTTCGTCACGTTGTAGTTTATACTGTATGATGAAATTAAATGTGTTAAATTATGCTATGCAATATATGAATCTTGATGAAGCAAACGACGTTACCGCAAATACAGTTTGCGATTCAAATACGCGTGTGTGGGTATGTCTACATAGTTTGATTCTGTAACGGCAATTTAATGGAGATTGTGGTTAGTTCTAAATACAGTCTGTACCAGAATGGTTTTGTTGTTCCATAAGGGACAATGAATTAATCTATTACTGTTAGTAATTTCATGAGAACCAAGTTAGTGACAAAACGTGTATAGCGATGGAAACTACTTCCACTTCCAGCTATTCCCAATTTAGCTTACGATGTATGGTAACAAAATAACTATTTTTATTCTGGTATAGGCCTCATTTCAACCTAACCACAAGTGGTAGTAAAAACAACTGAAATATCCATTCTGCATGTCCACCATGTAATTAATTGTGGCTTTGGCAGAATTAATTTTTAGTCCAGGCCGCATGTCAACCCAATGCCAGTATATCCCGAAAACTAAGCAAGATATAGAAAAAATTTATTCTTTATTTTCGATTTGTCTCGTCGTCTTACATAAGAATCGATCATTAAATTTGACTTTTGCGAAATTTTTCTTCTGCATTTCAACTCAAGACACTTCGCTTTTGATTCAGTATATCTCGAGAACTAGGCGAGATATCGAAAATTTTTATTCTTTATTTTGTATCTGTCTCGTCTTTTTAAATCAGAATCCGTCATCAAATTTGACTTTGACTAATTTTTTCTTCTAAATTTCAACCAAAAACATTTCACGTTTGAGACAGAATATCTCGAAAACTAAGCAGGATATCAAAAAAATTTTATCTTCATTTTTATTTGTCTCATCGAGTTACATAATAATCCATCACCAGATTGCGGCGTTACGTTTATCTTAGAGTCCCTTTGAGGTTTATGTACATATTCGCCGTGTCTGTATGGAAGCGGCCATGCCGCCCCCCCCTCCCCCCCCTCACTCCTTCACCGTCCGGCTTCACTTCAATGCGTGGCGAAGGTCGTCTCCATATATTTCCTTCCTCCATGGTGGTAAAGTTAAAGAGGTTAAAATTCAACGAGGTTTATTTGGACGTATGGTTGGAATTTCGATAGATTATAATGTAGATATTTCAAAAATTTTATCTTACCCAATTACTCCAGTGCCTCTAACAATGTGCCATTTAGATGGCACTATTTGCAAGACCTATAAATCTGCCTTAATGAAGTGTGAAAAAGAGATCCAGCATAAGCCACCACCTCGTTTCGATGTACTAATAATTGATGGTTTTTTTCTGTTGCACACTAGAAAAGATGTTCCAACAACATTTGGAAATATTGTCAAATTTTCTTTTTTACAAATGTTTACTCAGTTGCATGAGAGAATTGACGTGCTATTCGATCACTATTTTACACTATCGATCAAATATTATGAACGATCCCACCGGTTGGAATCAACACAAATGCAATACACTATAACCGACTGATTTTATAAAAGAATTAATAAACAGGCTCTTGTTGATTTCTTGATCCTACTTTGAGTCACTAATGAAATGGTGCCGTTCATTGGAAATAAAATCATCCACATAAATTTCAGGCAGTGTCATTCTTACATTGTTAATGAATCCAATAGCGTTGTATCAAATGTTGATGAATTATCATGCCCAGAACATGAAGAAGCAGATACCAAAGGGATCTATCATGCATGTAACATCGACTACCAAGCAAATATAGTGATCAAAAGTATCGATACTGATATTGTTGCAATAATGCTTGGCCATATACATCACCTACAAAATGATTCGCATGTTTGGATCCTTGCAGGCACTGGAAGTAATTTAAAATATGTAGACCTAACAAAGATTCTCGCACAATTGGGAGGATGTATCCGTAAAAGCCTGCCTGGATTTCATGCAATCACAGTATGTGATTATAATCCTGCGGATTTTTTTAGAATAGGTAAATTTAATCTGACAAAATATTGAAAACAAATCAAGAATGTCAAGCAGCTTTTCTAAAGTTTGGAGATATTGCATTATTTGAAAGTAGTGACGAACAACATTTTTTTAAAAAAAATTATACAAAAATTTATACGTAATGTGTTGTTGGGATAATTGATTCTGACGCTGTCCATCTCCAGATATTCAAGGACACATACACGGTTTCAAATATCAATGAATCTTTTGATCTCAAAAAATTACGGAGCATATTTACCACTTTTACGCAACTACAGAATGCCTCTTACAAGAACTGAATTAATCACTTCAGCTATTTATCAAGTCTTCCACTTAATGTATCAATAGATCTAACTTAAATTCAATTTTGTCTATATTGAGAATAGTTCCCATTCATTGACAGAGTTTGCCAAAACACTTTAAATACTCATAGCGATCAAATTTCGGGTTATAACTCCATTATTCAATCTAAATACGTTCTATGTCGTTAATAATCAGTTTAAAGAATTTACGCTCTAACGTTGTTATCAACAACCTCAGTTCTGCTAGGAATATCATACCAGGTAAGATGGTTTCAATTGCCACTACTCATTTAATGGCTTCGTAATGCCACATATTTAAATTTCACACATAAAATATATCTACCGAATATCAAGCCTGAATAATTTATAAGCAACACTTGCTAAGGCTTTAAACATTATGCTATTAGCACTTGCAATTACGTTATGGCATGGATATTTTTTTTTTTTTTTTAAATCCATATAGATTTTCCGCTACAACAGTACACAAAAGTACATAATTTACTGTATCTGTTAATATAAGACAGGCTTTAATACCTAAGAAATGTTCACCATAGTTAACTGACAAATAGAATAAGCTGCCACTCACATTTTTATTCTCTCAGTTTTTCGCTGCTCTTTATTCAGTGTCGGACGCCGCCATTACTTTTTTCTTTCCCATCATACACTTTCTGCCTTTACTCTACTCTATTGGCTGCACATGGCTGCTGTTCTTGTCGGCCGTCTGTTTGCTTGTGACATCTGGCGATGTTATTCATGAACTACTCCTGGACGTCTCAACTTTAACTCAGAACAATTAACAAAATTTTAAATAAATGAAACAGAAATAACTTCCAATACTTCCCTACAAATGAAAATTGATCTGCTAATCTCATAACTAAAAAAAGAAGATATATTAATACACATACAAAATTAATAATACATTCAAATACCCCAAACTAGATATCTCTTGGACTGAACATCATTACAATAAATAGAACACACATGGAACGGTAGAACTGATGCCAGGAGAATGATTTTAATCGCAAATAAACTAAAGTATTAATATTATAAAACAACAAATTACTTGCGAGGTAACATAGTTTAATTTCAACTGATTTTTTAACTTCTAATTTTTCAGTATACAATTATTCCGTTGTTATTTTTTTTTAGTTCTTATTCCCTTGTCAATTTTTCTTTTCTCTAATTATGATTAAAGGGTCGTCCGCCTTGTTTCTACAGCTGATTAATTCACATACAACTGCATATTAATTATGAGACAGTAAACAAACTTGAAAAATTATTAACGATAAAAGAATTATGATGTAAGGGGGCGTCCATTAATTACGTGAAATCTCACGTGACATTTCGAAATTCTTGTTTGGAGTGAAAACCAAAATAAATAAATAAAAGTCCACAAATGACGCCGAAACGTTGATGTGTAACCGGCTTCGAATCAGATCTCACCATAGAGGGGGAGGGGGGTCAGTCGAGATATCACAAGTCCTATCAGAGGAGGGGGGGAGGTCCGGAAACCCGGAAAAACGTCTCACGTAATTTATGGATGCCCCAAATGGACTAGATGAAGCAATGGATCTACAAGTTTATTGCAGTAAGCCTCCCCCTCCCCCCCCCCCCCGAAAAAAAGTTTAGGTCCACCCCGACATCGTAGTTTTTTAGATTTGGTGACCTTTTTCTTTTTTAGCTCTACTAACCTTTCAAGGGCAGCATGACTATAAAGCCTACTCTTACCCGATTCGAGGCCATCCCCCCAAACGAAATCCACTCAGCCCCCCCAAAATCAAAATGCGCTCGACCTCCTCCCCTCCCTCCAAATCAAAATCCTGTATCAGTATCATGTTATGGCAACCCCGAAGTCGTGGATAGACATGCACTATTACCTGAGAATATAGCGTAATCGCTATATGTTACAAAGGAAAATTAATACGACTGACAGTACTTGAATAAGATACGCCAGGAGGCCACTTGCTATGGTTTTCATGCAACTTTAAACTTGCAAACGCCGCGTTCCTACTCGGAACGAAGAGGTGGTCTATTCTGAGGTGACTCTCAATGCATGTGCTCGAAAATACATACCTGCAGAGTTTTTCTCATTACCATAATTTCCGTGAGACTACGGATCAGAGGAGGGAGTTCTACTCATCGCTAATGAAGGCAGATTCAGAAATAAATTAAGAAACAGGGTGAAGCAACTGATAAAAAAACTTCTAATAGAAGATCTGCAGCATGCAAAATGAGTTTTTTTGTTTATATGTAGTAAATTTAATAAACATCTTAACGTAAACCAAAGTACATTGATGTGATATATCCTTAACTTCTAATGAAACATGAACAAAATTAATGTTAACACTTTCATTCCACAATTAACAAGAATTCACAGATTCAGTATAGATTTAAAATTTAAACTAGAAATTGTTGTGCTGCTTACGCGGTTGAATTTTTAATTTAATTTATTTGCGATAGAGCGCACGCTTCGGTGGCAATCTCGCTACACATCAATTTTCCCCCCCCATTCCTATACCACTTACTTTTGCCCTCTACAAATGAAAACTTTAAATTATTCACCGTTTTTTGTAAACTATTCATCAATTCTCTGACCCCCTTACCTACGAAAGAAAACCTTCCCACATCATTGTGTCTGAAATCGAAGTGCCAGCTTGGGGCCATGGTCATCTCTTCCCTTTCATGCATTACTTTGAATTCTTACAAGGCATATCACCAATGTACACCTTGTACACTCCCATGACTCTTTTCACCCTTCTCCTGTCTTCCTGAATCCCATTCAAGCTCTTTTATCATATCGGTTACTGATTCTGTTCTACGGTAATTTCCAGAGCCTTCTTTGCACCTCCTCAAACTCCTGTACTTGACACCCAAAATGTGGGTTCTATATTACACCACAATATTAAAGCAATGATCTGATCAAAGTATTGTAATCCAATTCCTTTACTTCCCTCGTACATTCCCTCCTCACACTCTCCAACAAGTAAAGAATTTTCAAACCTTTTCCTATAACTGACTAACGAGTGCTGTCCAGTAAAGCTTGTTTTCAAATTTTATGTCAACATATAATGGTGTGTGGTACACAACCTCACAAATCGCTAGATTTATTATTATAAGAATAAATTATTATTAATTAATTTTGAATATACAGTATGTAGTAACTTGGAGCATTTAAGTTTTAAGGTCAAAGAACGTCAAGGCAGGGGGATAGAAAAACTCTGTTTTACGAGTGGTTGTGACAAAAAAAGGCGGCCTTAAAGCATGAACAAAAAGGCGTTCACTAATCCTGTCGGGCAATGGAAAATTGTAATTTAACATTAAAAAAAAATAAGCCCGAGGGCAGAGAAGAAGTATAATTCTACCAATTAACTGTAACCATTGTGTTCAGATAGGATAATGTTAGTAAGCAGGATACCAAAAGATAAGTGGATGGTAATTGTTATTGTGAAAGTGTAATAAACTAACTGAATTGGTATTTGAAAAATAATTGATTTCATTTAAAACGTAACTTCTTTCAGCTGTGGTATTAAACCCAGTAATGGATGTACAGGATAAATAAAGATCCTGTAATACTGATCCGATACTGGAAGTAGTAAAATATAATTGTGTTTACTTATAAATAAGGAAAAAAACTTATAAGTTTTGCTATTTGTGACGAGAACGTTGTATAGCAATAGGATTGCTATACAGAAGTACCTGCAATTTTTAGACGATAGCAGGCTGAAAAAGGCAAGTATTAAACTTATTTTATTTATAAAGTATAGTATTGAAGAAGTGAAAAGAGTTATAAAATTTGCAAAATATTTGATAAAAAAATCAATTATCTAAAGTAACGATAATAATTAAATTGATTGAGTTATAAAAAAAAACAATTGATTGAACGGAAAATAATAAAGTAGCAATTGATGAAATGAATAATTTTGAAAGTAAACTGGATTTTTAATGCAAGTAATATGGTATATCTATGTATCACTGGGGTGTAAGGGTTTGGGAGAGGCTGCACTATTCTTTTCCAACCAAGTCAACCTCCTTCACGTGGTGCACCTGTTTGCACGGATGAGGCTCTGGCGACTGAAAGATTCCCGGTATAAGGAATCACCCACTGCTTGCCAACGGACTCCGAAAGGAGGGCGGAAGAGCGAGGAGTGTTTCAGGGCACTCTCTTGCCCTTGGGGGTTGGAAACGGCCCCTAAAGGCAGATGAATTAGAAATGATCAACGGCATAGGGACACAGAAGGCAACAGGAAACCACTGCATTAAAGACCCAAAGGGTATCCCGAGGACATGTAATCCTCTCAAATTACATGTATGATGATGGCTTCTTCCTGGTAAAATATTCCGGAGGTAAAATAGTCCCCCAATCGGATATCCGGTGGTGACTGCTCAGGGAGGAGTCATCAGAATGGATAGAAACATTCTACGAGTCGGAGCGTGGAATGTTAGAAGTCTGAATAGGGCAGGTAGGTTAGAAAACTTAAAAAGGGAGATGGAACAACTTAAGTTAGATGTTGTTTGATTAGTGAGATTAAATGGAAGGACGCGTAGGATTTCTGGTCTGGGGAACACAGGATAATTAGCAATAGTGGGAAAGGAAAAGACGGGAATACTGTAGGATTTGGTCTAGGAAAGAAATGAGCGAGGAAGCAGATTGTTAGAATTTGTGAAAGATATAAGCTAGTGTGGCAAACACACTGTTTAAGAACCATGCAAGAAGATATACACCTGGAAACGTCCTGGGGATACAGGCAGATATCAGCTAGATTATATCATGGTCAAACAGAGATTCAGGAATCAAGTTCTAGACTGTAAAGCGTACCCAGGAGCAGACATAGACTCTAACCATAATTTGATATAATGAAGTGCAGGCTGAAATTAAGCGAATAAGGAAGCAGCAAAAGCAGAACTGGAAGTGAATAAACTGAAACAATCTAGCACGAGAAAAATTTGCAGAAATGGTAGACTTAGGTCTAAGAAGTAACTCTGAAAGGAGCTCAACCGAGGACGAATGGAATGCATTAAAGACCGAAATAATGAAAGCTGGTAAAGAAACATTAGGCTTTAGGGAACAAGCTGCCCGAAAACCTTGGATCACAGAAGAAATTTTGGAGCTGATGGATCAGAGGAGAAGGTACAAAAATGCTCAGGATGAAGCAGGAAGAGAGCAGTACAGGCAATTTAGAAATCAAATAAATAGGAAATGCAAAATAGCAAAAGAAAAATGGCTACAAGAAAAGTGTGAAGAAGTAGAAAAGGAAATGGTCGTAGGTAAAGTAGATGTTGCATATAGAAAGATCAAACAGAATTTTGGAGAAATGAAGAAAAGAGGTATGAACATTAAACTGCCGATGGGAAACCTCTTTTAAGCTCAGAAGATAGAGCTAACCGATGGAAGGAATACATTGAGAAACTGTATGTTGGGACGACTTGAACAATAGTGTAATGGAAAAGGAAGGCGATGTCGACATTGATGACTTAGGAGATCCTGTTTTGAGGACAGAATTTAATAAAGCTCTGAATGACTTGAAAGCAAATAAGGCAGTTGGAATTGATGAGATCCCTGCAGAACTTCTTAATATCTAGGAGAGGAAGGAATCGAAAGATTATTCAAGCTGATATCAAACAGGAGAAATTCCAACTGATTTTAATAAAAATATCATCTTCACACTTCCAAAGAAAGCACAAGCCGACAAATGTGAGAATTATCGCACCATTAGTCTAACATCACATGCTTCAAAATTACTGACCAGAATAATATACAGAAGGATGGAAAGGGTAGAAGAGATAGTAGGTGAAGATCAGTTTGGGTTTAGGAAAAATCGCGGTACAAGGGAAGCAATTCTGTCTTTAAGATTAATACTTGAAGGGCGGATCAAGAAAAACAAAGATACTTTATGGCATTTGTTGATTTAGAAAAAGCTTTTGATAATGTTAGGTGGGACAAGATGTTCAAAATCTACTATATAAGAATCAGTGGCTATAATAAAAGTAGAGATCACGAGAGACATGCATCAGTTAAAAAGGGTGTGAGACAAGGTTGTAGTCTATCCCGTTAATATTCAACTTGTATGTAGAAGAAGCAATGAAGAAAGTCAAAGAAAAATTTCCATGTGGCATAAGTTTTCAGGGAGAAAAAATCAGTATGCTACGATTTGCTGACGACATTGTCTTGTTAGCAAGAGGGCTGAGGATATTGAGAAGTTACTGAATGGCATGAAAAAATACTGAAGGAAGATTTTGGACTGAATATAAATCAAAGCAAGACAAAAGTGATGAAATGTAGCAGAAATGATACCAATACTAGTAGATTAAATATAAAAATAGGATCGGATGCAATAGGAGAAGTAAGAGAATTCTGTTACTTGGGAAGTAAATTACAACCGATGGCCGAAGCAGGAATGATGTTAAAAGCAGAATAGCACTAGAAAAAGAGCCTTCATGAAAAAGAGAAACCTTTTAGTTTCAAATATTGATCTAGGAATTAGAAAGAACTTTTTAAAACTCTTTGTGTGGAGCACAGTACTTTATGGTAGCGAAACATGGACTTTAGGAATACCGGAAATAAAGAAAATTGAAGCATTTGAAATGTGGTGCTACAGAAGAATGCTGAAAATTAAGTGGACAGACAAAGTAAGAAATGAACGAGTTTTGGAAATGATGGGTGAGAAAAGAAGTTTGTGGAAGAAGCTTACAGAAAGAAGAGACAGGCTGGTAGGTCATATTTTCAGACATGCAGGATTGGTTAATTTGTTAGTGGGGAACAGTCGAAGGTAAGAACTGTACAGGAAGACAGAGATTAGAATATATGAAGCAGATAATTGAGGACGTGGGCTGTAAGGGAGTAGGGATAAAAGGGGGAGCGCTGCCACAAAGGATGCCGCCCCTATTGTTATGCTAATTAGGCCAATTGACTTGAGGGCCACTTGACTAACCCCAGTTTCACCTCTATGTTCTCCCCCCTCCCACCTGTCAATCATGGCCACTTGACTAACCACTTGAGGGCCACTTGAGCGACCCAGGTGTGTGCCCCACCTGTCAATCATGGCCACTTGACTAACCACTTGACTAACCTCAGTTTTCCCTCTATTGTTATTCCACAGGTGTGTCACGGTCCTCCCCCTCCCCACCTGTCAATCATGGCCACTTGTTTGAACACCTGCCTTCCCTAGCACCAGCTGCCCTCACTTGACTCGAGGGCCACTTGAGCGACCCCACCTGTCAATCATGGCCACTTGTTTGAACACCTGCCATCCCTAGCACCAGCTGCCCTCACTTGACTCGAGGGCCACTTGAGCGACCCCACCTGTCAATCATGGCCACTTGTTTGAACACCTGCCTTCCCTAGAACCAGCTGCCCTTGGTGTTTTTTTTTTTTTTCGTTAGGCCACTTGAGCGACCCAGGTGTGTCGCGCAAGAAACCGGTTTGTAGAGAGGGCGGGCAGGAACAAACCTGTTTTTGTAGAGCGGGCGGGTGATCAAAACCGGTTCTCGCTACCTGGGGATGGCCACTTGTTTGAAACACCTGCCTTCCCTAGCGGTATAAGAAGTCTGCGTCAGCCATCCGTGAATCACTTCTGCTCCGCAGTTCAACGAGTAAGGTTGTCTCTCTCTCGCTCTTCTGAATTCCAGTAACCATGTCCG